>JAUTXW010001452.1:0-323475 GCA_030620095.1 Kuschelorhynchus macadamiae | reverse complement strand
TGATTTTTTCAGAATAAATAATTTTGGTAGGTATTTATATTTATAAATGAATGAATTATAATATGAATTTAAATACATAAGAATTTTTTATTTTAGGTTTGGGAGATCTGCAAAAAAGCAAAAGCGGGAAATTTAGTGGCGGGTCCCTCCGTGACTAGGGATGGGCAATAATAGATTTTAGCTATCGATAGTCGGTAGGTAAAAGCTAGTCCAAAAATTTAATTTATATTAATCGATATATTCCCTTGGTAGGGAGGATAACGTCCTGAAATCGTTTAGGGCCAAAAAAAGGTCCTCGTCCTACTACAACCAGCAGCATCAATTAAATGCCCATTCTTAGCCGGGTCACTTATAAAGTCACCCATGCGTACGTTCATCAAACTGATTTGGTTGTTTTTTTTATTTATATCTCGCTTAAAACCCTAACAATTTCTGTTTTTAAACCAACCTTAAAAGTCAGCCTTAAAAGCCTAATCAAAACGCCGTGACAAACGGAAGATACACTGGAAAAAAATACGTTTAGATCTTCAATTTGGTATATCTCGCTTAAGACACAAACAATTTCTATTATTTTTTTTTTAACCAACTTAAAAGCATCACTAGATAAGCTAAAACACATCAAAATGGCACGACAAACGGTAGGTACACTCATGAGTGAGAAAAAGAGGTTTTCTTCCACCATGGGTACACTGAAAAAAAATTAAGTTTAGATCTTCATTTTTTGGTATATCGCGTATATTAGTTTTTAACCAACCCAAAAGTATCACTAGACAAGCTAAAAATATTAATCAAAATGCCGTGACAAACGATAGGTACACTGTAAAAAAATATTAGGTTTAGATTTTCATTTTGGCATGTCTCGGTTAAAATCCAAAACATTTCTACTATTTTTTAACCAACCGAAAACCATCACTAGTCAAGTTAAAAACACTTATCAAAATGCCCTGACAAACAATAGTTAGACTGAAAATATTAAAGTTCAGATAATCATTTTGAAATCAAATATCTTATAATAAATTGAAAAAGATATATTTATTCGCAAAATCAGATTTACTAAGAACCTTACTAACTAATATTGTAGAAAAACCTTAAGAGGTAAAAAACAACAATATTAGTTACAGGTGTTCTATAGGTTAATAAAAATCAAAATCATAATTGATTGTTATGTATTATTATGGAATAATCAGTTTTTAAAAAAACCTGTCAAATTTAACATACGTACACGTACATTATACAAAACTTCGTTTCTTTTTTATTTGAATTGCCTGAAATTGTGACATGCCTAAAAAAAGAAATCGGTGCTTTTACTAAATAAATGAGAAAAAAAATTAAATTTTAAAACTGGATTTCTACAGATCTTTTTAAAAAATTTCAATATGCTATAAAACTACTAAGGTTGAAGTTGCCGTCTACACATCTACAACACGTATTGTCTGACCCCGGGTAAACCAACGCGAAGCAGTCGTAGGTCCTTTTGTCCATTTACTTTTATTACGTTTATTTAGCATAGCATAGTCTTGCTCCATTCTCTTCTAATATTTTGTCAATCAACTTGACCAGTGAGAGCAAAATTAGAGGGTCCCATCAAAAAATGATTATGTGTCAACGCCTCGTTGTCGTTAAGATCTATTGGTACCTTTGTTATCGGTTTGAAACTTATATTTTCGGCTTCAATAAAAATGGTTAAGAGAGTTTTTTCAATGAAATATGGGCACGAATGATAGGTTCCGTTAAACGTATTTTAAGCAAGGTTTTGTATAGGTAAATATTTTTTGTGTCTTTTTCCATTCTTTTCGAATATTTTTTCCATCAACTTGACCACAAATGTTATTTCTCTTTATAAGAGAGTTTATCTCGTTCAGGAAAATACAGAAAACCGTGGTATGTCAATGACTTTTTATCTGACACACTTTTTTGGCAAATTACAATCAAAATTAAAAATTTTACTTTTTACTAGTACAGGTAAAAAACATATACAGAGTATAAAATTGTATAAACATATTTTAAAGAAAAAATAAATCATATTTAATCGAAGGCTCAACAGTTGATGTAATAGTGGGTAAAGGCGGAATTTACCGATTTTTGGTGGTAACAAAAAATAAAACCTCATTTTTTATCCAAAGTTTTGCTTGTACTATTTTTACACTTAAAACATTTTGTTTTAGGTGTACATTTCAAATCGTATATTTAATAATTACTCATTAATCCTTTTGAAATAACATCATAATATCAAAACAAAATATATAAGTAGAGATTGGAGGATTAGTCTCGCTCCCCCACCACTTTTTTCATTCGTCTCCACTTCCCGCGCCTGTCCCTGCCACGCCTACTTGACTCTGCTTGATTCTGATTGGTCTTCCCCACTCTTACGTGTGTATCCGGAGGGAGATGTTTTTATTTAAATGTTAGCAGCCAACAGAGCAATTCATTTTTACTGTAGTATCAGTATTTTTAAAAGTAACGAAATTAAAAAATATATATTAATTAAAATGAGTTGTCGCCACGTTGTTTTGCAGAATCAAGTGACCTACATTTTGAGCAATTGGAAAAAATGTCTTCAATGTACGAAGATGAAATACTCTATTTCACGGTGGGAGGAAAAAACATACGACGTTAAACAAGCATGGTTAGCCGATCTAGATAAAAACAATTTTGAAGAGGTTCAAGACGATAGTGAAGATGAGGGGATACATAATTTCTTTGATGCCGGTGGTGGTGAAAAAGGTCTAGTAAATCATTAAAAAAATAAGTGCTAGTGATGCTGTTGAACCAAATTATCTACGCCGCGCAGTTTGTGTTTTTCAAGATTATGTCGTCATAATGTCTTCGTTTGGTGGTGCTTATCGTTTGTGCTTACGATGCTATTATTTGCACGCATTAGAAGCACCCCTTGGCAAACACAGTTTTGTGTCTACATTACAAAAGAGCAATGGAATGTTGTGAAAAAGACTTGCGCTGTACATTGTGCAATGACAATCTTTTTCATTTCAGTGCCCCTGAAACTTGTGTAGTCTGTAATAAAACTGAAGAGAAAAAAATTGAAAACCATTTAGTGGACAAAAGTAATTTTGAATAAAGTTACGCAAAAAAAAAGATACAATACATTTTGAAAAGGATAGAATGATGGGATTATGGTGGAGGACTTGTAAATATATGCAGTAACAAAAAATTACCTAGGAGTTTTTTTTCTACGCACTATAAAAAAGCAGTAGAATATGCAGTGAAGTATAAAAAAAAATTAGAAACCATTTAGTGGACAAAAGTTATTTTAAAAATAAAATTGCAGAATAACCTTTACAATTAATAGTAGGAGATTAATCATGGTCGAGTGCTATTCAGAACTATTCGTGGACATTCAAGATTATAATTATCTATTTTGACTTGGTCTCAAAGGAGCTTGCTATCTACGATGGTGTACGCTGGTCTAATTTTCTTTTTAAGTCACCATTTAAAAGAACCATGTTATCTGCCAAGGATCAAGAAATAGTTGATTGGTCTGAAGAATATCATGGGTTGGAATGGGACGTTAGATATATAGAATTAAATGAAATAGAAGAAATACTCAAGAATATTGTAAAGACATATAGTAATCCGAAGATCTATGTCAAAGGCATTACAAAGACAAACTTTTTAAGAAAAATTTTCACACCAGAGCTGATCATAAGCATTCCAGTCAACGAGGAACCCAAACTACGCAAGTTTAAGAAAATTCCAGAATGTTATTTTCATAAAAATTTAAGTCCTTGGCATTGTGCCTTGGCTAATGTAAAAATATTATATGATTATAAAAATTGTTATAAAACTTGTTAAATGAAAAAAAATAGAAGTAGATTTATCACAAGACAATTTAATTATTAATAAAATATAAGAAAATATAATTAATTTTTGTTTAAACACATAACAAAGAATATTATTATCATACATAATTTTTTTTTAGCCCCACACACTTCCATATTTGATATGCTCCTTAGTACGTTTTATTACCAATTAAATGCGGACGCAAAAAAGAAACAAAATAAAATTTAAGAATATTTATTATACATCGAATTAATATTACTAAAAAATATATTTAAAATTACCTTTTGCACTTTGTATTTTATTATAATTGTCCTTTACATATAACACTATAAATTATAATAGTCTTCTGCTCCTAAAACTAAAAATTATATTTATAATTGAACGGTCTTTTGCACAACCTTTTGGGTTGTTTTCTCTTGGCACTTATTGGGATTGACACTAACGGCACAATATCAATTTGAATAGGTCCATTGCTTACCTTTATACCAAATAAAAGTTCTAAATCGTGCAGAAGTCTTAGCACGACCTCATCCACAGTTTCTAACCATTCTGATGGAGCTGATGCTGGGGGTGATGTTTCTGTTGGTGTAAGCTCTGGTGACATCAACTGCTGTTGTCGATGTGGAGTCATGGATACTCCAGCTGAAGTTGTTTCTATTACCTCCGGTAAACACCACTTTTTGGGAGACATTGGTATTTCGGCAGATGTTCCTGGTTCCTCCTGTGAACACCGCATTTTGGGTGATATTGGTACTTCTACTGAAGTTGTTGGTTTCTCCGGTATACACCACATTTTTTCGGATATTTGTACTTCAACTGAAGTTGTTAGTTCGTTTGGCACACACGACATTTTGATATAAAACAATCTAGACTGAATCAAAAGGCAAAGACTGAATATTGCAGTAGAATCACGAGAATATAAAGCACAAAAGAGACAGTCCCAACACGCCTAAGTACCACCCTGTCACTTACCAACGAACCACTAACAAAAAAAAAAAAAAAAAAAGTTGAAAAAAAAAAAAAAAATTTATAGTTGCCGAGTTCACGTCGGGAGGTATTTGACACCAGTTGACCTTGGTACCACGCTGTACCAGCCACCAACCTTGCCAGTGGGCGTGACTTAACAAGAAGTGCTTTTAAACGGCTTTCGAGTTTACATGTACCGTCAGTTGAAAGTCGTATTTCTTGTACGCCAGTTCCTATCGTACTTCTAAGTGTCTGCGGTGAATTCTCTTGTGTAATTGTGTTTTCGTGCCTTTTAGACTGCAAATCCCTAGTTATCCTACTCCTAAATTTTATGTTTTGAGTGTTGAAAATTTATCCTACATTGTGTGATCTAGTTTACAGCTTTCTTTCGTTTTGTGATTTTTGCAGGTTTGATTTTTATTTTTTACCACTATGAATTCTCTAACTGACTTTGATTTTGAATTTGATTTTACCTTATTTGATTTGGAAGAGGCTTGCCCAGTCCATGATTTAATGGATTGTCATTTGTGTCAATTAAAACCGGACGCATTAGAAAAATATTTTAATGAGAACATGGATAATACTCAATCAGAAATTGGTGATATCGATGACGCTACAATTATAAACAATTTAGTTACAATTTTTAATAATCAAAATAATGCAGTTCACCCTGAACTGATTTCAATAATAAATTTTGAAGAAATAGCGAAGCTTTGGGGAATTTAATTCAGATATTAATCCAGTCAATGAATCATTAAACAGTCTTAGAGAGGCCTCCTCAAAATATTTCACTGTTAATGAGGAGGAAATTAATTTAGAAAATCAAAAGTTTGAAATGTTGGTCAATGATGTTTATTCGAGCCAGGGAGTTGAGGGGAAACAGGGTGAAAATGAATTTCAGGGAGTTGAGGGTGAAAATAAATTTCAGGTAGAGCAAAAAGTCTACTCACCAATTTCTGTTTCATCGTCAGAAGATTCAACAGAGACCGTTATTGAGGTTAAAATAATCAGGGAGGAATACCAACCAGCTCCTAAATTACATTTCCACCAAAAATCGATAGCGGTGTTCGACCAAACCTGTAACGAAATTGTAGGTGATGTTGAGGTGTACAATGTTGTTCAAAATTGCAACCATAGTCCACCGAAACCTCACCTCAATTCGTGTGAAATTGTCGAATATAAAGAAGTTCAGAACAAACGAAAACGTTCTGCTTCTGAATCTTCTGACGACGAAACAAATGTAATGAAAAAAATCAAAACCGATGATATCGAAAAATCAGGGGCCGTTGTTACAACCCAACTCAGCAATTCATTAAAAACTCCCTACAGAAGTGAATTAAACAAATTTTTAGATTCAAAACCAAAGCAAAATTTATCAAAAACAGATCAAAGACGTGGTTGTGCGACGTTCAAATCAATGGTAAACAACTATTTAAATTTGAATGAATGTAAAAATTTGAGTAATTTTACTTGCTCAACTGTTAAAAAAATAATTCATAGACAGGGTGAGCTTCTTTTAAATTTAGGTAATATTTTTATGAAAAATCCTTGCTTTGGTGGTAAATCTTAGTGGTAAATAAATGTTTTAAAAATTAAAAAAAAAAACGTAAGCGCAAACTTTTAAATTTAAATTCACAATTCCTTATTTAAAGAGAAACTAAACCTATAAATATCCAGTTCAAAATGACCCTTCTCTGCACACTTTGTCTAAAAGAATTTACACAGAGACGAAATGCCATAAGACACATTAAAGAATCATGTTTAAAAAGAGACACAAATCATAATCCGGATGAGTATTTAATCGATAGTAAGTATATTTACATTATTTACTAAGAATTAGGATAAATTAAAATATAAGAAAAACAATAAAATTTGTTTTGTGCTATTTCAATGATCTTTTTTGCTTGACTCACTAAGCGTCCAGGGGCAGGGCAGGTGGTCAATCCTCTCCCCCATCTTGCTACGCCGCTCATTATGTTATATTGCATATAAATTATTATAGTGAATTAAAAAAAATTATTTTTTGTTTCAGTTGATGCAAAATTCTTCAGGAATAATGCAACTCGCTATTGCGAGGACTGTAAAGCTGATATTAATTTTAATGCTTGGAACTCTCATCTAAGAACAAATGTCCACAAAAGCAAGAGTACTATTAAATATGGAAGTGGAATAGACCTTATTAGAAGTGTTTTTAAGAGTCGAATTGCTGCATACAAGGTTTACTCACCCAAAATGCATGTCAACCTTAAAAAGTTTCAGCAAGAAATTTCCGAGAAAGTCGTAACATTAATTCGCCAGCAACAGCAATTATATAGATGCGTTAAGATAAATGCAGAATTATTTGGTATCTACTACTCGCCAGTTTTGAAGTCTACATCCGTTAAATCATTCAACACAGCCTTCCATAACGTGACTGAGACGACTGATTTAAATAATCTCTATGACGAACTATTCAAAATTCTAACAACCAAAGCAGATGAACTACCCGAACGAGATTCTGGTAAGTTAATAATTACTTGCAAAAATGTTAAATTTCAAACGCTATTGCTTCAATTTATCTTAATTTACAACAGTCTCTTTTAATAAATACTAATTATCTCTTCTTTAAATTGCAGGTTGGATTTTACAACAAATTCTCCATTTAGAAGTAAACATCAACAAGTACAATCCTTTATGTGGCTACTCTTATATTCCAATTCCAGAGTTCCGTGGTAGTTTGGTAAACATTTTGAATGAAGATGATTTCTGTTTTGCATATGCCGTTGTATCAGCAATATGTAAACCTTCAGGTGACCCTAGGAAAACTTCCTCGTACCCGGACTTCAGAACTGTCTTTGATTTTACAGGTATTAATTTTCCAGTTAAATTAGAGCAGATAAGTACTTTTGAAAACAAAAATAATTTATCCATAAATGTCTATGGGGTTGAGAAATTTTTTAGAAATGGAGTATATGTAAATGAGATTGTAGGACCATTACACTATAATAGACATAAAAAGAATTTACATATCAATCTACTTTTAAATACTTCTGATGATGGTAATAGTCATTATTGTTGGATAAAAGATTTATCTAAATTACTTTTTAAACAACTGTCAAAAAAGAAATGTAGAAAAAATTTGTGTGAAGGATGTTTACAATATTTTGGTACCTACGCAAAATTACAAAGACACTTAGAATATGATTGCACATCTGTTCGTATTGAATATCCTTCAGATGAACTTATTTTAGATAAGTTTGGAAATCAAATTCCAGAAAACATATTAAAGTTTCAAAATATTCAAAAGCAGTATAAAGCACCTTTTGTAATTTATGCTGATTTCGAGTGCTATTTAAAAAACGTTGAAAACGAAAAGCTTGATCCTACAACTTCCTATACAGTTAAAACTGCTGAACATGTGCCATATTCGTTCGCTTATTACATTAAATCATCATTTGATAATGATCTCACATCTTTAAAACTTTATCGTGGAACTGATTGTGCTGAAAAGTTTATTGAATATATTGAACTTGATGTGAAAAATCTTTATAACAATTATTTTAGAAATCAAAAGCCTATGAATAAGTTAACTAGTTTGCAACAAAAAGAATTTGAAAATGCATTTGTGTGTTATATATGTGAAAAACCTTCTTCAGACGGAAATTTTAAAAAATGTAAGGACCACTGTCATTTTAGCGGTAACTATAGGGGCGCTGCTCATTCTATTTGTAGTTTACATTTCATACCTCCAACTTACATTCCAATAATTTTTCATAATCTAAAGAATTACGATTCTCATCTATTTATTAAGTCATTATGTAACAATAAAGAATCAATTAGCGTTATTGCTCAAAACAAAGAAAAATATATTTCTTTTAGTAAAAAAATTATGGTAAACACGTATGACTCTAAAAATAAAAAGATAGTTTACTTAAATTTACGATTTATAGACTCATTTCAGTTTTTACCAGAATCTCTTGAATCACTATCTAATATTTTAGATAATTCTTAATGTCTTGAAATTAAGAAACATTTTTCAGACGCAGAGCAATTTAAATATGTTAGGCAAAAAGGAGTTTTTCCTTATTCATATATCGACTCTTACGAAAAGTTGGATGATAAATCTTTGCCCGATATTGATACATTTTATAATGACTTAATTGATGAAAATATTAGTAATGAAGATTACATTAGAGCTAAAGAGGTATGGAATGTATTCAATTGCTCCACGATAGGTGAATATTCAGATATATATTTGAAATCTGACGTTCTCCTTTTAGCCGATGTTTTTGAAAATTATAGAAATACTTGTTATAAAACTTATAAATTAGATCCCGTGAACTATGTAACAAGCCCTTCAATGTGTTGGGATACTATGATGAAATTTACAAATGTAGAATTGGAATTATTGACTGATCCAGATATGCTTCATTTCTTCAAAAAAGGGGTTCGCGGGGGAGTTAGTACTTGTTCAGCTCGAAAATCGGAGGCAAATAATCCTTTTCTTGATAATTTCAATCCTAAGTATCCAACAAAATATATTGCCTATTTAGATGCAACAAATTTGTATGGTTTTGCAATGAAACAGTATTTGCCAGAAAAAACTTTGTTTGGCTATCTGAGGACGAAATTAATGAACTTAATATTTTAAATATTTCAGATACATCATCTACGGGTTATGTATTTGAAGTTGACTTAGAATATCTTCAGAATTTACATGAAAGCCATAACGACTTTCCGCTCTGTCCCGAACAATTTAAGCCACCAATTTCCAAGTTTTCTAAACTAATTCCCAATTTAAACAATAAGTACAATTATGTTCTTCATTATCGTGCTTTGAAGCAAAGCTTAAAATTTGGACTTAAACTTCTCAAAATACACAGGGGAATTAAATTTACACAATCGCCATGGTTAGCTAAATATATTGATTTAAATACTAATTTACGAAATGCATCAAAAAATAAATTTGAAAAAAATTCGTACAAATTGGCAAATAACAGTATTTTTGGTAAAACTATGGAGAATGTCGATAACCGAGTAAATATTAAGCTAGTAACTCAATGGGAGAGAGAGCGAAACAAATTAAGTGCTGAGAAATTAATTGCAAAACCTCAATTTAAAGATTTAAAATTTTTTTCAGAAAATCTAGTAGCTATTCAACTTCAAAAGATATGTATCGAATATAATAAGCCCATTTATGTTGGAATGAGTATATTGGATGATATTGCAAAAACTGTAATGTATGATTTTTATTACGGATATTTAAAATTAAAATATGGAGATAATGTAAGTTTATTGTACACTGATACTGATTCTTTAATACTAGAAATTGAAACGGAAAATTTTTGTGAAGATATGAAGCAAAATCTGGATCAATTTGACACCTCTAACTATCCTGAACCAAATATTCATAATATGCCGATATCCACATCAGTGGTTGGTAAATTTAAGGATGAATATAAAGGTGTACCTTTAGAAAGTTTTTTTGGTACCGGTGTTAAGGCATACTGTGTAAAAACCAAAGATAGTTTAGATAAAAAGGCAAAAGGTATTCGTAAATCGGCCGTACAAAAACAATTAAACTTATCAGATTATAAAGATGTTGTGGAAAAAGGTCAAAAAGTATACTGCACAATGTATGTTTTTAAGTCACATCTACACAATATTTATACGAATTTGATTAACAAACTAGCCTTGACAAGTCATGACGATAAAAGATATCGTCTTTCAAATACCACAAAAACTTTAGCATGGGGTCACAAAGATATTGTCAATATAGAATCAATGATTAAAAATTTATCTATTTTACAATCTGAACAAGAACCCAAATCTAAAAGACCATGTTTAGAAGAGACTCGCAATAAAAGTTGTTTTGATACACAATTGTTATCCGGTTTTGAAATTGGAAAAGGAAGTTAAAGTTGTCAAGTTTTATAAAATTTGTTTCATTGATGATCTGTTTCACTAATTTGTGTGAATATATAAAATGTTGTAACAAACAGTATTATTTAGTTGTTTTAGAACAATGACTACTACTTCATTAGTCGTGTTAGTCTCCCTTGTTGGCAGAATACTATATGTTAATCATATTCCTAACACAATTAGAGCCGACGTGTGCATCAATAAGAATAAAATTGAAACTGATTGTTATAAGCAAATGAGAATGATTTACATAGATGGAAACTCACATTTGTTTACTTATAATATTTCAGAAAATGATTTAAGTGTTAATAATTATATGAAAATTAAATATTTCTTTGATAAAAAGCCTGTCATTTATTCAGAATTGATAGAATTTGTTCATAAAAAACATAATTGTAATTATGTATATTTTTATATAATATTATTGTTTCTGACTTTAATATCAATTATTTCATCTTACGTTGCTTTTGTAATGTATTTGAAAACCTGAATTAAAAGTTTTAGTATTTGATTTTTTTGTAGTTTAATTTTTTATCTCCTCCAACGTTAAGTAATCTCCCTCCTCCATTTAAGTGGAGGGGACTGTAGACTATAAAAATGTGCTGCAAATCATTATTTAGTTAGTTTCTATATTCTACGGTCTAATAATGTTCAGCAATCAGAGAGTAACGTCCAATGTGTTTAAAACATCTATACATTCTATCGAAAAACAAACCATAGTAAATTGTAAACAGTACCCTTTAAATAAATCCAAATCAAAGTTTGTGAATATTGGTTTGTGTTTAGAAAGTGATTTTACGCCATGTGTTGAATTTGGTGGAAACAAGAACCAATCTATTGTTCTAAGTAAAGATGATTGGAAAGACCTACTAAAATATCAGGGTGTTATAACGAATTACTTTTTCTCATCAAACGCCTTTCAAGAAACTATATTTTTGAAAAATATGTCCATTCTTTTTGAGAAATTTGGTGAAATGCCAATAGTGAGGATTACAAAACATGATGATTACGTCTGTTTTGGAAATGAAACTGTGTGCAGATTATGGGAACAAATACCTTTAATCGAATACAGATTAAATATTTTACAAAAACAGCAATTTAACAGTTACTTCGACATTTTTAAGAATAGTCTGTTTTCCGAAATCAATTGTCTTCAAAAAGTATATGATACTCTGTCGCCAAGTGAAAACACCAATAGTGAGAATGTTTGTACAATGCTGGAATTATTACTAATGCATCCAATCCAGCTCGAACAAAAATTAAGAGAAAGAAAATATTATGAAGAAATCAGTAAGTTTTGATGAAACTAAAAATCAACTTCATACGATGCATGCATGGACGTTTGTAGACCAACAACATTTTAAAAGACGAATTGAATTATGTGAGATTATTTTAAAACCTGTTTTAAATAATATGTTAAATATGATTATAAAATAAAACAATAGTAATATAAAAAAAAATGTGTTTTATTGATGAATATTTTACAAAATATCCTTTTTTAATATCCATGAGTTATGTGTTTTGTCTAATCCCAACCATTTAACTAACACCTTATTTCCTTTTCTTCTTACTACTTTTTCCATTAAGTATATGTCTGAATGTCTGACTTTTTGTAATTCTTTTCCGTAAAAGCCTCCTTGAATTTCTGATTTGTTTTCATCTTCAAGTAAATAGGTTGTAGGATTTGTAAGTTGTAACTTTTTTATTCTAAAAATTTCATTTGACCAGTTGGGTGTGTACCCTTTAGAAAAAAATTCTCTGTGTTTGCTTATACGAACAAAGTCACCAACTTTAAATTTTTTTAAATCGGGATCAACTGTTTTCATATGAGTAAATGATGATTTCAATATATTTTTTTTATTTCCCTTATTAACAGCATTAGGTTTTTTACCAATTGTAGAGTGTACTGTATTATTGTACACACTAACAATTTCAGGCAATATATCTAACCATTTATAATTTCCTTGAAGACTAAACTTTTTCCACATTTTATTCTTTAATGTTCGGTTCACTCGCTCAACGATACTTGCTTTCAAATTAGAAAAAGTACTATAGTGATTCATTTTAAACTGTTTCATTAGCTTCTGAAACTCTTTGGAATAAAATTCTGTTCCTTTATCTGTTTGTATATTTTTTGGAACGCCTTGCAGGTGTTTAGGGGCTTCTTTTAAGTCTTTGAGAATTTTTTTCATTGCTGCAGCCACCTCTTTACCAGTTTTTGTTTTAATAGGTAGTGCCCAAACGAATTTAGAAAAAGTGTTGATTACCACTAATATATATCTATATCCTCTATTAAATTTTGAGTAAGGTTGCATTTCAACTAAATTTGCTTGAAACAAATCATTAAGCCCTTTTACGATTACTCGTCTTCGTTTAAAATTTCTTCTAGCGGGTCTATGCAATTCATTAACGACATCCTCCTTAATTTTATTCATTTTCAGTCTTACACTTTAAAACCAATCCTGCGTATAACACTCCAGGTGATGCAGAATATTTAAGAGATCTTACAACAGAAATATTATCACCATTACCGAGTTTATGACCTAATAGTTCAATCGAACTAAATATATTGTTATTTTTGATAAAATCTATGTCTTTACTACAGTGAACTTTTATCACGTCTGCTTCTGGAAAGGGAAACGATAAAGTAGTTTCATCGCCGCTAATAGTAAAACAACGTCTTGTTTCACCATTCGGTAGATTAATTGATTTTGTCGAATGTCCAAGAACCATGGGAAGGATGCAAAAGTAATATAAGTCTTCATTGGCATTTAGGATATGAGTTCCAAATTTATTTACCGACATACTCAATATATAATATGCAACTGTTGCTTTTTACTTCAAAAACTTTTATTTATAGAATTACTTTGGCTTCTCGTAGTTCTTCAATAATTGAGATTATTTCATTATTATGTTCAGTATGCCCGGCAACCCGAGAAGCCATTAAAAGTCTAAGTCTATCAACAAGTTCGTTGATGTTGTCCCAATATACATAGTCCGTATCTGTTTTGTTAAGTTTCAATATCCCCATTCCCAGTTTCTGCCTTGTTTGCCTATATGGAGCCTTAGGTCTACTAAATGCTTCTATGAGATTTTTTGCAGGTGTTTTAATATTTCTTGTTTTCGTTACCCCTTTGGTTTGTAAGTACGGTCCTATAATAGTTACATATTTGACTGAACCGTTACCTTGAACTTGCTCATCACGGTCGTGATTTTTGCGATATGCATTAGTTCTTGCTAGAATGTCCATATAATGATCTAAGTCTTCTTTCTTGTAACCAATAGGTTCTTTTTTAAAAAGTAGTTCGTATAAACCTGGAGTGCCTTTGTAGGTTACACCCTCAACTTTTATATTTTTATTAATAATTTCAACTGGTTTCATTGTTGTCCCTAAAAGAAATTTGTTTGTTTCCAAATCATGAACAATACCATAATTGTGATCAAATATATGTCTTGTATCCCTAAGTCCTTCATCGATATATTTTCTTGGCAATTCATCAAAATCTTCCAACCAATCTTTATATTCTGGAGTGTCAACATATTGTTGAATTGTTTGTCTAGTTTGCTCTAAAATATCAGAGATATTTAAATTCTCTACAGTACTAGCACCCGATGGGGTGTAGTTTCAGCTACTGTGCTTGTTTCTTGAATGGTAGGGAAATTACTAGTAGAAGCAATACTCCTATCAAAAAATGATGGTAACTCAGTGGGTAAAACGGGAGTTTTCCCGGTTTTTCTCTTAGCTGTCCTTGTTGGAGTAGAAGTACTATAAAATTCCTTAAAAGTATGAGGTTCTTCTTTTATGTCAGTTGGTTCCGTTTTTGCAATATTTAAAATTAATTGCTGTAGTGGTTGTGTTATCGGTTGATACGTTTTTTCTAATTGGCTTTGAGTCATTGAGGCTTCTGACTTTAATGCTTGATATTTTTGTTTTACTGCTCTTCTTGATTTAACTAACTCTCTTGCTAGTCGTTTATGCATGTTTATAAGTGTATGAATGAATCAAACCTGCTTCTATATCTGCCAGAATTTAAGTGACAGTCCTTATCGATTACAACGAAACCGTAGTCTTCTTTCCAACAGTGCTCACAGAGAGCTTTAAATTTCTCAAATGTCATATCCATCATGCAATGGTCATTATATATGTGTTTTAAACTAGTTAGGTCCTGTTTAAATAAAATTAAGAGATTTGCATTTTCACGTATAAGCCTCTTGAGAATTGATGAATAACCTTGAAAAATGAAAAAACAATCCGTATTTTTATGTCTCCCAAATGTAAAATAGTCCCTTATAACAGTTTAATTCTGACATGGAATGTCATCAAATATAATAGCTGAATTTGGTTTAATATCGTGAGGGGATATAATATTTTCATCATTGTCATATTCAAAATAACCAATCTCTTTAATAGGTTTTAGCAAATTTCTTAAATACTCATACTTGGGTTGATGTAACGATTTTGAGTATAAATAAATATTTTCGAATCTTATTCCGTTTGGATGTTCAAGTAATGTGAGAATGGAGTTCGTTTTGCCAACCCCTGATGCTCCTACAACAAGACATCTCTTTGATTCACCACCAAAGAGATCGCCATGTTTTCTAAATGGTTTGTTTAAGATTTTTTCATCATGGTTTTTAATAGGTAAAGAAAAAGCTTGCTTTCCAATCCACATCGTCAGCAATAACTGACATAACATTCTAAATAATATGTATTTATAAAAAAAAACAGCCAAGTCAATTTGCTGCCCGTTTTACTATTTATAGAAGACGAGCAGCTCTATCGACTCAGTTTACAAAAACTATAAAATGATCATACACAACCCTTACTCGATTACATCCAATAAGAAGAGCAAGAAGTAAGTTTAGTAAATAAACTTATTAATAGTCTACCTGTTGAATTACACATTCCTGGTTATAACTATTGCGGTCCGGGAACAAAGTTGGAAAAAAGATTAAGTAGGGGGGATAGTGGCATAAATCCTTTAGACGATGCTTGTAAAGATCATGACATAGCGTACTCGCAATCTAACAATTTATCAAACAGACACGAAGCAGATAAGATTTTAGCAGATAAGGTTTGGCAAAGAGTAAAGGCTAAGGATTCATCGCTGGGTGAAAAAACTGCAGCTTTGATGGTTACAGGTATTATGAAAGGAAAAAAAAGTTTGGTATGGGTGTTAAGACATCCAAACGAAAACTCAGGATAAAAAAACGCGTTATAAAAACTCCAAAAAAAATTGGTGGATTTTTACCTCTTTTGCTTTCAATTTTGGGTGCCCTCGGTGCATTGGGAGGTGGTGCAGCCGGAATTGCTAAAGCTGTTAATGATGTAAAAGCATCAAGACAATTGCTTGAAGAAACTCAACGTCGTAACAAAGCCATGGAAAACGTTGCAGCCGGAAAAAGTCTATTTGTAAAGCCATATAGAAGAGGAAAAGGATTGTTCATTAAGCCCTATAAAGGGGGCTCCGTAAAAAAAAACATTAAAAAAAAAAGCTCAAATAAAGTTTCCGCAAAGAGCTTTAACAAATATTGATATAATAAAATATGCAAACATTTTAGAGATACCTAACTTTAGAGGTGTCTTTATGCGTGATAATCTCCCGCGAAAAATTAGACAAAAAGAAACTGGTATTGTTAATTTGGCTAGTGAAAAAAATGATGGTTCTCATTGGGTAGCTTACATAAAAAAGCAAAAAGATGTCGTGTATTTTGATAGTTATGGTAATCTCAAACCACCTCTTGAGTTGATCCAATATTTTAATACAAGTAAGGGTGTAAATATATATTACACCTATGAGGTCAAACAAAAATTTAATAACTATAATTGTGGACAGCTAGCTCTTAGTTTTCTATATAAGCACATGAAATAAATTATTACGGCATTTCTTAAAAATTAACAGAATGTCTACAACATTTACGCTTACAGGGAATTCTTCCATTTTATAATCTGATTTTAATCCTCCCATCTATTTGGATGACGACAAGCAATATTTATTAGGTTTAGCTGATTTTGAGTCATTTATGAGTATCCCTAATATAGAGGATGGAAACAATAAAATTTACGTAGATGGTAAAGTGATTGTTATTCCGGATGGAACTTATGACATAAAAGACTTAAGTACATTGATAAATAACAAACTGCATGAAATTTTTACTATAGAACCCTCTTCGTTTAGATTAACGACAAATCTCAATACCCTAAAATGCAGTATTAAATGCAGTAAAGAAATTGATTTCACAAAAGATGATTCAATAGGAAACCTTTTAGGTTTTAATAAACGGAAAATTAAGCCTCATGAATGGAGTGAATCTGACAATGTTAATATTTCCAAGGTTAATGCTATTTGTATTGATTGTAACATTTGTGTAGGTTCATTTAACAATGGCAAACCAGTTCACATAATTCACCAATTTTTTCCAACGGTACCACCAGGGTATAAAATAGTGGAATCACCATTACCTATATTATACTTTCCAATTAGCGTTCAAACAATCAACAACATTACTGTAAAAATAATTGATCAAGACGGTCACCTTATAAATTTCAGAAACGAAACCATTACCGTAAGATTACATTTAAAAACTAACAACAATGGTTATTAGATATAATAGTAAACTGGAGACGCCCCGTCATGCTGTTATTGCCTTCCAAGTAGATCGAAAAGGAAAATTAAAAAAGGACATGAGTCAATTTGATAACGTTGACCTAACAAACATAAGAATTTTTTTAAATTCTGAGAGATATCCATATCACGATTTATATTTAAATTTTAAAGAAAACAAATTTTCTGCTCTATATGAAATGTTTGCCAATTTTAGAAATTCTTACTATGGATTGACAAGTGAACCAATTTTTGCGCCTGAAAAATTTAAGACAACTTCGCCTATTTCACACATTGATTGCTCTCATCAGAAGGAATCGCTTCAAAGTGGTTCTGTAGTTATAAGAGTTGAATTTGAAACAAATGAAAATATTCAAAAAAATACCTCTGTTTATTGTCTCATCCTCCACGATAAAATATTTAGCTATAATCCTCTAACATAAATAGTTAAACAACTTTAATACGCATGCGTCAGTTTTAATATTTATAGTATGACACAAAGAAATTTCTTTCATTATGGATTATATGCATCGGTTAATCATTTTTCAACACAAATTACAAGAGTTAAAGAAACAGATAGAAGAATACCAATTAAAATTTGAAATGGTAAAAAAATTTCACTATTTAAAGATATGAAAGTAATTGTAGATATACAAGGATTTAAAGTGGAGAACAATAAGTTAATTGTTAAAGAATTGGCAGCATACGATGGGTTTAAAATCAGCCACCATATATTTAAAGCGCCCTTTCCTATGAATCATTTACCATCAAAACTATACAGCAACGCTATTTGGCTAATGAACAATCATCATTGTATCGATTGAGATGAAGGATTTACTCCTTATCATAGATGTCGAGATGTTATCAGAAATTTAACCGAAAAAGTCGACTTTATCTATGTTAAGGGTGAAGAAAAGGCGGAGTTTGTCAGAAAATATTCTCAAAAACCAGTTATTGAATTTGATGAACAGCCAGCTTTACAGAAATTGGAACCATGCTGCTTTTATCATCAGAAAAATCCATGTTTTTGTGCATTAGCAAATGTTTTTCATTTGTATCACTATTTTTTAATGAAATAAAACGATTCGTTTTAAAATATATTTGTTTTATTGGTAAAATATTCCTTTATACATAATATATGTTCGCTTAACTCTAATTGTTTTAAATCATGTATAAATTTTCTTTCATTTTTACTTTTAAGAAAATCTATACATGCCTTAGCAGCTAGTTCACATAATTCTGCATGTTCCATACAGTGCAAATAAGCAGTAATGTTTTGAGCTTCACTGCTTTGTCCGTCAAACGCAAAAAACTCAGAGCAAGCTTTAGACATTATGAATTCTTCATACATTTCTCTAACAACTTCCTCCATGATTACACTAAAAGTTCTTCCTCTTTTAAAATGTCTTTCACTAGAACGGGATCTTCAATATATTTTTTCAATTTAAGAAGATGATAACCAAATCCCAATCCCCTTATGTCATGAATAAGTTGTATTAAATCTAATGTTTCACAATATTTGTCACATGCAGATGCAGCACTCGCATACTCATTCGATAGTTTCTCGTAATAATGACACCATTGTGGTCTGCTTTGCATAGAATCCTGACAATAAGAAAATGATAACAAGTAGAATTCTTTACTTAACTTTTTAACAGCTTTCACTAACTTGCACATGACCACAACACCTTTTTATAGATCGCGGTGGTCCATCTATACAGTCACCCTCTTGATTATGATGAGTATAACACGGTAAATTTAACTGTAATTTCTTGTCACGTCTATAGCGTTCTGGTAGCTTTTCCCAAATTTGTAACAACTCCACTGATTCTACAAATCTTCTTAAGTAATTAAGAGGAATATATTTTAGATCACCCACCGGAATGTCCCATAATGGCGCCGTTAGTGCTAAACAAATAACTTCACCAACACGTTCAATAATATCTTCGGTAGGTACTGTATTCAACGAACCCATCTGACTAAATTTAAGAGATGAAAATGAATTGATCTGTTAGGTTGGCTGCTAGCGCTTAAATAAAACATCTCCCTCCGGATGCACACGTAAGAGTGGGGAACACCAATCAGAATCAAGCAGAGTCAAGTAGGCGTGGCAGGGACAGGCGCGGGAAGTGAGAGACCAATGAAAAAAGTGGTGGGGGGAGCGAGACTAACCCCCCAATCCCCTCTACTTATATAATGCTTTAATAAAAAATAAATAATTCAAAATCACTAGAAAAACAAAACAGCTTACACACAAAATCTTGTAAAAGCACCAAACTTGTATGAAAACCGTAAACTTCAAAAAATGACCTGTTATTTATAAAATATAATTGGTGCTCTTTTAAAGTCTTTGGAATTTATTAACAATAAGTACGCACTTGTTTGACAAATGCATTTTCTTATTTAGTTATTTAATTCTTGGATATATTTTATGGTCCTGATTAAATAGTCAAAATTTTTAAATTCGACCCGGCACCAGCAGAATAAATTCAGTCTAATAAGTCTAATACAGAGCTTTGACTTTAAGCATAGGTACTACTAAAAATATTTATGAAATTTTAAATAGATATATGTAATATATATTGTTCATAAAGTTTAAGTTTAAATCATATTATATTTAGCATACCAACAGACCTTCCTAGATTTTGTGGCCACCCATGTACTTTTTTTAATACTATTAAAAATAATACGTACCTACTTCTGGTTAAAAAGATTTTTGAAGATGAGAACACAAAACCATGAAGCAAATAATAAAGTTAGCAAAAAAGTGTAAGACAGTGGTGGTCGTATCACTCCCCATATCTGTGCATTTAACTCTTCTAAATAAAGCAGGTATTAAAAGTTTTTAGAATTATTTTTAATGCTGATTTATCTGTTCACTGAACCTGTGTATATTAATTGAAAATAAAAATTTGTGGAAATAAAAAAAGACATATTTAAAACTACTTAGGTAGGTACCTACCTTGGTCAAGTGGTATTTTGTATTTACAAACCAGCAGCGGACCGGAAATGGTAGCCCTACGCTCTCGGGTCCAAAACAATTTTCTAAATTAATATGATTTCTCCCTATTTTATCGTTTCGACAAATGTCGTTCTTTTGCACCATTCACAATTAATAAAATTCAGCTTCTCACCATTATTATTATTATTATTATTAATTATACTATTATTATCTAATATTTTTGATTTTGAATGTTTCTAGCGATTATTGATTTTCAGTATGTAAGGCAACTGAAGCTAGCCAGGCAAGAAATGATAAGATTTGTTAAACACTTAAACACTCTCTTGAAATTTGGACATTTTAAAATTATTACGACTGTCTAGGGCTTATTATCTTAGGTGTAGGGAAAAATAAATCGTAATGAAATTAATTAATAAGCCATTAAGCTGTTGCAAAAACGTTTCTTAGTCGACTTTGCAATTTTTTGTCGATAACCGTACCGAATGGGCCTATAGTTAATGGAAATCTGTATGCAAATAGATTTTAAATTCTCTCTTAGAAAATAGACGGAATACGCATATAGAATCTCGGTAATTTGCCGGTAGTAGATTAGGCAACCAGATATACATGACATTTGGATTATCAAAAATCAGATAAGTTAAAAGGGGGATCCTAGGTGGGCTACATCTAGTAAATATTCTCTCAGGTTGTCCTTCGTATATTAAAGCGATTCACGATTCACAAATTAGGCGATATTCGAGTAAAATATGTATTATTCAAATTCGCGCTCGTATGCCCATTTTTAAGTGAGTTTTGCAATCTATTTGTACTCGTTTCGTGCTAAACTGCACAACATACTAGGATTTACCTTCGATTTTGTTTCCTTTCGAGTACGTCCTAAAACAAGACAGGTGTTTGTAGCAAAAAATAATTTATAAACGGGATTCGATTTGTAGTCTAAGATTGAGATGATTAACTTATTATTATATTTTCGAGCCTTTATTGCTGCGGAAGACTAAAAAATTTACTTTCAGAATAACCGGAAGTTGATTTCAAGTATTAGATAATTAAAAACTAAGATAATAAAGTGCAAACCGTCATTATTTCAGAAACAGTTGAATTTAGGTATAGAACGTAATATATAAAATGTGCTTAGAAGTTTCCGTAGAATCCAGAAATGCATTCAAATAGTGGGTGTTCCATTAAAAAAAACTTCATCCATGGTGTAAGTATTTTGTTTTTGGTTCAAATACTTGTTTGTTCAATTTTTAGATTCTAAAGAAAAAATACAGCAAATGCTTATTTTGGATTTTTTAAAAAGTTCAAGGAAGGTCAAAAATAAGGCCCTCCTCAGTCCTCGTTGGAAGGCCCTGTACATGAATATATAATATATAATCTTTCACAACTCGAGGCGAGGATTGTATTTAAGGTCTCGGCAAAAATTCATCATTTATGGTACGGGTCTCAAAATCGTTTTCTGGCTTAACAGATTAATATATAAATACCCTCCCAAAACGTCCAAATCCTTTTTGGATTCGGAAAAAAATTATCACTGTCGGAATCGGATTTTTTTTCATAATTCGAAAGAATGGCCTCGTTAAAAATTTTCCGCTTATGATACGGGTCTCGAAACCAGTGTTACCAATCGACGCCGATGGATAAAATCGGATGTTTTTAGAGCAGTAATAGATATTTCACTCTCAAAGAAATTGGAAACGCTGTATAAGCGTCACTAACCATCTTTATTAGTATGCTTTGATTAGAAAGGATAAGTTAGTTATATAATATTTTTAATAGGGCATTCGTTTATACTATAAATATAAAAAAGCATCAGTGTTTCCTTAGTTTAAATTAAGAGTTTGTCCCGAATCTCTTTATTTAGAGTTATAACTATTTTATATATGGAAAAGATAAGATTTAAAATTGATTTCATGTACATATACATATATTGGTTACTTACATTACACAAATTCTGCAACTCTGTAAATAGCTATAGTAAATACATAATACCGGAAAAATACATTTATAGTTCATCTCTATAGCCATCTTATATTACCGAAGTTTGTTCGCAATGTTCGCATTAATTACAGTTTGCTAGGCCCATAATTTCTGTCCAATAATGAATATAACACATGAAACACGTAACGTAGACATCGGATTTAAATGGACCCGTGAACGAATCCATTGGAACTGGTCCACGAGCGGACTGGATCCGAATGGACCGAAACCATCACCGGACCCGGAACGCCCATGTCATTTGGCTCAATCATGGATACATAAAATGTCCTGCTTGGATCCGCAAAAAATTATCGCCAAAACTATAGTTCTCAATCTATTTTAAATGTTTATATTAGTTTATAATAGAATATTTATACTTAATAAATAGCCCTTCAAAATGATCATTTACTGTACAAGTCTCAAAATGGCTGACTGGCTCAACATATATATATAAAAACTCTCTTAAAACGGCTAAGTTCTTCTTGGATCCGTAGGAAAAATATATCTTTGTTGGAATCAGGATTTAACAATAATTTCGATAAGATCCGATATTTATGAGTGCAGCGTGTAGGTAATTTTTTTTTTGTGGAACTTCAGGGCGATATATAGATAATATGAGTAAAATCTCTACAAAACTTCAGACCCCCCGAGGTCAGGATCTATTTCGTTTCAGGGCTCGAAGTTCCTTTTTGGATTTTTTTCATAACTCGGTGGTAGGATCGTAATCAAGGTCTCGTAAAAAATATACGGCGTAACATAAGGGTCTCTCTCAACAATTAAACAATTAAAAGACAACAATTGATATATAAAGACTTTTCCAAAACGGCTAAGCCCTACTTGTATTCGGCAAAAAATGATCGATTAGTTTTCGCTAGCAATTAGCCTGGCATTAATTTTTTTTTACTTTTAACTGGAATAGGTACGATTAGCCTTTGAACTTATTTTTTTTCAGTGTAACTATCATTTGTCATGGAATTTTGCGTCTTTACCTTGCCTAGAGATGCATTTAGGTTGGTTAAAAAATAATAGAAATGGTTTGAGTTTTAACTAAGATATAGCAAAATAAATATCTAGAATTATTCATTTATTTCAGTGGAATTATCGTTTGTCACGGCATTTTGGTGAGTATTTTTAGCTTGTCTAGTGATCCTTTTAGGTTGGTTTAAAAAATAATAGAAATTATTTGAGTTTTAACCAAGATATCGAAAATAAACATCTGAACTTAATAATTTTTTTTTCGGTGAACCCATCGTTTGTCACTTTTTTAACTTATATACCTATTACTAGGTATTTTATTTTATATCACTACATAAGGGAAAACAAGCTAATATGGTAGCAAAAATTAGCAAATATATGTTCATTGCAATGAGGATAGGAATAGTGTCGAGTACTCAAAGCATTATAGCTCACAAACGAAACTTAAACAGTTAAATACCTAGCCATATAATTTTCTCATTGAATTAGGTTGTTGAAGTTAGAACCAACAGTTCTAAAATAATTTTAGTCACCGGAATCCTAATTCTACCAAATCTAGGAGCTAAGAGGACGGGGGAGCTAGCACCTTTCCGAGTTCTACTACGTTAACACCTTAGTTGTAACTTCAATTCTAAGGGTTAAGAGTAGGGTTGCCAACCGTCCTCCAGCCGGGAGGATAGTCCTCCTTTGGGCTAATATGTCCTCCGTCCTCCACAGCTACTCTGGAGGACACTATTTTTAAATTCCATATAATTCAACCAAATCAAAATTAAAAGTAATGAACATATTCTTGTATTCATTTTCTTAAAACAACCAAAATAAAACTATTTTATATTTTTTATGATACTCTGAAATATATAAGATAGTATAGTTTGACTTTTTATGAGAAAATTAAAAAAAAAATAGTTTTTGCTGATTTAATGAAAATTGTTCATCATGAGGTTTTCGACAAATGGGAAAGTTTTAAAAAAGTCTTGATGGGCCACCTAAAGAAAACTAGGCCTTTAATGCAATACTATTGTTTCAGATCCTCTAAGCAAAATAATATCTGACGGACTAAAAACAATGAATAAACAAATAATATAAATAATTAAAAAAACGATTTCCTAACCTGCAAAAGCGTAAAAATATTAGGTGATAAATTTAAATTTGTTTTTAGTATTTTGGAAAGTTTACAGATAAAAACTAATTATCACATATTTTTTTTGAATTCCCCCTTTTAAAAACATAATTTGTTGCACTTTATTGTACGTTTAGTTTGTGCTTTCCCAATTTTCAGATTTTTCTCTTGAGATCTCAGTGGTTTTTTAACTACAGTTTCTTATCAACTTACCTTAGTAACCATCATATTTAGGAAAAAATCAGACGTGGGACCATTCAGTCACTGGCATTTTGGTATATTTTCGTTGATCAAAATTGAGCTGACAACCTGAAATTTGTACTGGTAATGCGAAAAAGTGAATTTTTATCACAGTTTCAATGTTCGACTGGGTCAAAAAGACTTTACATTTCTATTATAACAATTTTATCAATATAAAACCAATGTTTTCTACTTATAATGATCTGTTAATATTATTTTTTAAATTTATAAAAATAACATCTGAAATTGTGTAAAAAGGTTTTTTTCCAATATTTTAACTTAAAATAAACTTCCTTGGGGAGTCTTAGATAGAGTAAAGATCTAGAGTAAAGATCTATGACCCAACATAAATCGAAATATACCCTACCAAGTTGCCGATTTTTTAACAGTTATTTTTGTTCATATTTATTTGGTAAATGGTACATATTGTCTACATTTTTCATGTCCACAACTTTTTTTGTTCGTATCTACATACCTACTAAATAAAATGCTGCTTCGGTACTCCAGTATACCATTTTTGTTGTTAAATTTGTTTTTTTTTTCATTGTTAATTTATTATTTTTCATAACTTAATCATAAATTTTCTATTAAAAAATCAATTAAGGTATTTAATATTATCTCCTTTTTTATTCTACGAAATAAAATTTTACGAACTTTTTAAACATTTTATTAGAAAATCATTTTATCTTGCCGTATAAATTGCTCGTCAAAAAGTTTTTTTGACATGATATTTAAAAGTCGGGCGTTCTGACATTTCTTAACCGATTTGAATAAACTTTTCGGATTCCAAAAGCTTGTTTCATGTGACAGTGGCGTATATAGAAATTGTTTCTGGGGGGTTTTCAGACGATGCAAATTTTCAACAACCAAGTCTTTAGTTTTTGGTTTTTACCTACAACAACAAAAAAAAGCCATTACTTTATTTTGTAGTACATAAAACTGGCTCAGGGGAGGGGGGTTTACCATCCAATTCCGAAAAAAAAGTCATTACGTTATGTTGTTTCTATCATTAGCTTAAACAAAAGCGGCGGGGAATACTTTTGTACATTTTTTTGGATTTCTACTAAAATGCTACAGAAACGTGAAAATCTGAAAAAATCTCGTGGGATGATATTTTCACGATTACAATCGAAGAAAGTAAAACAATAGTTAATGCGCCAGAGAAATATATGGCATAATTTTGAATGCGAGACTATATGATCTCTCTTTGTTCTCCTATGGAATTCTCCAGAGTTGGCAACCCTAGTTAAGAGCCATCTCCTAACAAACATTCATGTCATCATTGTTTATTTTTGCCTTTTTTTGTGATTGTGCATTGCCAACATCATGTTCATCAAATAAGTTAAACGGGCCTAATAATTATTGATGTTATCTATGTACATCTCACCATGTCTATGTAGAGAAAATATTTGTTACTATTGGTTCGGATTCGACTGGACACCATTCTGAGCTGCGATTCCGCATCGCAGGTAATCAAAGACGTACTTCTGAATGCACTATTTATTCTGGAAAAAAGCTTGAAGGTAACAAACTTTATTAAACAATATAACCTCAACCTCAAAAATTGTCAATGTCAACTGGTATTCATTATATGTTCATAGATAAAACATTAGTCAGTTTGCTAGTATATTATACGTTTACCCTTCAAAATTTCAAACACTCCCAATTTCAAGGCTTATATAGCCTTAGAAAAAGATGAATGATCTAGAATATTCTAAAAGAATTTATATGCTACAGGTTCAACAGTAATTCACATATCAATGCATAAAAAACTAGGGCGAATTTAATTTATGAAAATAAGTAAATATTTACTTATAATAAAAACCATAGAAAACTAGGCTAAAATCGTCACAGTATGAAGATACACAGTATATTAAACTTATTATCCAATTATTTCTTGAAGAAACAGCCATATAATTTTAAACGATTTGAATAGAACTGAATCTTGATCACATCACCTCACTGTTATTGTTGCCTGGGGTTGCGTATTTGATTAATTAGAGTAGTTGCTAGGATAAGGATGTTATTTATCGACAAAACAAACATTATTATGAAAATGTTTCGAGCTTAAATTTTTACTTTGTAGTTAATAATATGTCTATTACAACAGATTCTAAACCTGCTCTTGTGAGTCAGGGCAAATTAGCAGGCGAAAAGGAGCAGGATGAAGACAAAGACTCTTTGTTTTCTTCAGAAAAATCAGAAGGTAATCTTTCCACATACTAGATTACTAATTACCTAATTATGTCTACAAAACTAACCGTTCATATTCGTTTCCTTTTTTAATAATAATAAATGTTCACTTTCGCCAACCAACGCCAATTTTAACGAATTTTAAAACACATGTAGTATCATTAAAGTTCACAATCTTGTACTCGCCGTTTTTCAAATTTTTTCGAAATTTACCTAGTAATTTTTATAGTAAATCTGAAACCATACTTGTAGAGATTAGGTATTTTTAATTTTCTCGTTTTTTTGCGATTCACTGTAGAGTTTACCCCGAAATAAATACATTTCAGAAAAAAAATTTGTGGACGAACCACTTTTTTGCAAAAAAAGTATAACAAATAGTTATAACTTTGTAAGGGACTTTATAAGTACTGTTACTATAATTATGTTAAAATTGCATGCAGAATAAACATTTATAGTATATTTTTATATAATAGACTTTTACGTTAAGAACGGATGTTAAAAATGTATCAACAAAATATGTTGGTTACCCAACTCTAAAAAATTCTCATACGGAGAGTTTACTGACATCTGACATTTCATGATTAATCGGCCATTTCCTCGAATTCGAGAAGCAATGTTGCCAAGCATAATTCCATTTTGTCAGCGTAAAATTTGTTACGGGGTTGTTAATAATATTTTGTACTTTGAATAAATAAACAGTTTATTTATTAAAAGATTTTGTTGTATAGTTGAAACGCTATTATCCGAAGCACATGGTGAAACATTAAAGGGTTAGCACTAGGTTGAACTCCGAAGGTATCATCATTAAAGCCATAGCATAAAAAATCCGTATAGTGAATAGGCTGCCAGCGGAGGTAGGAAACTATAGGTATTTGGTACCGAGTTAGCACCAGGTTAGGAACCGGAGGCATCATCGTTAAACGCAAAAACAGTATAGTGAAGGCACTAGGTGAAACGGTACTTTGTTTAGCGCTAGTTTAGAGCCAAAGGCATTATCATTAAAGCCATAACATAAAAAACGGTACAACTCAATCACTGTCAAGAAAGGGAAGGCTGTTTGGCAACACTGTAAGTATTCTTTTATTTCTTTATGCTATATTAAGGAGTTTCAGCATTGCAATGTTTTGAAAATTGTAGACAATTTGGAAAGAAATACTTATACTCAACCAGACCAATTTGATAAATTTGTTTTAATGTTTCAGTTTTTTTAGTAAATTTTTTTTATAGAAATTGGGTTCTGGTACGATTTAATACACCTCGATTTTTGACCTTTTCTTAGTTTTATTAGGATGCTTAAATTTAGTTTCATCATAAATAAAAATGCATGCATCACGATTTTTCATGAAATCATACAAATTAGAATTCATCATTGTCAAGTTGCACTATATAATTAAATACATTTTGTTGGAAATTCCATTATATATGCAGGTGATTAAGTTCATATATGTGTTTTTTAAAAGTTTTGTTTATTTTTAGTATATATTTACGAAATTAGAATTGGCTTTTTTGAAATTACATATTTGAGTAATTCTTTAACAGAAAATTAATAATAAGAAGTTTTGTCTAATCTAAATTAAATGTCATTTAGCCAGCCAACAAGAGCTGTTGCAAAGTGAACATTTTTATTTTCTTGATGATTGAATATCAGTTTTTTTTATATAGATGCATAGGTACAAGTCGAAATGGGAAAGGATTAAGCGGATTTGTACATTAAAACCAAGTTAGGCGCCGGAGCGCGATAACGCGGAGGCACCATCGTTAAAGTCAAAATATTTAGGGTCAGTTTCACAACCAATTTTACTCATATTTTGTAGCAAGGGAAATTGAACATTCGTTTGATTTCATTTTTGTTAGTAGTTTTAATATTTTTTGACATTTGACATAGACGGTGATATATATTTGAAGAAATTCATGTAAGTTTGGGAACATTGTACGTAATTTTGTTTCTTCATTTTAAATAAATAACTATTTTAACCTCTATAAAGCCTCCTGTGATTATAAAAAAATCTGCGGAGAACACCAATTTATATTTTATCTATTTATTCCTTTATTTTTCATCTTTTGTGTAATATATTCACAAATAATCTTTTTCGACATCCATAAAGCCTTCCGAATATGTTATTAAAAAAAAATCCTGTGGAAATCCCCAATTTTTATTTTTTAATTTATTTATTTTTAAGCTTTTTTTTAGTCTGCGGAAATAGCTCATATTTATTTTATCTATTTTTCAACTTTTTTTAGCTGTAGTGTTTCATTGAAAAGCCTACCAAATCCAATAAAAAAGTTCCTGCGTTAATCCCTAATTTTTATTTATTTATTTATTTGGGACAACTTTTTTTTTTGCTGATATTTTTTTGGCTTCTATAAAGCAAGGGCGCTTCCAACGGGGGTAGAAAATATTGAAAATTATTTTGTCTCTAATATTTTTAACAATAAATTATTTAACGTAAAATTTGTTAGATATTATTGTGACAATTTTTCGATGTATGAATAATATTCGACTGATATGGCAATAACGTCTCGCACAGGTAAGGCGTTTGGTCTTACCTCCCTCGCCACTGTCAGATTTTATACTCGCAAAATCACGATGCGGGATCGGAGACGGCAACGATAAATGCTTTTTTTTTGTCTATTGCAGTAAAAATACTAAAATTTGTAACTGCAATTAATTTTTATAAAGAATGTACTATGACTAGATATATTATCGTAATTTTGAAAATATTCTATCATTACACTTTAGTTTCTGGTTTTTAAAAATATGGTTAAGTAAGGCTAAACATTAATTCTTTAATTTCCTAACATTTGTTTAAAATTTGCCTAAACGGGTGTTCCACTCCTCCCCCCGTGCCAACCACTACCCTTCTCAGACCAGAGTTCTAAAAGCGCCACTGCTATAAAGCCTCCTGAATGCGGTAATTAAAAGATATGTCTGCTGTAACTCCCAATTTTAATTTTATTTCTTGATTTATTTTATATCTTTTTCTTAACATAATTATAGACCGGTAGATTTTCGGCCGCTGATCACGAATACATTACATTTTATTTTAAAATCAAAATCTTATCCATACGCAAATGAAAAAATATATCACATTTTTTCATTAATATTTAACAGCAACTGCCATACTTCTATTTGGCTTTAACTTGATACAAAAGCGGTACCGACTGTTGATTTCAGTCCGATTTATACGGGAAAACTACCGTCAGGTCTCTATTATGGCTCGAATGATGACTTTAGTCACAAACCTGGTGCTAACCTGGGGCGGATCCACCTAACAACGGTATGAAATATTGCATATAAAAGATTTTTATTTTTTTTTATTATTGATTCGCTCATTTTAATTTTTACTTAACTACTTTTTAGACACAAATAAAAACACATTATTATTGTAACATGTTTGCATTTTAAATTTGAATAATTGGCCCAGCTTTAATTTATTGGCACTTTTAGGTTTTCTTACCAACATAAAATTAAAAAATCGGTAAATTTGCTTTACCCGGAACTTCCCTCTTTATGAATATTTCCTTGTCTTAGAAATAGTGAAGTGTGAACCAATTTAATTCAGTACATAGTTATTTAGGAACACATATATACTGACTTTTTATTGGACGTCATTTTGTTCCAATATTATACCAGTTTCTACCTATGCCACACTTGATTTGGGATGAATTTAATAAGTAATGTTTACATTGACACACACCGCGATTTTGTTACGTCATGTTGAATTCGTACCAGTTTATCCTTATCATATTTAATTTTTCTCCAAACTTTACAGTCAATTGAATAAGAAGATTTTTTTTACGTTGATTTTTTTAACATGATATTGGCCACCATTTTGTTTTGCTATCTTATATTCATACCAAAATGTTACCAGTTCATTCTCTTGAGTTTTTTTGCAAAATTTGGGGTAAATTGAATAATTAGTTTTTTTAGTAATAATTTTTTAACGTTTCACCAGGCCGCCACGTTATTCGGGCATATTGGATTTTTACCAAAATATTACTAGGTCATCCCTATATGAGCCTTAATTTTTGACTAAAATTTGAACTCAATCTGATGAGTAGTTTCTTAGTAGACAAACCGACAGACGGACCTAGGGAATTTATAAAACATATTTTGTTGGTATTTAGGGACGCTAAAACGCGAAGATATTGTGCCGGATTGGCCGGTACACAAACACGTAGTTTCTGAATGCACTCCTTTTATTCAAAACTCAGGTTACAGGTATCACAGGTAAACACTGGTTATACCTAACAATCGTAACTAAGGTAACTTTAAACTTGTCAATGTCAGGTTGTTAACACTTCGAAATCTCAATTACAACTGAATTCAAATGTGATCGGGGTCCTCTTCGATTCTTATGTCAGCCGAATGGCTATTACATCGCTTCATTACTCGGGAAAACAATCAAATTGTAAGGATAGGGGAAAAAGTCATAGGAGGGGGGATCCCAGTTGGTCAATGTGGCCTCGCGGCGCGCTTATATAGCCTTTAGAAAAGGATGGAATGATCCAGAAAATTCTAGAATAATCTAAATACTACAGGGTGAGAAGAATTAAGCCTAACAGAACATTCGAGAACGATTTTGGACACTATCATAGTCGTTACATGGATACAAATTAAGGTAAGTCTACTCCAATAAAATAACAAATAATATATAAATTCATCCAAATCTTAACAAATCTATAACTAGGGCTAAATTCGCAACAATATGTAAATCATGAGAGGGTGATTTTTTTCAGATTACAAAAATTGGTTTCAGTAAACTATGTTGACACTCTTAAATACCGTTTATTTTTGTTTCTTTTTGTTTTTATCCACCATTCTATCAGTCCAAATTGAGAAAATGTGTGGAAAACTCTCATCAACACTTAAAAATTACTTTAAGATGTGATTATTATACAAATTAAAGGTAATTTTGATTTCAAACATTTTTCCGACTGTTCCCATCGCCATACTTTTTAATTTGATTTGCGACGTTGCCATATTCATAATTAAAGAAATACCTAAGTTATGATACACGTAAAACTAAATTTTTTTATAACAAAACTTATAATTAATAAAAATGCGGATTAGGTTAGGTCACGATTAGTTAGGTTTTCTGTGAAGAAATCAGCGCGCCAAAGGAGTTCCGAATCTATATTGAAAGAGGGATGTTTCTGTAACAAAACCTATATTGTTAGGTGAATCTGTCCCGTTAACGTTAGGTTAGCCCAGGTTCGTCAATAAAACCTTCATTAAAACTAAAATAATAACAATAAATAATTACAATTCTGTTGTCCAAATAATTTTTGGTCATTTCATTTCCTTTAACAAATTGGTAAATCTAAAATCTGGCAACATTGCTAAATTTTTCGTTTTAAGGCTGTCAAATTGTGACCGAATGTGATTTTTAATTAAGTTTTTTTAGGAAAATTCTTGCATATTCCGCAATTTTTATTTTTGAAATGTAATATTGCAAATGGGTACTTTCTGGAAAAAAAATAAAATATGCAAAAATCGTCTGTCAGGATAGTTTACCGGACCCCAAAAATTTTATTTGGCCTCCATTTGTTCCGTCAGCTTTAATTAATAACACAGTTTTACTAGTTCTTCTCTATACTAAAATTAGTTATGGCACACAATTTGAAATTAGTTCATTAAATAGTTTTTTCAGGCTGAATGTTTAAATAATTTATTAAACCGCCATTTTGTTTGGCCATCTTGGAGTCATACCAAAATTTTACCAGTTAAGTCTGACATAATACTTGATTTTTATACAAAATTTGAGATAAATTGGATAATTTGTTTTTTTAGTAATAATTTCTTTAACTTTTCACTAGGCCGCCATTTTGTTCCGGAATATTGGATTTTAACCAGAATATTACCAGGACATCCCCATATGAGCCTTAATGTTTGACTAAAATTTGAAGTCAATCTGATGAGTAGTTTTTAAGCTGTACCGCTAACTGACAGACAGACAGACAGACAAATCGACAGATGGACCGACGGAATTGATAAAAAATATATGTTTGGCATCTAGGTACGCGAATATATGTAACACCTGAGAGGGTGATTTTTTCAGATTACCAAAATTTTATTTGGCCGCCATTTTGTTCCACCATATTGAATTAGTACTACACGTTTACTAGTTCATCTCTATACTACAGTTAGTTATGGCACACAACTTGAAATCAGTTCATTATGTAGTTTTTCAGGTTGAATTTTTTAATATTTTATTAGGCCGCCATTTTGTTCCGCCATCTTTGATTCGTACCAAAATTTTACCAGTGTGTTCCTACATAATACTTAATTTTTGTGCAATTTGAGATAAATTGGATAAGCACTTTCTGAGTAATAATTTGTTTTAACATTTCACTAGGACGCCATTTTGTTTTGCCATAGTGGATCTTTACCAAAATGTTACCAGGTCATCTAAGGACCCTTAATTTTTGACTAGGGACCCTGACACGTAAAGATCTGAAGAAATCTCGGAGAGTAACTTTTTCACGATTAATTTTATGAGGGAAGTAAAAACCCTGCATTTTCTGACCAGAAACATATCGTGTTTTTTTATTATTTTATTTTGCACGAAGTTTTTAATATAAAAAAGTAATTAAATCAAATAGTTTGCATTATTCAAACAATGTTGGAATATTTGCTATCGATTCATTATAGAAAATAGATACTTTGTCTAAAAATCAGATTTTCCGCAGGAAATTTTTTTAAGTTCCACATTCAGAAGAATTTAAGAAGTTAAAAAAAATGATGTGAATGTATCACATTTCAGTTAAGAAAAAGATAAAAAAGAGATAAGGTTTTATACATGTGACTATATAGGTATCATTTCAGTTTAAAAATAATGAAAATTTACACCCCACACACAATTGAACAAATAATTTTTGTAAATGTCACAATTACAAAATGACAGTGACATAAGAGAAACATAACTGGCGAACTAAGAATTTTAAGTACCATGGCAACTAAACCTGGTTTAACTCTTAAACCTTTTTAATGAATACGGGGGTTAAAGTTTCCGCAAGAAATTTTCCATATTCAGAAAGAAGGCTTTATTAAGTCCAAAAAATTATGTTGTGGATGTATCACATTTCAGTAAATTTCAGTTAAAAAAGCTAAAAAATAAATAAATAAAATAAAAATTGGGTGATTTCGCAGAGAATTTTTTTAATTACTGGATTCAGGAGGCTTTATAGAAGCAAAAATATATATATTGTGACTATATCGCATTTCAGCTTAAAGAAAGTTGAGCAATTTATTTATTTACTATTCAACTTTTTCTTAGCTGAAAGAATATGACACTTATTAAACGCATTTTTGGTTCTGTGAAACTTCCTTTAATATTTTAGTATGTATGTTGTTGACTATATATACCATTGCCATCTTACAAACTATACGGTGAGTCATAAATCGGGGGTGAGAATTGTTTATTTTCATTTTTATAATTTTTAAGTCGATATATTTTACCGTAAGACCTAAATCAATATCTTTTACATTTATACAAGGCATCACATAAAATTGGTACATATTATTTTTTTATTTAACAGAAATATTGTGCATTAAATTAAAGTTCAATATGTTATTACATATCTTTGTTTTAGCGTCTCTAGATGCAAAAAAATATGTTTTTATCATTTCCGTCGGTCCATCTGTCGGTTAGTGTCTTGTTACATATAATATTTTGGTATGAATGTAAGATAGCAAAAGAAAATAGCGGCTTAATAATATATTTAAAAAATTAGCCTGAAAGAACTACTTATTAGATTAATTTCAAATTTTGGACAAGCATTAAATACGATATAGAGATAAACTGGTAAAGTTGTACAACGAATTCAAGATAGCACAACAAAATGGCGGCAAAACATTTTTTTTAAATCAACGTAAAAAAATTCTATTTAACTGACTAAATTGTGCAGAATAATTAAATGTGATATAAACTGGTACGCATTCAACATGATGTAACGAAATGGCGGCGTGTTGGTGTGTCATTGTAAAAACTTATTGAATTTATTTTAAATTATGCCCAAAAATCAAGTGTGGCATAGGTAGCTGGTCAAATATTGGTAGGAATCCAATATGATGGAATAAAATGGTTCCCAATTTTTTTTTTAAAAGACCGTATATATGTGTTACTAAATGACTGTATACTGAACTAAATGAAGTCACACTTCACTATTCGCAATAAAAGAAAACATTCATAACGAGGGAAGTTCCGGGTAAAGGAAATTTGCCGATTTTTTTATATTTAAAACTAGGAACTCCGAAATGGGAAGTATCGTAATCGTGAAAAAATCACCCTGCCAGGTTTTTACATACTGTCTGTCTGTCTGTCTCTTCTCGGCGTAGCTAAAAAACTACTTACCCGATTGACTGCAAATTCTGGTCAAAAGTTAAGGGTCATATGGGGATGGCCCGGTAACAGTCTGGAAAAAATCCAATATGGCGAATCAAAATAGCGGCCTAGTGAAATGTTAAAAAAGTTATTACTAGAAAACTATTCAATTTACCTTAAATGTTGCACAAAAATCAAGTTTTACGTAGGAATCAAGTGATAAAAGTTGAGTACGAACCCAAGATGGCGAAGCAAAATGACGGCTTAATAAAATTTTTATAAATCCAGCCCGAAAAAACTTAATAATTTGATTTCAAATTTTCTGCTAGATGCCAAAAATATGTTTTTTTTTTAAATTCCGTTAGTCTATCGGTCTCTCTGTCCTGTCAATTTGCGGCGTAGCCAAGAAACTACTTACCCGATTGAATTAAAATTTTGGTCAAAACTGTAGGGTCCAATATGGTTAAATTCAATATGACGGAACAAAATGGCGGCCTAGTGAAATGTTATTTAAGTTATTTCTAAAAATCTAATTATCCAATTTACTTCAAATTTTGCACAAAAATCAAATATTCTATAGGAATGAACTGGTAACATTTCGATGCGAATCCAAAACAAAATAGCGTAAAAAAAATCAGTCTGAAAAACTACTTATTAGAATAAGTATCAAGGGTAACGTAGAGATACACTGGTAAAATTGTACTACGAATTCAAAATTGCTAAAGGAAATGTTCAAAAAATTTAATTTTGCAGAAAAATTAATTATAAATATAATTAAGTGTGGCATAGGTAGAAACTGGTAAAATATCACGAATCCATTCCCAGGCCGTATATACATATATGTTACTAAATGACTGTGAGCGGAACTAAATTGGGCCACAGTTCACTATTCCTAATAAAACGATTTGTTTTAGTTTGCCATGTAAATAATTTATTCCTATTTTGATGTTTAGCCACTATTAGGACCAAGGGTACCATATATACATATGTAGGTCCTAAAAATAAAATAGAATTACTAGCAGAAGTAGTAATTAAAGCGAATACGCGACTATGTTTATTCATCTAAACCAGCCATGTCAAACTCAAAATCACTGGTGGGCCAAAAGCATGAAGACCATCGACTAGCTGGGCTGCAAAACCTTATCTTAAAGAAGACAAATTACTGAAAATCTTGAGAAAAAGTACCATTATAGGACAAGTCTGTTTATTAAATTTCCAAAAAAAAGGACATTACAAAAAACTGCAAACATTAACTTCTTTTGCCAGATATTTGACATCTTTTGTCTTTAATTAAGTTCTCTATTTGTGGCGCGAATTTATCGGCGGAAATAACTTTTAAAACTGCGTCCAAGTTTGCGTCCGTCAATCGCGATCTTGCGGGAGATTTGTTTCCTTTCATCAAAGAAAATAGTTGTTCACACTTATAGGTACTTCCAAACATCGATAGAATTTTACAGGCCAATTTTTTCATTTCTTGGTATTGAACAGGCAAGTACCTATAAAATTCCAATGTACCAACACTATCAAATTTTTGTTTTAAATGGGTCTAACACTGAATTTCAATTACTTCCATTTGAAAGTGAGGGGGAACTTTATCAATATCGATAGTAAAAAGACCAGTAAATAGAGAAACATTGTTATCTTGGGTCTTAAAATCCTGAAAACGCTTCTCAAATTCTGCCAGAAGGCTTCTCATTTTCTCTGAATATATTTTGTATAATATTGCGACACTTGTGCTTTCCTGATATGCCTTACAAGTCAGAAAATGTGACAGATTATCTTCAGCTAACTGTTTTTCCCACAACATCATCTTACACTTGAAAGTTTTCACATGATTATGCATATCTGTAATAACTTAACGTGGTCCTTGCAATTTCGTATTTAAGTCCGACAAGTGTTTTGTGATATCACTGATATCTACCATAAATGAAAGATCTTGTAAAAAAGGTACATCGCATAATAAGCTGACATATTCTCCTTTTGTTTCCATGAAAATGCGTATTTCTTCTTTGAGTTTCCAAAACCGGTCGGGTACCATAGAACACGAAAGCCATCGCACCTCTGCATAATATGGTAAACCAGTGTACTCACTTTCTAAATCACGTAAAAAACTGTCGCTGATTAAGGCCTCGTGACCTTATGAGTTTTATAATTTTTTTTGCTGACTTTAAAAAACACTTTCTAACTTGATCACTTTTGAGCAAAAATTTCTTGGTGAATTATACAATGAATATGATGAAAATCTGGTTTGTCACTGCCCGTTTCTCTGATCTTTGTCTGTAATATTTTAACAAGGCAATTTTTTACTCCAGTCATTGAAGGAGCTCCGTCTGTTGCAACGGAACACAGTTTTGACAAATCTAAGTTGTATTTTCGCAGAAGTCCATAAACACCATTGAAAATATCCTTCCTAGTTGTTGTATCATGCAATGGTACTAATTCCAGTAATTCTTCATACACATTGATATCTGTATCAACCGCACGAAGAAAAACAGCGAGTTGTGCCACACCACACACATCCGTACTTTCGTCACAGACAATAGAAAATGCAATGAAAGAGTCTGATTTTGTTTTTATCTGATCACTTATATTGGCAGCCAACTAAGTAACTCTTTCAACGACAGTATTCCGGGACAAGGATATATTTTGAAATTTATTTCACGCTCCTGGGACTTACAATTTCCGCGGCCTTTACAAGGCACTCTTTTATAAATTCACCTTCAACAAATGGTTTTGAGTGTTTCGCGATCAACTTCGATAGTACGTAGCTCGCTTGAAGGACAGATTCATTTTCTTGCTTTCCACGTGTAAACATAAGCTGATGATCTTTCAACCGTGATTTTAACATATTTAACTTTTCGTTTCTGACCATGCCTGTATACTTGTCAAACATAGTTTTATGAATATCATAGTGACGTTTTATATTATATAATTTTGGGACACCGACTGTACTATTACAAATCAAACAAATAATTTTTTCTTTCACATCGCAGCAAAAAAACTCTAATTCCCACTTTTCTTGAAAGATACGATGCTCATCTACAAGTTTCCTCTTACTTCCACTTGATTTTGAAAGAGACATGTTAAAAACTATATCCGAAATAAATTATAATAAGTACTGTTAAGTGTTGTGGCCAACTCAACTCGAAACTCTATGGCAACTGACTCATAACTGACTAAACACTGAACGACTGAACTCAATCGAACACGGCTTATATACGGATTGTTATTTCTCGAGTTCTTTCCAGAATGTTTAGATACCATCATCTGTGTTTTTGCGATAGAATTTCATGGAACAAGCCAGATAACGTTTGGCTTAGGTTTTAGGTTGAGTATGTGTAGTTCATCCTCCTAAACAAACAATCGTTGTTGCAGCGGCGCGCGCTTTCAAAAACGGTTTTCAACTTGTTCGCGGGCCACGTTATCTGGCTGTTTTCAAAACTGATTTGGCCGCAGAAAAATGCTCACAGGGCCGCATGCGGCCCGCCGCGGTCCGCATGTTTGACATGGCTGATTTCTAAACTCATGCGGCTTGGTGTCAGGGCCGTGCCGAGTTATTTTATTTTCCTAAGGGAAGCAGGTACACCAGCCGCCTGGCTATCCGGAGGACCTTTTTTTAGGCGTACGTCATATAAAATTTGTGCTTCAAATTAAATTATATAAATATAGTATAATATAAATTGCCTTCAATGTTTGCTTTCTCACACATATTATTCCCCTCTCTCCCATAATGACGCCTTTGCGCCGTAGTTTATCTTCTTAAGTTAATATGAATTTTCTTAGTAAAATAAAATATAATGGATATTAATTTAGAAACAAGAAAAGAATTTTTAAAAAATTCTAGTTTTTAAAGTATAATACATATCTTGTAAGAGCAAGCTCTTTAACCTAGACTAACTTCTTATTATAGTATTATAAACAGATTAATCATTTTATTATAAAAATAAACGTGAAAATAAGATTTTTATTTATAAACTATTGAACTAAAAGGTAAAAAATAATAAAACCTATATAAACACAGAAATTTTAAAAATTTGAACAATTTGTTAAAAGCTTGCTGCTTTATTTCAAGTGTGACGACGTTTCTGGCCTCAAGCTTTTAAGAAAATATTCAAATTTTTAAAAATTATGTGTTTATGTAAATTTTTTCACTTTTTTATTTTATTTTGTATTTTGGTATTACAATTTGTTTAATTATCTGTCTTAATATCTTTACTTGTGCGTGTTAAATTTGTACTTGTCAAGACAAATCCCCCGACGGGGTTTGTTTTGTAGTTGAGCAGTTTCTATGGATACCTTCTGGATCCATTATCAGACCAGTTTATCGTCGAATCCGAACGATACTATTTGAGAGGTGATTTTAGCATATTACTGATGTAGCGCGCAACCACCAACTCATCTGAAGGCGAGCGCATTTTGTATATATATATATATATATATATATATATATATATATATATATATATATATATATATATATATATATATATATATATATATATATATATATATATATATATATATATATATATATATATATATATATATATATATATATATATATATATATATATATATATATATATATATATATATATATATATATATATATATATATATATATATATATATATATATATATATATATATATATATATATATATATATATATATATATATATATATATATATATATATAATTATTCAATCTGTTTCTTAAACCCGGTATATATTAATAGTAGAGTTCAAAGCTGCTGCTATCGTGTTATCCCGTTTGCATTTTATTGCTGAAATGTAAGAGCCACTTTTTATCATTTCTCATACCCTAAGAATGCAAAAGCAACTGGTCGTCCAAAAATCGTACCGTGCAGGGGGTGGTGGGGGTGATTTTTTCAAAAATTGACTTAAAAATATTTTTACATTTTTTTCATCTAAAATATATGCCCAACGAACTGCCAAAACCGGAAAGAATTTTTAAAAAATTCTAGTTTTTAAAGTATAATACATATCTTGTAAGAGCAAGCTCTTTAACCTAGACTAACTTCTTATTATAGTATTATAAACAGATTAATCATTTTATTATAAAAATAAACGTGAAAATAAGATTTTTATTTATAAACTATTGAACTAAAAGGTAAAAAATAATAAAACCTATATAAACACAGAAATTTTAAAAATTTGAACAATTTGTTAAAAGCTTGCTGCTTTATTTCAAGTGTGACGACGTTTCTGGCCTCAAGCTTCTAAGAAAATATTCAAATTTTTAAAAATTATGTGTTTATGTAAATTTTTTCACTTTTTTATTTTATTTTGTATTTTGGTATTACAATTTGTTTAATTATCTGTCTTAATATCTTTACTTGTGCGTGTTAAATTTGTACTTGTCAAGACAAATCCCCCGACGGGGTTTGTTTTGTAGTTGAGCAGTTTCTATGGATACCTTCTGGATCCATTATCAGACCAGTTTATCGTCGAATCCGAACGATACTATTTGAGAGGTGATTTTAGCATATTACTGATGTAGCGCGCAACCACCAACTCATCTGAAGGCGAGCGCATTTTGTATATATATATATATATATATATATATATATATATATATATATATATATATATATATATATATATATATATATATATATATATATATATATATATATATATATATATATATATATATATATATATATATATATATATATATATATATATATATATATATATATATATATATATATATATATATATATATATATATATATATATATATATATATATATATATATATATATATATATATATATATATATATATATATATATATATATATATATATATATATATATATATATATATATATATATATATATATATATATATATATATATATATATATATATATATATATATATATATATATATATATATATATATATATATATATATATATATATATATATATATATATATATATATATATATATATATATTATAACCCGGTATATATTAATAGTAGAGTTCAAAGCTGCTGCTATCGTGTTATCCCGTTTGCATTTTATTGCTGAAATGTAAGAGCCACTTTTTATCATTTCTCATACCCTAAGAATGCAAAAGCAACTGGTCGTCCAAAAATCGTACCGTGCACGGGGTGGTGGGGGTGATTTTTTCAAAAATTGACTCAAAAATATTTTTACATTTTTTTCATCTAAAATATATGCCCAACGAACTGCCAAAACCGGACTTCAATATTCTCACTAGAAATACATTTTTTTAAATTTTAAAAACCAACCGCACAATGCTTCTATATGGAGTTCTTTAATAAATAAACACTTGTCTTGAAAACTCATTTTTATGTTATTGTTTACGTCAGGATAGCTTGATTACTTTTAGGTTTATAAAAAAAATACCTTCTATAAACGTTATGCATTGAAGATCAAGGAATACATTGATTTTTGAAAAATCCCATTCTGATGAATAGTTTATTTTTTAAACAGCAAATTGCAGTGTCATGTTGTGAATACCGCGGCCATCAGCGGAGCAGCGACGAAGGCTTAGATTCCCACTGCTGAGCCAGGCGATAAGCGACCTAATTGTTTCGACGTGCGTTTAGGTCGTTTTCATTTTGACATAGGAATACGCTCTCGAATAATTCATATTGTTTTGATTTAATGGCACGTAGTCTGGCTTTTCAAGGGTTTGATAGTTCTATTTGAGTGGGTGAGGCCGATTTAAAAACGTGAAATTTCTTTTTAAGGGGGAACTGCACGCAGTATTATGGATCCTTTGCAAGCCTTTCGCCGCTGCAATATTATGTTAAAACTATAAAAGATATGTATTAGCTTCAATGTGATTTTAATAGGGAAGTATGTACAGCTGGGCGCTAAATGCGAATTTTTATGAAAAAATCAAATCTTGAATTATAAAATAGAAGTAGATTTGTCCATTTTCGACCATTTTTTGACCACTTTTTGACGCAAATGCCGTCGCATATCATTTTTTTTTCCACAAAATGTCTGTTTACCGCCTTGCATTGATCCTTTGACTACGTAACTGCAAAATTTGAAATGATAAATCGTACTTATGTCTTTATATTTCTGCAGCGCGTGAACGCTTTTGAACCCATTTTTAACCGAAATGTAATTTAAATTGCCTATACATAACACATTTTTTTGAGGTCGGACGTGCAGGAAAATTTTTTTGATACGTAGATACCTTTTCATCTTACTTTGAAGCTGATTTTTCACTTTTTGCGTGCAGTTCTACCTTAAGTGCTTTTACCGATAGTGTGTGCTGACTTTTTGACTAAAATATATTAGTTTTATGGTAAGAAAGGTAAATAATTTTAATTATAATTTGTATATAAATGTTTGACATTTATAGGTTTACTTAACAATGGATATTAAAAGCAGTACCAGTTCTGATAGCGAACTTGAGTCTACAATTAAATTAAAACCATTTACGAAAGTACCTGCTAAAAAAGAAGGAAATATTTTTAATTTTCAGTTATATGTGATTTGTCAAGAAGGCGGAACGTTAATAACATCAAAACAAATATCCAAAAAAAAAGTTTCTTGAATGTACAAAAGTCCGCATGAATATATGTCAACGCAAGGATCCTAATTCCCTGCATATTGTTTTGAACTTTAATGAATTAAAACAACAAGATTATTTACAATGGCATAAAAATTGCTACAAAACGTTTGCAAGTGCCAAAAATATTACTTCTTACAAAACAAAATACGTGAAAATTAGTACTGATTTTCTTCCGACGACGGATATAAGTCAAAAACGGTCATTACGAACAATTCCATTTGACGTTCGAAAATGCGTCTTTTGCCAAAAATGTTTAAAAAATCAAAAATGATGCCAATTTATGAGCAATAATATGCAAGACAAAATTAAATCTATATCCCGAAAGAATCCGATATTTTACTCCAGAATAGGCGAACTTGATTTAATCGCATCAGACATTAAATATCATGCTTCATGTTTTCCTACATAGTTACATAAGCCAATAGATATACGTAAAGAAGGAAATAGAACATCGCCAGGTAACAACGAAGCATTGCAACAGTTATTTAGTGAAATGGAGGGGGGTTTTCAAAAGGGAAATATTCCACAACATCAGTGTGTAAAAGATATCGCGAAATTTGCGGAGAGGTAGATTTAAGCGACCGACTTTTGGTTAAAAAATGTTAAAGTGTCTAGCATTGACGGGATGTGATACAACTAGCCAATTTGTACGACTTGGCAAAAGAACATGCTGGAAGGTGTTTCTATCCCATTATGATCTAACTACTAGCTAGAGTAGGTCATGATGAGTATTTAAATGAAGAAGTTTTCCAGGATGTTGTTCAATTTGTTATTCGTTTATATACAACAAACGAATCTATAAAATGCATTAACACCCTTAAAGGAATCTTGGCTGCTTCTAAACCCATTAGTAAATTGCCTCCAACTTTAGATAGCCTAAAGCAACATTGCTGTCGTGTGCACTATCAGACTAAGATATGGCTGAATAGTATAACACCTACGCCAGATTTAATAGACTGTGGCTGGAATAATGAAAATGGGAAAGTTACCCCTTTTTTGACAACCGAAGCAGTATTACCAGAGGATACTTCGGTTCTAAACACTTGCGGATGTAAAAAAAGTAATTACATTTTCTGTTAAACAAATAATTGCAATTTTAATTGAGAAAAAAATATTTTAGGCTGTAACGGGCTATTGTGTTCCTGTAGAAGAAAACAAATGACTTGTATTGGTTCTTGTAAATGTATGGGTCAATTAACAAGTGTCAATAAGGGCGACAAAAATAATCCTGGACAAAACATCTCTGAGGAGGTTTTATCGGATAGTGAATCAAGTTCGGACTAAATAGGTAATCGCTGTAAAACTAGAAAAACGTAACATATGGTAATTTTATTATTTTAATTATTGCACGTTTTTTGAAGAAAATGTTAAGTTTAATAACTATTTTATTTTGAATATATCGCAGACCCATAACTTCTGAAATAGAAATAAAAATATTATTCGGAAAAATTATACAAAACCAGACTTACAGATTTTTTTTCAATGTGATGCTTGTAAAGTCGTTGCAAAAATAAAATACTCGGTATATTAAAATGTTCGTATATGGAAAGTGTTCTGTAGGAACCGGCATAAAGAACTGCTAACAAAATTGTTCTAGTTTAAAACGATTATAAGAAGAAAAGAGTAAAAGTAAGAACATTTTTGTGTTTTTAGGCCAAATTGAGTCCACCTTTGTCATCGATATTTTTCGTATATTCTTTTTAAACTAGTAAAAAAAAGTCTCTTGGTAGTTCTTTATATCGATTCTTACAGGCTAATTTCCATATAATAACTTTAAGATATTCCCAGTGCTCTATTTGTTCAACGGCTTTAAAACCATCACATTGGTACAAAATCTCAAAGTCCGGTTCTGTATATTTTTCTCAAATCATATTTTTGCCACTGTCTCAGAAGTTATGAAGATGAAAACATGAAAATAATCGATTAGAAAATAAAAAAGTTATAATAGAGTGAAAAGGGTGCTGTATAATTTGACTCACAGTGTATACACTAATCTTTGGAACGGACTGTCAGAAAGAGACTTTTTAATTAATTATTTCGTACTTTATTCTTTACTTTTTATGTTTTATACTCGGTTTTATATTACGCATTAAAGATGAACTGCCTAAATAATAATACACATAAGTAAAATTATTAAAAAAAGTAACATAACATTTAACAACAAAAGGCTAATACGTTTTCAGCAGTTTTCAGACCCAATATTTTAAAATCGCGCATTTAAGGTTCTATCGTAATTCATAATCCCAGCGAAAGCAAAACTGCAAGCGAAAACTGTCCTAAGCGCACTTCTCAGCTGTTCCGCTTGTAGCCGCGACGTTCACAGCTTGACTTTGCAATTTGTTACTTTAAAAAGTAATTATCCGTCTGATTAGGATTTTCAAAAAAGCAATGTATTCCTCGATTTTCAATGCATAACGTTTGTTAAAGGTATTTTTTGATAAATCAAAGCGTATTAAAGCTACAAAGAGGTAAACATACAACACAAAAAGGTGTTTTCAGGACAAGCGTTTATTCATTAAGGAACTCCATTTAATGGAGAACTGCACGCAAAAAGTGAAAAACCAGCGACAAGGTCTAGTCGAGATGAAAGTAAGATGAAAAGGTACCTACGCATTAAAAAAAACTTCCTGCACGTCTGATCTGACCTCAAAAAAGTATGTTATGTATAGGTAATTTAAATTACATTTCGGTTAAAAATGAGTTCAAAAGGGTTCACGCACTGCAGAAATACAAAGACAAGAGTAGGATTTACCATTTCAAATTTTACAGTTACGTAGACAAAGGATCAATGTAAGGCGGTAAAGAGCCATTTTGTGGAAAAAAAAATTATATGCGAAGGCATGTGTGTCAAAAAGTAGTCAAAAAATGGTCGGAAATGGGCAAATCTACTTTTATATTATAACTCTAGATTTGATTTTTTTTATAAAAATTTGCATTTAGCGCCCATCTATACATATTTCCCTATTAAAATCACATTGAAGCTAATACATATCTCTTATAGTTTTAACATAGTATTACAGCGGCGGAAGGCTTGCAAATGATCCATATTACTGCGTGCAGTTCCCCCTTAAAAGCATTGTGCGGTTCGTTTTTAAAATTAAAAATAAAATATTTCTAGTATAAATTTTGAAATCTGATTTTGGCAGTTTATTGGCCGTTTGTTGTGGATGAAAAAAATGTAATAATATTTTTTAGTCAATTTTTGAAAAAATCACCCCCTGCACTGTACGATTTTTGGACGACCAGTTGATTTTGCATTCTTAAGGTATATAAAATGATAAAAAGTATTTGTTAGATTTTAGCAGTAAAGTGCAAACGAAAATCCATTCTAGAAGACTTTTGCAAGCCTTTAAACTCTACTATAATTGGACTTCTTTCTTGGGTATAGGTTTATTTGCAAAATCAAACAATGGGATTAACTTGACGTTTCACCTATCATAGTAGCCTTTCTCAAAAATTGCTCATTCCTTTATTTTATTTTTGGTACTTATATAAGGCTTTCCTTTCCTATCTACAATTAATCTAAAAAACATTTAGTGGTCTAATTATAAAAAGACATTTATAATTTTCTAAAAATAATTTAAAATGTTATACTATTGACATATAATTATTACAAAATTAATAAAATAAAGTTACATACCTCGAAAAATGCATGTTGATTATTTATTTATATTTGAATGATAGGTAGCAAGTTAGTGGTTTGCCAGGCAACTCATGGCACAGTTTTAGGTAAAATGGTGTTCTTATCGTAGTACGTTTTTTTGAGGAATTTAAAGATAATTTTTTGCTATTTTAGCTAATATGTTGCCTGGCAAACCACTAACTTGCTACCTATCATTCAAATATAAATAAATTACCAACATGCATTTTTCGAGGTATGTAACTTTATTTTATTAATTTTGTAATAATTATTTGTCAATAGTATAACATTTTAAATTATTTTTAGAAAATTGTAAATGTCTTTTTATAATTAGAACACTAAATGTTTTTTAAATTAATTGTAGATAGGAAAGGAAAGCCTTATATACCAAAAAAAAAAAAAGGAATGAGCAATTTTTGAGAAAGCCTACTATGATAGGCGAAACGTCAAGTTAGTCCCATTGTTTGATTTTGCAAATAAACCTATACCCAAGTAAGAAGTCTAATTAATATATATATATATATATATATATATATATATATATATATATATATATATATATATATATATATATATATATATATATATATATATGTATATATATATATATATATATATATATATATATATATATAAATATATATATATATATATATATATATATATATATATATATATATATATATATATATATATATATATATATATATATATATATATATGTATATATATATATATATATATATATATATATATATATATATATATATATGTATATAAATATATATATATATATATATATATATATATATATATATATATATATATAAATATATATATATATATATATATATATATATATATATATATATATATATATATCAAGTTAAATCCAACGAGCCCAAACGACGTTAGGTATGTTGTGTCATTGAGAAGTTCTGTGGCTACCTCCCGGCTTCATAATCAGACTAGTTCTATGGTACCATATTATCGCATTGTCTCTTCCGACGTTAGGTATACCAAAGTTTAGCTCAATCGCATGCCAGCAAGTGCTTAATAATGGATTACAAACTTTGAACCGGAAATACAGACAATGGTCCATTTTACCATATAGCATAATAATATGTTTCCGTGGTGCCATATTATTATTATTGAAACCGAAGTTGCATATTTTTAACTCATTCGGATGCTAGTGCTTGGAAAATGTATTATAAATTTAGAGCCGGAAAGACACATATAGGAAACAAAAAAACAGACATACGAAGAAAGTCAATTAAATCTTGTAAGAATAGACTTTTTCTTGTTTTTACAGTGGTTTGAACGTCAGTACTTTCCAAAATGCCACGCCCTATAGAAATAATTGTCTGTTTACTACATTTTACTGACTCATAGTGAACCTTAAGTAGTTTTATACCAATTTTAATTTACCGTACGATTTTCTCATTGAGGAACGGTAACCGGAATAAAAAAATATACTAACATTATTACTCCCAACGAGTCAGGAATCAACAGTATAATTCAATGTAGGTTGTGGTATTAGCCAGCGGAGTAGTTGTATCTGTGCTCGGTGACACGGGACTTGCTAGTATGTAGCGGCCTGATGGGTTCTAAAAAGAGCGAAATTCCGATCGTCGGTTGACCATAATTGATCATTGTGTCTGATGCAATGGCGAACATGTTCCAGGCAGGGATCATAGTGTCCTCGTTATGGAGTTGTTGTAGATGGGATAAAAATATATTAATATTGCTTCCAATGAAAGCCAGGAGTCAACAGTATAATTTAATATCGGGTCGTGGTTGTTTCTTTCATTGCATTTTGTGCTGTTGACCTATACGGGACTTGCTAGTCTATAACAACCTGAAGAGCTCTAAAAATAGCGAAATCGTGACTTCGTTTGACCATAATGGATCATAGTGTGTGCTGCAATGCAGAATGTGTTGCAGGTAGGTGTCGTAGTGTCCTTGTCACAACGTTGATGTACATCAGCCATGTCAAACTCAAAGTCACTGGTGGGCCAAAAGCATGAAGAATATCGATTAGGTGGGCCGCAAAACCTTACCTTAGAGAAGACAAACTACTGAAGCGCGAGAAAAAGTACTATTATAGGGCAAGTCTGTTTATTAAATTTCCAATAAAAAGGACATTACAAAAAACTACAAACATTAACTTTAATTAAGTTGTCTATTTGTGGCGCGAATTTATCGGCGGAAATAACTTTTAAAACTGCGTCCAAGTGTGCGTCCGTCAATCGCGATCTTGCGGTAGATTTGTTTCCTTTTATTAAAGAAAATAGTTATTCGCACTTATAGGTACTTCCAAACATTGACAGGATTTTACAGGCAAATTTTCTCATTTCTTGGTATTGAACAGGCAAGTACTTATAAAATTCGAATGTACCAACACTATCAAATTTGTTAAAAGTTTCCAAAATTTGCATTTCCATTCGTCTGTCACAAAAATTAAATATTTTTATGCTACTCGGATCACCTAATTTTGCACACTAATTTTTAAATTTTGCACACTTGTCTAGAGAAAGTTATGGGACACTTTTATACAGGGTTAGTAAAAAGAACCGGAACACTTAAATATATTCAAAACCGCTTAAATTGTGATTACAAAATTCGGCATTTGGGGGTTTCTGGGCACGCACAATAAAAAAATGGAATCAACACTGTTACCAGATTTCCCAGGTTTACACTATAGCCTTTTTCTTATCTTAAATGTAATACCCCATTTATTTTTACTGCAATGCATTGGATATCTCAAATTTAATAAGATCCCAAATTCTCACAATTCTATCTGTACTAGTTGCTAAGGCAACACAGCATTTGCAGAAAAAAGTACGCCTAAATATCTTATCTTAAATGGAATGTCCCATTTATTTTTATTACATTGAATTCATCGTCTCAAATTTGCGTCTTTAAAATCAGTATCCATTCTGTTAAGTTATTGTTGCTTTAGTTCGTTGACTTTTAATCTCTTTATCTTAGCGTTGTTGGTGTTTGGTCGTTGTTGTCTCGCCCGTTTTTAAACACGCTTTAAGTATCAACCACTGGTAGAAGTTAGATCAGTCTCAAGCCGGGATAAAGTGTGAAGGAAAGGCGTCAATATCAGTTCAACTTTCATAAATTAAAAGTCATTAATTTCAATAAAAATCAATGGGGCCTTCCATTTAAGATAAGAAAACGACCACGTGTAATACAAAACTAGGAAAATCTTACAACAGTGCCGATCACCTTTTTTAATTCCGCTTTCAGAAACACTTAAATATCGATTTTGTAAACACAACTTTAGCAGTTTTGAAAAAAATTAAAAGAGTCGTTCCTTTTAAGAAAGATAAGTAGCGCAAAACTGGTCAGTCTGACAACAGTGCTAAATTTGTAAGCATAACTTCAGCGATTTTGAAGATATTTAAGCGTTCAGGTTCTTTTTACTAACCCTGTATACGTATTGGTATTACCACCATCAGCGTGCGTCCCGTCGGTTTGGGGATGAAGACGCCGCTGCCGCCCGGTGACGGGCCAATTTAACAATAAATAGAAGCAAAAATTGAAAAAAAACAATAGGTCCTCCGATTTTCTTCCCTTATAATTAAATGTACTTATATTTAATTAGGAATACTGTAATATTATTTACTAAATAGTAGAAAATAAACCAAGTACTTCTAGTCTGATTTATGCTGTCTATAACCGACCCTTTGTAAACCGATATGAACGCCCAGCTCTGTTTGCTTTTAGAAAAAACAAAAATTCTTACCTTATTCTGTTACTCAAAAATCAAATAAAACACAACCACTAAACCATCGCAGCTTGCTAGGTAAAAATTAAAAGGTAGATGGAACCACTAATCATAAAATAATAATGAGGCGCCCTCAGATTTTGGCACGTCGTTTCAAGTCGCCCTGGTTGGCGGCAAATCGAATATGTATTTCTACGAGATTTTGGCTGTATATATTTCAGTTTAAGGTTATATTAATGTTGTTGTAAAATATACAGATAGAGATAACAAGATAGGATCATTGCTTTTTATGCAAGTAATTGAAAATCTTAATTCGATATTCTGGATCAAAAAAACTTAAAATTATAGGGTTAAACATATTGAAAATTTAAAGATATCAGTCATAGAAAACAGATCAGGTTTCAACACTTCCTTGGCAGCCGCCACCGTGAGGGGCGTAACGAACTTTGAATTTTATGGTATAAAATCTTCAACATGCCACAATTTTCTCCAAAAAGAGTGCAAAACTTGAAAATAAGTGTCCAAAACTATGATGATGTGATGCAGATTTTTGACACCCTATAACTGTTTCTAGGAGAGTGTGTACCAACGTTTAAAATATGAGTGCAAAATTGGACAAAATTAGCCGAACCGAGAAAAATATTCAATTTCGTGACAGACGGGGAAGTGCGGGGGATACAAATTTTGTAACGCCTATAACTTTCTCCAGAAGAGTGTGCAAAATGCGAAAATAGGTCCAAAATTAGGTGGAACGATTAGCGCAAAAATATTTCAATTTCTTGACAGATGTGTGGAAACGCAAATCTTAGAAACACCAACTTTCTCCAGGAGAGTGTGCAAAATTGTACTATTGATGAAACGAGTAGCACAATAGTTTTTCAATTTTGTGACTGACGGGAGGGAAATACAAATTTGCGACGACCTATAACTTTCTCTAGGAGAGTATGTAAAATATAAAAATAGGTGTGCAAAATTAGGTGAAACGAATAGCACAGTTGTACAATTTTGTGACTGTCGAGGAGGGGGGGGGGGAGAAATACAAATTTTCGACTCCCCATAACTTTCTCCAAGAGAGTGTTCAAAATTCAAAAATAAGTGTGCAACATTGGGTGAAACGTGTAGCACAACAGTTTTTAAATTTTGTGACTGACGCATGACGGGGGGAAAATACAAAGTTTCGACACCCAATGATTTTCTCTAGAAGAGTGTGCAAAATTTAAAAATAGGTGTGCAAAATTGTGCAAAACTAGGTGAATCGAGTAGCACAAGAGTTGAATGAATTTGTGACTGACGGGGGGGGGGAATACAAATTATCGACGCCCCATAACTTTCTCTAGGAGAATATGCAAAATTTAAAAATAGGTGTGCAAAATTGTACAAAATTAGGTGAGAGGAGTAGCGCAACAGTTTTTCTATTTTGTGACTGACGGGGGGGAAAATACAAATTTTCGACTCGTCATAACTTTATCTAGCAGAGTGTGCACATTATAAAAATAAGTGTGCAAAATTAGGTGAAACGTAGTAGCATAACAGTTTTTGAATTTTGTGACTGACGGGGGGGAAAATACAAATTTTCGACGCAGCATAACTTTCTCTAGGGGAGTGTGCAAATTTTAAAAATAGTGGTGCAAAAGTAGCATAGAAGTTTTTCAATTTCGCAACAAACGGGAGGGAAAATGCAAATTTTTGACACCCCTTAACTTTCTCTAGGAGGGTGTGCAAAATTAGATGGGACAATTGATATAAAAATATTTAGATATTTTTAAAGACGGGAAGGAACGGTCAAGTTCGCCCCCCGTTTAAAAAAATGCTTTTGTTTTTCTTGGATGAGTGTGCAAAATAATAGTGTATCTATTTTTGAAATTCGTCCGACCCGCAATTTCGTGCATTAAATAAAAAAACAAAGGAAGGAGTATGACAGTTGTTTACAATAAGCTATTTTTTATATTTTTTGTAGACCACAACCGTACGGCTATGATTTGAATAACAATCGACATTATCCAACTTTATATTGCTTTTACATATTTTATCAACTAATACTGTGTTTGTAGTGTGAAAACCGTATTTAAACATTTCAAACCATACAGAAATTACGTCAAAATTACCAGGAAAAATAATGTTTTTTGACAGACCCAAATATTTTTTTCAAATTAATTACGATACTAAAAGTTACATGGAACTGTGAAACCCGTATTTAACAATTTTTAGTAGTTTAGAAGTTACGAAAAAAAAAAAAACAATTTTCTTGAGGGCTGTCATTGTGTGATATTTTTTTTAAATTAAATTACGCAACTAAAAGTTACAAGAAATTGTGAAAACCGTATTTAAAAACTTTAAACAGTTCAAAAGTTACGAGGTAAACATTTTTTTGACAGATTGCAAATGATTTTTTCCAAATAAACTAAGCCACTGAAAGTTACATGGAACTGTGAAAACCGTTTTTAAAAATTTTAAACAGTTCAAAAGTTACGGGTTTTTTTACAGATGTCAAAATATTTTTTCAAATAAATTTAGCTAGTATAAGTTCCATAAAACTGAGAAAACAGCATTTAAAAAATTTAAGCAGTTCAAAAGACAATGCGAATAACCATATTTTGACAGCTGCCAAAATATTTCTTTTAATAAATTACGCCTCTAAAATGTAGACAAACCTTACTTAAAAAAATTAAACAGTTTAAAAATTTCGATTAGATTTTTGTGTAAATCATAATATCCTATCTATTACCGAAAATCTCAAAATGATAGTTTAAATCCATCATCTATTTTCCATTATCCATTAGCCTATTTATTACCCAAAACTTTGCTTTAAACCTAAAACCGATAAACTAGGAAAAAGTCACAGCTTTCAATCAGATTTTTTAAATGACCTGTATTTCTACTGCCTCTGTATAACATAATAAATAAAAAAAAATTGTATTAAATACTACCACACCCCGTATGTTAAACATATTACCGGAGCCTTAATTAACCCTGAAGAATATATATCTAACTGTACTAGTTGGAGAAAATATTCAATAATTTTTGTATCCAAGTTCGTAGTTTATATACGGTGTCCAAGTCGTGTTAAAAAGTTCGACTTGTCAAAATACAATAATGTGACAGTAAAGTTCACTCTAGCTATTTCAAGGCATACGAAATTTATTTGTCATTAATCGTTTAAAAATTAAAAATTGTGCATTTTTGTTTTTAAGTTAGATTTTCTGGTGTTTCGGACCACTCTGGAATCAAATGGTAAATTGAGAAGTTGTAGAAAATAGATTGAACTTTTTAGATCTGTGTTGCTTTTGTAAAAACTTAAATAGTATCTTTTATATTCACGTTAAAAGTAAGAATATGATATCAACTATTCAAAAAATTGAAACTTTTTTAGTTTTTAACCGATAGGATTCGGATTTTTGACGGGACCTAGAGGCATCAATATAAAAAATACCTCAGAACTCGCTCGAAGAAAGGCTAATTATAATAAAATTTAATAATGGTGATTGGCGCTCAAAATATCCGTACGAGTACAAAATTAGTTCTTTACACGCAAATAGTTTTTCCCGTGAAACATTTAACTTCGAACTTGAAACGCATTTTTGCGTCTTTTTACCTCCTCATTAATTTTGTCATATGGTACTTTTCAATAAATTAATTTTTAGTGAGTGAATAATAATAAAAAAAGATTTTTCTTAAAGACGCGATAATTGTAGTTTGCTTACATTTTTTTGAAAAGAAGTTCTTGTAAGATTTTTTTCTCCTTTCCATGCTTGTCTTGCTAGCGCTGTGACTCTTGTCCGATATGAAATGACATGGTAACGAGTAGTTGATGAGGTAGTAGTGACTACAACAATGATTTGTTAGATACTACCAGAACAATTTACAGCTATTTATAGACTATTAAATACGTAACGATAATAACAAACTAATACATTTATTTACAATGGTATATATTGCTTTTTGCTATATATATATATATATATATATATATATATATATATATATATTTTTTTTTTTTTGTTTTTGTCGAAAACTTACACCATTTTGGCTACTAGAGGGCGTTTTGTGGACCATTATTTTGACCAAAAAAAGAGGTTTAAAGATTAAAAAAAAATACTTCTCAAACCCCAATCGTGCCCATTTTCAACAGGCCTCATGAGACCGTAAAATGGAACGTTTCATAAGAGATTCAAAAAACTCGGAAAAACATATTTTTCCATCAATAGACAGAAAACTAAAAATTATACTAAGATCCGCTTTGTACCCTTCAAGAGCTTCAAGTATAGTCTAAAAATGTACTGAAAACGGAATTTTGAAAATGGCACGGACCATATAACATACGCCAAGTCGAGTGTCATAACAAGAGAATACATGCGGCAGAAGTCAGGCTGTCTCCACCAGCTAAATATGACTCATCGTTTTGTTTAGGCTTATGTATCATTTGAGCGGTATTGGTATTTTTGTGATGTTTAAGTAGCTATGGTAAGTTGTGCGGCTTGTAGTTGTTCTGCTAAAATTCTATACCGAAAAACACTGCCAACCGGAAGTTATATCAGGCAAGCAATTCAAAAATGTATTACTACTCGGTCTGATGCCATTTGCCTGTAGTGGACGCAATTCCATATACATACATGCTAGGCGGATTATTAGGTTGCGACCAGGCCCGCCTAGGCGGTACATACTAGTTATTAAGCATATTCAACGTTCATTATCGCACGCTAATGTGTGGACCACGCGGCTAAATCTCAAGAACTTTTCTCTAACTGTAGCTCCACTTGCGGCGATTTGCTTAAATTCGTGGTATAAACAAATTTTTGGTGTAAGGTCTATTAGCTCAATAGTAGGGCACTGGAACTGCAAGAGTTGGGGTTCTATTTCCGGCGGACTACGTTTTTGATTAACCCTGGTTAGGTTTTTTTGACTTCATGTAAATAAGTGTATTTATATTGAAACAGTAAAAGTATATTTAAGCAATAATTTTGTATATAATCTCGTTTTAAATATGGGACTGCGTTTTGGTTAGCAGCTCTGGTTAAGCCTTTTTTTTGGGTTGATGTAAAAAAGTGTATCTATAATAAAACAATAATATGTTCAGAGGGCCGAATAACAATCACATTATATTTAAGCAAGTCGCCGAAAGTGGCGCCACATTCATGAAAAGCACTTGAGATTAAGCCGCTTATTATGAACGGCTTTCGGTTATGCTCGGTATACTATACAGTATGTTAGATATGAACGAGCAGCCGGCGCATTCCGCAGATCAGTGAAGCGTGGAAAAATATATATAGACCGATAAAAGCACTTGCTCAAAATATGTACCGTTATTTTTGTAATTTCTTATTTAGTAAAATTTCTCGAAAGAGGGTCATATTGCATACTCTTTTGAAAGGTCAAACCCGCATTTTGCGCATTGCTTATTTAAAAGGACATCTTAAAGATGCCTGATTAACTAATATTTGAGAAAATCGATTTTTTTTATGTGAATTCTCTTTCTATCCGTATATCAGTAACTTTAGTATTTTATATCATCTCTTTGCTTTTTTAGAAAGAGTAGTAAAAATTCTGACGCCAGAGATTGAAAAGTTGTCTCCCGAACAGGAATATGATGAAGAAGAGTTGGATAAATTGGTGTCCTATATTAAAGATCTCACAATTTTATATGATTTGCGCCCCGATGATTGGACCGAAGAATGTATTACTGTTATAAGGTAATTTTCGTTGCAAGCAACGCCACATGGAAAATTAATTTTGCAGCAAAGGATAGGGCATAGAAACATTTTAGTGACTCTCATTTCACAGTAAATTAGCTATTAAAAAAAATTGCTCCATCATTTCTAATGTGTCAAAAACTTCAATTTTCTATGCTCTACAATGCTTTTGTTTGCCAGATTTAGAGGAAAAGTTATTTCGTCGTTATATTTAGTAATAAGACCTATATTTCTATGGATTAATATCGAAAAATGTAATGGCCACAAAATAGATTAGTTCTCAATAACCAATAATAATTGGTTCTCTATTGGTAGATACGGAATGCGGAAAAATATTCTAACAGAAAACATGTTGTGCTGCGATTCAAATTTTTCACTGTCAAAAAATTGCTGTAAAAAGATTTTTTTCTATATGAAATTTAAATTAAAAAACAGTGACGATATTTTTAGGAATCATATTTAACAACGTAAATCCTCATACATTTTTGCATGAATTTCGATACAAAAAAAAATCAAAATTACCTTTACGATAGGTCTTAATATACAGCGTGTAACAAAAGGAAACGGCGAAATATCTATTAATGTCAAATATTCTAATAGAAATCGAATATCTAAATCTACCGTAAGTAAAATTAACAAAAAATTTCGTGAAACTGGAAAGGTAAAAGATGTTTTACGTTTTGGCAGACCGGAAAGCACAATAATTCTTCATCTTGCTGCCAAAATACTAGCAAAAGAAAACAGCGTCTCAAATTTAAACAGGTTATAAAAAACAACGGAAAAAATACAATACAAAAAATGAAATACCTAATACAACAAACAATAAATTAATGAAACTAAGTAATGTGTTTAAAATGTTGTCCATTGACTTGCTGACACTAGGCCAAATACCCACAGTACATGTAATACTTAATTAAATCCTCGGTCATTGGGCTTAGTTTTATACACCACATTTTTAAGTTGTCCCCACAATAAGTAGTCGAGGAGCGTAAGTCCGGAGGCCGAGGCCACTCTATTGTACCCCCACGTCCAATCCATCTTCTAAAAAAAAAACAATGTCTAAATATTCTCGAACATTCCTAGCAAAATGCGCACCTTGGAGCACCATGATTCATTTAATGGTGAACCATTGCCTAAAAAAATAAGTTTAAATACTTAATACAGCAGGTAAACTAAGGAACTTACGTTTATTCGGAAATAGTTCTGCAATAGCTGGGAGAATATTCGAATATTTCTCCAGTTAATGTGTCTTCCATGAAGAAGAGGCCGAATATTTTTGCACCCTTTACACCACACCAAACATATATATTTTGGGGAAATTGGGGATGATTTTCATGTATCCAATGTGGATTGTCCCTGGCCCAATATAGGCAATTATGTCTGTTAACTTTTCCATTCAAAAAAAAGTTTGCTTCGTCAGAAAAAATAATTTGATTGACAAAATTGAGATTGGTATTGCAACGTTCCATCACGATTTTACAAAATTCCAAGCGCCTGTCGTGATCATCCTCAGAGAATTCTTGTACCAAGACTAATTTGTATAGATGAAACTTTTTGGTTTTTAGAAATCGGTCTACGGACATGTGTGAGACGTCATTTTCTCTTCCTAATGTTCGGCAGGTGAGGATTGTCTTCTAAACTGATTAAAACATTCAGAGCCTTATTACGATCTGTTGCGCTTTTAGGTCTGCCAGAACGTACAACATCTTTTTTCTTTAGAGTTTCACGAAATTTTTTGTTAATATTACTTACGGTAGATTTAGTTATTGGATTTCTGTTAGGATACTTACCATTAAAAATGTTACACACGTCTTGCAGGTTTCGCATTCTATCTCCATAACCTAGTATAATTAAAATCATAGTAGAAATAAACTAATAGGTCCACTCCTTAGCAAATCCTTTAAGTCGGGCACTCGCCAGAGATGTGTTTGGGAAAGTATACATAAAATAACAAATACCGTTTGATCAACGGGTGAAAAATTACGTGAAAACGAAATATTGTAAATACCTTTCATGTAAGCGATAGTACTGCAAGATAGGAACAAATACGGCAAAAATATTATTTGTATTTACCTAAATCCTCTTAAATGTCTCAAGTTTCTCACAACGTGTAAAAACAAATTTGTATCGAAGAATATCTCGGTATGTCTATTAGTTCGCGAGTTAATCGGACTGATTTTGGGCATAATCAATTTAGGTGAAGGATTTAAAAGAGGCATAAAATGGCAAAAAATTATTTTTAGGGTAAAATCACTTAGTATTTTCTTATTACGGATTTTTGGGTATAAGTACTTTTAATTCTAAAGTTAGCGTTTCTTTATGGAAACAATTTGGCGTGATATATTTTTAAATGCTTCCGGCGAACATACAATTATATTTTCAGATATTTTAGAGATACAAATTCGTTAATTCTGACTAAAAAAAGCATATGAAATTAATTAAAAACAGATTTAAAATTTGACACGTAACATTTTCTATTTGTATAAAAAATAGGTTGTACATTTTATTCAACATTTCAATTCTGAAATTGTAAGGAATTTAAAATGGACAGGAATAAAACTTTAGAATATCCTAAAAAATCATGTATAAATATGTTATTGTTTCAAAGATTTTCAACTACCTATATCAATTTTAAGTTTATCATCCATTTAATGTTTTATTTAATGTGGTTTTAGTAATATATCGGTTAGAGGATTTTTTTTATGTGTAAATTCCATTGTTATCACCTAATCGACATTTTAGTTTTAAAAATTAGAGTTTATGCTAAAAGCTGGAGGTGAGAAAAATTCAAGATTTCCTCAATAACTATTTATTATTTTTGGATATACAGGTTTTAAAATACTACTTGTTTTCATTTCATTTTTATAACCCATATGGTCAAGAATACTCAGCTTCACCGTTTTACATTTACGTTACGTTTACGTGACGTCAAAACAGGAATTTATTCAAAATATTAAACAGAAACATATTGTATATTTTATTTGAAATATACCGATCTAAACTAACTATAATTCAAAACATAAACAATTTTTCGACGTGGTGATACAACCAACAGCACCACACAGTAACCTACTGATCTTCGCCAATCCGACTCTGTTCTGGGACGCAACGGTCGAACCTCGCAGCTCGAACGACGTGTCTCAACTGAAGCGTTTTGCTTTGCATGCTGTCAACAATCTGCCGAATTTTGTCGGTAGGCGGAAAATATTTAGGAGAGTGGCGTTACTAGATTATTTCTACTATGTTAAAATTTAAATTCTTTGTGTTTCAGTTAAACGATTCATTTTTGTAAACCAACAAAACTGTCATTGCCAAATATATCAGGTAACCGCAAAAATTACCAACTTTCATAAAAAGTGCTCTTAATAAAAGTATTTTACTCAGATTTAAAAAAAGTAATATAATATAGGGTATTCCATTATATATGTTTTTCCTTTTATAACAGAAAAACTTGGCAGTAATGCGCAACTCGCCATTGGATTCGGTATAACTTTATTCCTAAGTGTACATATTTTCATTAAATTCAGGTAAGGGGTACCTGAGATATTTCGCCGTTTCCTTACTTTTGTTACACTCTGTATATGGAAAAAGTCAACATTTTGATAATATTCATATAAGTTAATAAACGCCTTAAACCGCAATTGCATCTATAGAAATCAATTAAGTGGAGTTGGTAACTAAAATTTTCTGTAAAATTATATGGCGGATCTATGGGGACTCCTCCCATTTACGGTCTAATATAAATTCTTATAGAAAAACATATTAACGGAATAGGCTATTTCAAAATATTTTAAATTTATGGGAGTTAAAAGTTATTGGACTAATTGTGAACATTTTTAAGCCCCCCTCCCTTTCGATTTTATCCTAGATCCGCCACTACTCTATAACAGCATTTAATAAAGGTGATGCACATTTTGGTTTACTATACCAATGTATTGTAGATCTTTTAGATCTCAATTACGTATTTCATTAGAATCTAAAGATTTTAAGTTTTTCAAATACAGGTAGTTCATAAAAAATATTTTGAATTCATTGGCTTCACCTAGAAACCCATTTTAGTGAAACTCAACACCACTCCCTGATATCATTTTACTACCAAAATTTGGAATCTGTTCGCAGTCATAGTCATAAAATATACGCACTAAATATTATATGAATCATACTTGCATCGCTTGTATCCCAGTTATATAAAAATAAAACTTATTAAGTAAATAATATATTCTACAGTTTTATATTACCGTATCAAGGACGTTATCACAAATATTATGTAGCACACAAAAACATATTTTGCATTTTGGATAAATTTCCTCGGATATTGCAAGACTATTTTGGCAAAGATTAAACTAAGAAATATTGCAGGCAAACTTAAAAATTTTAACGTGTTTAAAGTATAGCATGCTAATATTTTCCTTTTGTTTTTTTATAGATTTTGGCTGACAGATCTTTCAGAACCATTGTTAATAATATTTTTTGATGGGGAAGAATTGACTTGCGATACGTTTGTTCCCCGTGCTTCAATAATCGATGCTACCTATTTTTTAAGAGAGCCTGGTATGACTAATTCAACAATTATTATTATTCTGTAACACATTTTTAAGATTTTTATTCTCACTGGGTTCATTTTGGTAGTATTGGGGAAACCTGAGTTTTGGATTGCATGACGCTCGAAAGTCATTTTTTAAACCTTTATTAAAAAATTACGTTTTGACAATTTCACTATAAAATCATTAATATAGCGGCTTCTATTAGTCCGATCTGAATAAAAAAATCAATTTTATGTTTTCAATTTTCCGATAAAACTATGCAACTATAACAAAAACACTATGGGATGGAGATTTATTGAACTTTCTTCATAATATTACTTGTGTTTAAGGAATCTTGATAAAAACTTTTAAAAATATACTTCTAGTAGTCACTAATCTAATAGAACAACCAAAATGGAATTCAATTTAATAATTTATTGGTCTGCGTTTTTGTGCAGACCGGTTATATTTCTTCTATCTTCTCTATTTATTATCTTAATTTAAAAAAATCAAAACTGTAACAAAATGTATTTTTTTTTGTTTTAAATAATTTTTATAAATAGAGAAAAGCAATTATATTCAAAGGAAAATCAAATAAATACAAAATCTTGAAGCTTTTATTATTTGAATTATAAAAATTAAATACAATTTCTTATTTGGTAAATAATTTTTACTGCCATTGTAAACAAAATAAAAAAGCCTACATTTAAAAAAAATATTTAATTTGGTGACCGGTTCGTTTAAAAATTTCGACTCAAAATTAATTAGAAGATATTCAGAAAAATCTGCATTTTATATTTTTAATATTCCTAAAATAAAATTTTTGATAGAAAAACATATTTTATTTTAATTGTGGTGGTAATCGTTTATTGGTCGTTATTTCAGGATATGCGTTTAAGGCTGCAAGTTTTCACGATAGAATAATTTTTGGAACTATTTATGGATCCATAGAAGGTACGATGTTGAAAGTTATTGAAAACGTTTATGCTCCAGTTCTTTTACAGTCACAAAATTGGCCAGATAGTATCCTTTTTGCTTAAATAAATCTTCTTAAAATTTACCTGGTGTACATACAGATTTTTTTTAAATTTCACAACAAATAATATTTCATTTTTGTCATATTTTTCTTACTTTGGTTAATTTACTGCATTGGAATTGTATTATAGTTTATTTATTTTAATGACAATTTACCAAGAGTTTGGTTATTAGTAAGTTATTTTAAGCATATTTGTGACGCTTTTACCAAAGTTGGTGAAAACAGCAATGCACGCCCTCGCACAAATACAAAACATTTCGAGTTATAAAATTTTAACATAATATTTCCTTAATGAATCCAAGGTGTTAAAAACGATTTTAACAATTCGTTACATATGTTTTTGGCAAAACTAACAGACTTACATTATAAGTTGCACGGCCTTACAGTACTTTATATTCCAAAAGTAATTAATAGCATTTCTGTAGAGAATGCTAGTGAAGATAAAGAACTTGTTAAACGCATGGAAGGCGTGGTGGTTTACTGGACAAAGCAGGTAAGGGCAAGATAGGATAGTGCATAAACCTTGTTGCCATGCTGAATCAAAGTTACTTGGATTTGTGTTATCTTTAATTTAAATTACTCACAACGTTTCGATTAGCGATTTAATTTTATTTTTAATTTTTATTACCGTCCATTTTAGATATTTTTAGAAGAAAATATAAATTAAAAAGGGAAAAATATGCTACTCTTAAACCAGTATGATATATTTTTAAGTAACAATAATAAATATGACAGCGTGGCAAGCGCATACATTTAATAAATAATTTTAAAATTTCTAAAAACCTCCTCTTTGCATTATCTCATTTTAAAAATAAATGCATACAACACAATCAGTTCAAACTAAAAAAATGATATAATAGCTGTCGTCATCAATATTCATTCGTCGTACAGTCATTAAGCGCACAACACAAGGCTCTCGCCTCTCGAACCGTACTGCTGGCCGAGGCGCTCTCATGCCAGCTGGATCATGACTCTTTCTGCTCTTCGACCCTTAAGCAAAGTTTATAGAAATAAATTCTGTAAACTTTGCCTTAAGCAATTAACTTGAATTAGTTGTTATCCCTTGTTCGTCGACAAAAGAACGAATTTTAAAAGCTTTGACGGGTTGATTTGATATATTAAACAAAACAACACGCTTGAAGTCGTTTCAGTGTATTTTTCGAATTGAAAGAATCTAGGATATTACCAAATTTTCACTTGGGTCTAACAAAACGTGGAAATAGCTACCCTAATACAGTTTTAGTACAAAGTCGAATATAGTAGGGAGTGCCCGAGTCGTTGCTGTATATGGTATATATTATTGCCAGAACAACATTGGCATTGCGGACTACTCTAGACCCCAAATGTGTTAACCTTTCGGCGGGTCTGTTGAATTCGATGAATTGAATATATTTAACACGCTAATGGCTTTTTGTATAGTTGTATATATATAAAATGGCTTTGTCATTCAACTTTGCCAACTATACCTGCTAAGAGAAGTTTTCTTCGAAATTAGATAATAATAATAATAATAAACTATAGGGTATGGCGACGTATGCTGATACGTCACCACACCCACATCTCGAAGGTCGGTCGGCCTTTCTGATTATCTAAGACTCAGAGGTATATACAAAGATTGAGAAATTCATGGACCTGATGCCGATCTCGCCATATTATGTAGTTGGTGTTGTTCGCACCACTAAGATCTGAGCACTGAATAATTCAGTGTTCAGATCTCATAGAGTAAAGATCTCTAAAGATACCTCGTGCAATCGAAGCCGAAACGTCGGATAATAATTTTAATTTGACACGGTCTAATCCCAAGAACCATGATTTCTTAATTGACTAAAGCCGTGAAAGCCCGTTATATATATATATATATATATATATATATATATATATATATATATATAGAGAGAGAGAGAGAGAGAGAGAAAAGGACTAAAGATGAGGATGCACAATAGTACTTACGTCATCGACTTTCAATGTCGAACGACATGACACCATGTTTGTTTCATGGTTCGGGTATTTCGGTTTTAATACTGATACCCCCAACAAAACTGCCTGATGAACCTTACCTGGGCAGATACCATGGAAGCAGATTGGCTTCTTGGTCCTGAAACAAATATAGCGTCATGATTTGGTCGTTTTTTTGACACAATGGTAAAGGAGTAATTTCTTCATCTTTAGTTCTTTCGTATAACTTTTTACGACTATATATATATATATATGTTATCACGACTTTTTAAAAAATGATTTTATTTATAAAACACAAACTTTACTTAATTACAAAAATATTAAAACAATTAAATTAAAATTCAAATATCAAACTGACAGCATTACTAGCTATTTCTATTACTAACTTAAAATTATATTCACAAGAGGATTTATATTATTATATTTGCAAGCATCAGCATTGTTCCCACGGTAAAGTCACGTAGAGTGCTTCCTGCTGATGTTGCATCCTGCGAAATATCAGGTCTAGTCGCTATTGCGTAATGTCACCTCGTGTGACCGGCAATCAGGTCAATGTATTGTATGATATTGCATACAACATATATATATATATATATATATATATATATATATATATATATATATATATATATATATATATATATATATATATATATATATATATATATATATATATATATATATATATATATATATATATATATATATATATATATATATATATATATATATATATATATATATATATATATATATATATATATATATATATATATATATATATATATCTATGACGTTGGTGTTCGTGGAATGAAAACATACTATCATTTAATGCTCCCAACGAAAGCAGGAGTCACACAGTAGTTGTTTTTGTGATTCCATTTTGTGCCTTTGCCCTATATGGGGCTCGCTAGTCTATGGCGGCCTGATGAGCTCTAATAAGAGCGAAATCGCGATCGTCGTTTGACTAGAATGGATCATTGTGTCTGCTGTGATGCAGAACATGTTCCAAACAAGGATCATTTTCTTGTTATGACGTTGGTGTACGTGGAATGAAAACATACTATCATTTAATCCTCCCAACGAAAGCCAGGAGTCATAATGTAATTTAATGCCGGTCGTGGTATTAGCCAGCGGAGTAGTTGTTTTTGTGATTCCATTTTGTGCCTTTGCCCTACACGGGGCTCGCTAGTCTATGGCGGCCTGATGAGCTCGAATAAGAGCGAAATCGCGATCGTCGTTTGACTAGAATGGATCATTGTGTCTGCTGTGATGCAGAACATGTTCCAAACAAGGATCATTTTCTTGTTATGACGTTGGTGTACGTGGAATGAAAACATACTATCATTTAATCCTCCCAACGAAAGCCAGGAGTCATAATGTAATTTAATGCCGGTCGTGGTATTAGCCAGCGGAGTAGTTGTTTTTGTGATTCCATTTTGTGCCTTTGCCCTACACGGGGCTCGCTAGTCTATGGCGGCCTGATGAGCTCGAATAAGAGCGAAATCGCGATCGTCGTTTGACTAGAATGGATCATTGTGTCTGCTGTGATGCAGAACATGTTCCAAACAAGGATCATTTTCTTGTTATGACGTTGGTGTACGTGGAATGAAAACATACTATCATATATATTGTTCCGGATTGGCCGGTACACAAATACGTAGAATCTGAATGCACTCCTTTTATTCAAATCACAGGTTACAGGTATCAAAGGTAGAGACTGGTTATAGTTAACAATCGTAACTAAGGTAACTTTAAACTTGTCAATGTCAGGTTTTTAACACTTCGAAATCTCAATTATAACTGAATCAAAATGAGGCCTCGCGGCGCGCTTATATAGCCTTTAGAAAAGGATGGAATGATCTAGAAAATTCTAGAATAATCTAAATAGTACAGGGTGAGATGAATTAAGCCTAACAGAACATTCGAGAACGATTTTTGACACTAACTTAGTCGTTACATGGATAAAAATTAAGGTAAGTCTACTTCAATAAAATAACAAACAATAAATAAATTCATCTAAATCTTAACAAATCTATGACTAGGGCTAAATTCGTAACATTGCCCCCTTCCCAGAGTTGATCGTCCCGATCAAACATCTTCGGTATCTTGGTAATGGGCTAATCGATGGAGATGCACCACTTTCATTTTTGCATGAGGGCTTTTCTGAATCCGGTATACCAAGTCATTCAGTCGGGTCACCACACGATACGGGCCTTCCCATGATTTCTGCAACTTCGGCGAGCGTCCCTTAGTTCTTTTTGGATTGTATAACCAAACTTTTTCACCGACTGTAAATCCAGTGTGATTGGCTCGTGGATCATAACGTGACTTCATTCTATCGCTTTCTATCTGTAATTTATGGCGGACCTCTTCATGAATTTCTCTGAGGTCGTCCAGTCAAGAGGTCGACTGGAAGCTGTAAATCAGATCCAAATATTACACTGGCAGGTGTTTTTCCAGTGGATTCATGAACTGCAGAGGGGTAAGGCAATAAAAATGGTTGAATACATTTATCCCAGTCACTTTGTTGTTCATTAACTTGGATTTTCAGGTAGTTCTCCAAAGTTCTATTAAATCTTTCAACCATTCCATCTGACTGCGGATGAAGAGGTGTTGTTCTTGTCTTATGAATTCCTAATAGGCTGCACAAGCTTTTGAATACATCGGATTCAAAATTTCTGCCTTGGTCAGAGTGTATTTCTCTTGGAATTCCATATCGGCAAATCCATTCATGAAATAGTACGTCGGCGACAGTGATGGCTTCTTGATTGGGTATTGCGTAGACTTCTGGCCATTTGCTGAAGTAATCCATCGCTACTAACACAAAGCGATTCCCGGACTTACTAACTGGAAATGGTCCTGCTACATCTATGGCAATTCGTTCGAAGGGTGCTCCCACGTTGTACTGCTTCATTTTGCCACGAGTACGAGTTTGGGGTCCTTTACTGGCGGCGCAGTCTTCGCAGATTCGGCACCAATCTTTCACATCTGTACAACTTCCTAACCAATAAAACCTTTCTCAAACTTTTTCAAGAGTCTTCATAACACCAAAATGTCCTCCGCCTACACCGTTGTGTACGGCTTGCAACACTTCAGGAATTCTCTTTGAGGGCAAAATAGTTTGGTATTTGTTATTTTTGCCATCAGAACTTTCCCAGATTCTTTTTAACAGCCCGTCTTTTATCACCAAAGAGTCCCATAAAGCCCAGTATCCTTTAAATTTCTGGGATTTGGCTGCAATTTCTTCGTAACAAGGTCTTGGTGAATTTTCTAATTTCAGTTTAATTATAGGGCCAATATCTGGGTCTTCTTGCTGATCTTTGAAGTGCTGTTCTTCGGCAATGAAAATCGTCAGGATCTTTTCTTTCCTCGTGTCTGTTGCAATGTTTACAACTTTCTGGGCATGGTCTTCTTGATAAAGCATCAGCATTTTTATGATTTAACCCTTTGCGATGTTCAACTTTAAAATCATATTCTTGTAGGCGCTGCAACCACCTGGCTATTTGTCCTTCGGGATTCTTAAATTGTAGCAACCATTTGAGTGATGCATGATCCGTCCTTAAAAGGAATTTTCGCCAATACAAGTACTTATGAAAGTGCTCCAATGTTTTAACAATAGCCAGTAATTCTTTCCTTGTCACACAGTAGTTGCGTTCAGGTTTAGAAAGAACCTTGCTGAAATAGGCTATTACTTTTTCTTCGCCATTTTGTACTTGTGACAAAATACCACCAATAGCGGCATTGCTAGCATCGGTGTCTACAATAAACATCTGGGATGGCTCAGGATATGACAACACTGGAGGATTACACAAGGCTTGCTTCAAGTTGTTAAATGCTTCTCCACATTCTTGGGTCCATACATAGCTGTGACTGCTTTCAGTAAGTCGATGTAATGGTCTAGCGATATTAGCAAAACCTTTTATGAATCGTCTGTAGTACGTACAAAGTCCCAGAAAACTCCTTAGTTCATGTCTGTCCTTTGGTATTGGACAATTTTGAATGGTTTCAGTCTTCTCAGGATCGGTTTTTACTCCATTTTCGGTAATTACATGGCCTAGATATTTCACTTCTTTTTGAAAAAACTGGCACTTTTTGGGACTAAGTTTTAAGCCAGCCATTCTCAGTTTCTGGAAAACAGCTTCAATATTCTTTAAATGGCCTTCAAATGTTTTCCCAAGAATAATGATGTCATCTAAATATGCTAGGCATGTTTCCCATGTCATTCCATGTAATGTCAGTTCCATTAAACGTTCAAAAGTTGCTGGGGCGTTGCATAATCCAAAAGGCATAACTTTAAATTGCCACAGTCCAGTCCCAGTAGAAAACGCTGTCTTTTCTTTATCATCTGGATTAAGCTTAACTTGCCAATAACCACTTTTCAGGTCTAGGGTTGAGAACCATTTTGATCCTGTTAAAGTGTCCAAGGTATCATCAATTCTTGGTAAGGGAAAGCTATCTTTGTTTGTGATGTCATTGAGCCTGCGGAAGTCGACGCAGAATCTGGTGGAGCCATCTTTCTTCTTGACTAAGACTTCTGGTGACGACCATGGACTTTGAGATAGTTCTATAATGTCTTGTTTTTCCATATCCTTAAGCATCTGATTAACTTCATGTCGCTTTGCCAAAGGTATACGTCTTGGAGGCTGTTTTATCGGCGCTGCATCACCAGTATTAATTCGATGTTGAACTATGTTAGTTTTTCCTAAGTCGCTGTCAGCCAAAGAGAAGACATCTTGATTTCTACTCAGAAGTTCTTCCAATTTGGACACCTGAACTTTATTCAGTAACTGTTGTGATGATTTCACCAGGTCTTGAAGTACCTTAGGTAAAGTATTTGCAGGTCCTGAAGGTGGCAAATTTGTGCAGGTAAATATTGTATTAGCAGGTTGACAGGTTCCGATCTTGTCACCCTTTTTGACTTGCTAGAGATATTCTTTAATGTTCATCATTTTGACAAATATGGTATTTCTTCTACATCGACTCAAGGTTCTTGCTGGTAAAATTCCCTTTGCATGTAGCGGACAGTCTTGAATTGGCTCGAACAAAATAACTTCTTCATCTAAGTCATCAAGCACTGCTTTCACTACGCATTCTGACCTCGCAGGTAAAGTAGCATCTTCTAGCAAAATAACTTCTCGGATAGTGAAATTGTTTCTTCGTGGCAGGTTCATAACTATTTCTTCATTTTTCGTACGGAGGACTCGTTGAGGTATATCAAGGACAAATTTATGTTCGTTCATAACATCAAGACCAAGTATGACGTCATCCATTATATTTGCGACGAAAACAGCGTGTATGAAGCTGGTGTTCCCCAGGGTTACTTCAGCTTCATGGATGCCTTTCACAGGTATAATTTCACCGTTGGCGGTTTCCAAGGCATATTTTTTGTACGGATTTTCTGTCTTGCAAGGATCTATAATATCTTGCCTTACGATGGTGTGTGTTGAGCCGGTATCCAGTACCATTTCACAGTCCCGACCGCATATCTTCCCCGGTACTACCAAGCTAGAGCCATTATTCTGCAGCCGGGATACTTTAATTTTTATTAATGATGATGGGGCTTGGTAGCACCTAGCCAGCTTTCGCCCCTTAAAACTGGCTAATGGGAGTTTTTCCTGAATATCTTCAGGAATCCCATTGCTGGTACAGCGGCTTTGCACATGTCCCTCTTTACCACATTTCCAACAACGCATGCCTTTTCTTTGTCGGAAAGTTAAAGTTTTATTTTCGTCTTTCTGATGTTTAAGAAGAATGTCTTGCAGTTCTTTTATAATGTTAGAAGTATCTTCATTTCTAGTCCGGTATTCTGGAGTATACTGTAGTCTTCGGAGTTTTCCTTGACTCCTGGATGTTTGTTTAGCCGTTTCGAACTGAGGGGATATGCCAGAGCTTCTGAAATCTTCTTTATTCTAACCATTCTTAAAGCTTGGTTGGTATCAGGATCATGAAGGCCTTCGATAAAACTGCTTACTGCCAACTCTTGCTTGATCTCTTCAGGGTAGGATGGATAAGTCAAGTTAATTAGTCGCACAATATCGGTTTCATACTCTTGAAGACTTTAGTTATATTTTTGTCTTCGACATTGAAGTTGTGCTTTATAAACCTCCTGTAGATGTGCTTCTCCATAACGCATTTCTAGATGGCTTACTAATGTCCCAAAGTCATTTTGTTTATCTTCTGGTATGTTCCTTAACACCTCCATTGCTTCGCCACGCAAGGAACAAACCAGCGCTCGTGCCTTTTCGGTGGAATCCCAACTATTTCCTGTTGCGGCAGCTTCAAATTGTTTCAGGTAAGGCACGGTACGGCACCTTACCATCGAACGTAGGTGGCTTTATCACATGTGATAAAGAGACAACGTCGGATTTGAACTCACTTTGCTTTCCAAATTTCTGCATCTGGGATCGTAAACTTTGGACTTCTTGCTGCATTTGGTTATGAACCTCCTGAACTTGCGTTTGCACTTTCTTCTCCATTTGTCCCATTTCCTCTTTTACATCTTCTTTGGTTAGCGTCAGTTCAAGCAACGTTTTTCTAGTGATTTCTTCATGATTCTTTTCCATTTCTTGCATTTTTTGTTTTACGTCTTCTTGGTGCCTCCTCATATCTTCAAGTTCATTTTTTATGTCTTCTTGGTTCTTCCTCATGTCATCTGTAAGTTCTTGCTTTAGTTCTTATTGGTTCCTCTTCATATCTTCCTTAATTTCTTGCTTCATGTCTTCTTGATTTTTCTTCAGGTCGCCTAGTTCTTGCTTCATGTCTTCTTGGCCCCTCTTCATGTCTTCTTGGCCTCTCTTCATGTCTTCTTGGGTTTTCTTTATGTCTTCTTTAAGTTCCTGCTTCATATCTTTTTGACTTCTCTTCATATCTTCTTTAAGTTCATTCTTCATTTCCTCTTGGGTCTTCTTTATTTCTTGTTTTACATCTTCTTTAGCTTCAACTGGATCCTAATCCCGCTTCCGACACCAAATGTTCCGGATTGGGCGGTACACAAATACGTAGAATCTGAATGCACTCCTTTTATTCAAATCACAGGTTACAGGTATCAAAGGTAGAGACTGGTTATACTTAACAATCGTAACTAAGGTAACTTTAAACTTGTCAATGTCAGGTTTTTAACACTTCGAAATCTCAATTATAACTGAATCAAAATGAGGCCTCGCGGCGCGCTTATATAGCCTTTAGAAAAGGATGGAATGATCTAAAAAATAGTACAGGGTGAGATGAATTAAGCCTAACAGAACATTCGAGAACGATTTTTGACACTAACATAGTCGTTACATGGATAAAAATTAAGGTAAGTCTACTTCAATAAAATAACAAACAATAAATAAATTCATCTAAATCTTAACAAATCTATGACTAAGGCTAAATTCGTAACAATATATATATATATATATATATATATATATATATATATATATATATATATATATATATATATATATATATATAAATTATTACTGTAAAAATTTTAAAATTATTTGCCGATTCGTCCTATTTGCCGTTTTCGCTGCCCGCATGCTCCCGAGGTCTCTTTGTAGTGTTCCTTGAGCCGAGACGTAAATACATATTGTAAACATTTTATTTATTGGTTTAGAGATGGGGAAAAGTAGCACACAATCTGTGATTCATACAGATTAAGCAAAATTCCCCATCAAATTCAAGTATATTTTGAAATCTTAGAGATAGAACTAATAAATGTAAAAATTAAGTGGAATATCTATATATATATATATATATATATATATATATATATATATATATATATATATATATATAAAAACTTGTGGCAACTCGTTACGAGAAGTACCTCTATTCGTTGCTTGCGTTCTGACAAAAAAACATTTTGCTGCAACATGAATCGTAGCAAATTTTTTAAATGCAAAAGTTGTAAAAAAAGGTACCTATATGAGCAATTTCTATACATTTTTTGTACTATACTTTTTCTATACTTTTTTTTACGGACCTATTCCAAGGGAACAACTAGGGAGCTGCTCGTGTATTGTGTATACCTATGTAGTCAAAACTAAGAAAAGAGAGAATTTTTTTTAATTAACCAAGGAAAGATTTATAATAGTGAAGACTGTATTTGAAAATGTGAAACTTATTTGTAGGTAAGGGTAGGCCTTCAAGATCAAGATCAAAATACATCAGAGGATATGCATTGTCCAATTGACGAATATCATTTTTGGAGAAACAGATGTAAATAGACATATACACAATATCTGTTTTCAACTCAGAGTTAAAAAACACTATATAAATTTGTCTTTTAGATGAAAATTTATTGGGCCTAAATTATCAACTGGAAAATCAATGCATAAAGCATCTGTGTAATATTCTATCGGCAGTTCAATCATCATACGTTAGGCAGTTCCGAGTTCTTGCTGAAGAAATTGTTCACAATGTAGAAGAGGCCAAGTCAAATATAGAATATCTTACGGTCCTTTTAGAACCCTGCAAGGTAATTATAGTTTAAATATTAAAAAATCTAAACCAAACAACTTTGAATAGAGGCTCTTAACGACTATTACCAATGTTTATTGTAACCTAAACACTTATATTTTATAAAGAAATGTTAATGTTTTTGGCCTGATTTATTCAAGCTTACTATATTTCAAATAGGAGTGTAAATTTTTTTGTTATAATAAGATAAACTTAATTAAAATGATATTTAACAATGAAAAAAGTGATTTATGAAGGGACTAATACTTGAATATATCATAAACAAAATCAAAATATAATTCGAATATCCATAAACCAAATCAAAATATAACAGCAATAAGGACAATTAAAAAATAGTTTATATTTGGTTTTAATTTTGTTTTATACCATAAGCAGAGTCAAAACAATATCTAATCAACAATAATAAGAAAAATAATAAACGGCTTTAAAAAATCAACATTTGGGCATAAAACCCAATATTTGATTACTTAGTATCGAATTAAGTAAATTTTTATATAAATATGAAGCTTTTATCAACATCCACCAATGGCTTTCCATAATTAATTCGATAGAATTTATATATTTTTTAACAACTCAAGTTTTCTACGGGATTAAAATCAGTGCGTATTGCCTGTTCTAACCTGTGGTACAAAAACATTGACACGAAAACAACAGCGAATAAGATGAGAACTACATAAGATACAATGAAGAGATCAATTTTGAGATTTTCTTCGAGGGACAGGGTGCCAAACGCAGAAATACGTGGGATAACAGATCGATGGTCTCAATCAATACCACGTATATCAAAATCCACCGTTTTTGGTACATTGAAAAAATCTATTTTTTTATATATAACTTAGCAATTTTAAGATTTTTATTTTAAAGACTTAATAACAATCGGATCAAAATTAGTAACATGTATGTGTTTTTCAAAAAAGTATATTTTATATTTTTTGAGAAGTCGTGGTATTAAAACGTAAAAAAGAAGACTTACTAGGTAATGGTAAACTTTTTTATTGTTAAGAAATTGAAAAATACATACTCAAAAAACAAAAATAACCTAAACGTTAATTTGTAAAACGCAATAACGTAAAAAAAATCGGAAATTATTGGTGAGGCAAATTGTCATAAAATGACCAAACATCTTCAGGACCGGCAGGTTTTAACTGCTAATTAACATAAAATTTAGTTTTTTTTAATTTTAATCCTTTCTTTGTGTAGGTGTTCATAGGTGGCGTTTTTGACACCAATAGTTTTGGTTCTTCTTTGAGGTAATTTGTAGTACTCTTCACCAAAGTTTAATTTATAGAATACTGCCTCCTACAGGGCAGTACTTGGGTGCCCTTAGATCGACCACGGTAGGATCGCCTGGCTTTTTCTCCGGTCTTATGTGCGATTTGGTTTTTTATCGTAATTATTAAAAAAAAGCTGGGAGTGCACAAGCTTGGCTTCATACTTTTCAGATTGGCGGCTCTTCTCACAGATTCTTACATAATTACTCGGCAAGAATATTTTTTGTCTTTTATTTTTTTTCTTTGGCAGCATGAACACTGGCACACTCCATTTGAGTGTGAACTTTAATTTCTGCTGATAAGCTCAAAAGGGCATTTGCCATGCTATTGTTTCGGTTCTGGTAGGTACAGCCATCTGAACAAATAATTATAGGTTTGCCATCTTTTAATGTAGTCAACAACAAGGGAGACAAATGTAGAGGCTTGAAGGTCAGCATGGGTTTCGTCAAACCAATGGCAAGTGCAGTGCCTAGTAACAACATTCTAGATAGTAAAGTTGTGGACAGACAGTTTCGTTTTGAATTACAGAGAACTAGCCATTAACGACGGACACACCCTCACAGCCTGAATTAAGTACATGTATTTCACCTTTTAGACCTAGTTCCTTATCTTTGGTCTATTCCTCCCTTGCTCCTTTTTGTGTCTGATGGGTCTTCCAATCGTCATCCTATAAGTTTTTCCTTCATACTGGCAGCATGTATCACACCTATATTTTTTTTGGTTGGTAGATACTGATGTTTAGTTTATTTAACATTGATGTGAAAGAATTATGACTCATCAGAATTTCGTTATTTAAATCAACTTTCTATATAAACTTTATATAGTCAAAGGCAGTGTTATCGTGCGGGTCATACGATTTGTCAACGACAAACTTTTAAGTTTGTTTTTCATTTATTACGTGCAATCATATCCTCCGCATAAAATCCGGAAGATGAAAAAAGAGGATAAACACATAAATACCAGCAGTTGCAAAAATCTTTGAGCGATGTCACTTCAAAGTCAGATTGACAAGTCAGTAACAAAATGAATAATAGAAAACAATATTCGGGTTTTTTTGCATCCACAAGCGAAAAAAATGGTATTAAATATAATAAAATATTACGAAAATGAAAATTCACTGGCCACTATCCAGGAGACAGTAGCAAAAGCTCTGGAAATCGGTATAAGGACTGTGCAGAAAGTTGTGCGTGAAAAAAAGCATAATTTACTACCGAAGAAGATTAAGAAATGTACACGAAAAAAGCCAAAGACAGAAGACTTAAGTGACAATGTAAACATGGAAGTTCGTAATGCAATTTACGATTTATACACATCAAAAACTAATATAACCCTTCAAGTTTTAAAAGAAGATTTAAAAAATCGAGGCATATTGGAAATTGGACTAAAATCGTTGTCAAAATTAATAAAAATGTTGGGTTTTCGATATAAAAAGGACTGTAATCGAAGATTTGTATGCGAGTTGCCACATATAGCAAGTCAGCTTATCCAGTTTTTAAAGAAATACACGGAAAATGTTAATTCAAAATTTAGAAAAGTGGTATTTTTAGACGAGACTTGGATATTTTCTAATGGAAGTGGTTCGAAATCTTAGCAGGACGAGCTGTAAAAAGTGTCAAGAGAAAAAAGGGATGTGGGACGGGAAAACGGTTCATCATTTTGCATGCAGGTTCTTGAACAGGATTTCTCCCAGGTGCAATTTACTGTTTTCTTCAACATCCAAATGGTCTTCCATGATAATATGAACTGTGAACTGTTTGAAAAGTGGTTAAAAGAACAACTGATTCCAAATTTAGATGCTCCATTTTTAATCATTCTGGACAATGCATCTTATCATTCAAGAATCTTAAATAAACAATCTACTTCATCCTGGAAGAAAAGTGATATTTATGACCGGCTAATAAAACAAAAACAAAATCCTTTACCCAATATGCTGAAACTAGAACTTCTTTTAATGGCAAAATCTATCAAAAAAACCAACAATATGTGCCGTAGATGAAATGTTACGGGAAAATGGATATGAGATTTTACGACTGCCGCCATACCATACAAATTGCCAGTTTAACGCAATAGAAATATGGGCTGGGGCAAAATCATATTACGGAAAACACGTGAACGATGGTCTTACATCAGATGAAGTGCAAATTGTTTGGCAAGATTCATTAAATTATATTACGCCGGAGTACTGGAAGAAATCTGTGGAACATAGAAATTAATATGGGATTAGTGAAATCGAGAACAAGTTCTAAATGTCGAAATAGCACCAATGATCATTCCGCCGTTTGAGGACGACTCAGAAGATGAGGACTTTTTAAGATGATATTTTTTAGTCTATAATATTAAAAAGTTTCTGAAGGATTATATTAGTCTTTGACGTGTATAAATCATAAATTGCATTATGAATATCCATTTTTGCATTGAAACTTAAGTCTTTTGCCTTTGGATTTTTTCGTGTACCTTTCTTAATCTTTCTCGGAAGTAAATTATGTTTTTTTTTTCATGCACAAGTTTCTGTACATTCCTTATACCGATTCTCAGAGCTTTTGCCACTGGCTCCTGGATATTAGCCAGTGAATTTTAATTTAAATTTTTTTTTATTAGATTTGACACCATTTTTTTGCTTAGTTCTTTAGTACATTTGTAATTTTGTAGGCAATAAATAAATAATTATAGAATACTTGTTCCAATTTTAAAGCGTGTTTAAAATAGGTAAATTTTTTTATTAATCATAAGACAAAATTTGATATATAAAAATCGATAAATCGCTTTACCAGAAACTCGGCGCTAACGAAAAATACAGGCTATATATATAAATATATATATATATATATATATATATATATATATATATATATATATATATATATATATATATATATATAGATTCAGTATTCTCGACCGTGTTATTAGTAATTTACGTCAGAAGTTTCGGGAAAGCGGTCTGTGACTATTCAAACTCTAATTGTTTTAGATCTCAATATTTCGTCAAATGTTTATTGACTTCATCAGGAGACAACTAGAAACAATAAATTTATCTTAATTAACACACCATAGAAGAAAATATATAAAAATATACAGTCACATTACTCCTTAAAATATACTTACAACGTAAGAGTTAGTCGAACATATTACAAAACAAGGACGATAAAAGCAACATTCTGTGCATTGAGGACAACTATTTTCACACTTAACATGTATTATTACAAATATAAAACGATCTGTGCATTCAACAATGTTTTGAACCATAATGGAAAAAGCACAACAACACAAAAAAAAAACAAACCGATAAATTGATATCAGTGGTTCTTATACTTTCATAAAACATAAAATAGTGAATTTTAAACTTAATATATGTATATAGGATGTTACTTATTGATCGTCACATTTGGTTCAAAATATTGCAGTAAATATTGCTTAGTTTATTTGTGTCCAATTATGAATTAATTGCATTTTTATTCTTATTGATATGGCACATTTCAAGAAACAATCTATTTCTATAACTGTCATGGTGTTCTAGTATCTTCACATTACTATAATTAAATTTATGACCCGTTTTCAAGTGATGCTGTACCAATGCGCATGAATTTTTGCCTATATGGCAATCACTTTTATGTTGTGTTACTCGCTGTTTTAACCACTGCGAAGTTTGGCCAATATAACAACCGTCACAACCCAAGCAAGACACTTGATAAACACAATTAGTTGTGCATCCAGTTGGAGTTTTTTCTTTGACCTTTGAAAATACCGAGTAATTTTGTATGAGGCTATATTGGTATTGGTAAGATTATTTATAAATGGAATCCTGACATATTTTACTTGTTGATTACTGTCTTCTGTGGGGCCGTCATAAAAGCTTGTGTTATAAATGAGCTTTTTTAAAATGTGTTTAGGGTAACCATTGTTCACAAACATAACAAAAAGTTTGTCTAGGTTCTGTTGTAAATACATAACGTCACTAATGTGTGTTACCCTATTTTTCATTGCAATGACAGTATTGTATTTCTGATTGGTTGGATGATTTGAAAAATAATTCAGGTATCTACCAGATGACGTATCTTTTTGGTACCAATCTAAAATAATTTTGTTTTCGTCTGTTCTTATGACTTTAGTATCTAAAAAGGGCACACTTTTATGTTTTTCATAATCAATTGTAAATTGCAAATGGGTGTTGAAAGAGTTAAAATTATTTAAAACAACCTGAATCTGATCAGTAGGAACAGAGCAAATTAGATCATCTACGTATTTATAGATAAAGGGCAAGTAAAAAGGCAAATTTGGTATTATTGTGTCTAACAAATGATCTAAGACAATAGTTGCTAGAATAGGACTAATAGGAGAACCCATGGGAGTTCCAAAGATTTGTTTGTAAAATTGGCCGTTAAAACCAAAATAAGTGTTATTAAACACAAAATAACATCCTATATACATATATTAAGTTTAAAATTCACTATTTTATGTTTTATGAAAGTATAAGAACCACTGATATCAATTTCTCGGTTTGTTTTTTTTTTTGTGTTGTTAGGCTTTTTCCATTATGGTTCAAAACATTGTTGAATGCACAGATCGTTTTATATTTGTAATAATACATGTTAAGTGTGAAAATAGTTGTCCTCAATGCACAGAATGTTGCTTTTATCGTCCTTGTTTTGTAATATGTTCGACTAACTCTTACGTTGTAAGTATATTTTAAGGAGTAATGTGACTGTATATTTTTATATATTTTCTTCTATGGTGTGTTAATTAAGATAAATTTATTGTTTCTAGTTGTCTCCTGATGAAGTCAATAAACATTTGACGAAATATTGAGATCTAAAACAATTAGAGTTTGAATAGTCACAGACCGCTTTCCCGAAACTTCTGACGTAAATTACTAATAACACGGTCGAGAATACTGAATCTACATTAATGATGGGTTTTTATCAAGATATATGTAACATCTATGGATTGCACGCTACTAAATTAATGAAAACATGGGCAAATCTGAATCAGAAACTTGCTGCCAATACCAATAGAAGAATATTCTTATTACGTTGTCGCAAATCAAGAATAATTCCGAGACATGTTCAGGATGGTAGAAGAAACATTCACGGACTTTTAATTGCTGGTAATGACTTGCGTTTTAATAACAGAGTGGATAATTTTATTTTATCTTTAAGTAAACGTACTTTATCTTTAGAAATTAAAATTACTTGCAGTAACATTTCAGGAATACAGCGTAGTATAATTAACACTAAACATGAGCTAAAAAATATTATTCCCCTTAATATTTTTGAAAATTATCAGGATCATTTAAAGCTAAGTTTTGAGGCTACCTATAAAAAAATTAAACAAAATAACATTAAAAAATTTAATACACTAAATAAAAGTTTTTCTGAATTACAAACTCTGTTTGTGGATAATTCAAAATGGTTCAAAAACATTTCCACCGTTGACATTCCAGAGGACATTTCAAACTTTTTATCACTAGGGCCAAAATTCAGTGTTCCCTGTGAAATAAATGATTTCAAAATAGAACATTTTTTGGCTGATGTTGAAAATATTATAGAAGAAATACCTAATGACTCACAAGATCTTTTAAGGGCTAGAGTTACTAATGTAGTCACAAATTTTGTTCAAAACTCAAACACAGGACAAACGTCCCATGTGAAACATTTGTACAAAAAAACCAGAAAGTTTTTAAAAAATAATCCTGATTTATATATTTTACAATCTGACAAGGGAGGCTGTACTGTTGCGATGGAAACCTTATTGAGTGACACTTCTACATATGTTGTGTTAAATAAAGATCCAACCACTTCTATACAATTAGCTTATAACAATTTAATAAAAACATTAAAAACTAAAAAAGAACTCACTGAAATAGACGCCAAACATTTAATGATATATAATTCCTCTTTTCCTAAACTGTATTGCCTACCGAAAATACACAAACCTAATGTGCCCTTAAGGCCAATTGTTAGTTCAGTGAACTCTACTACTTATAACCTTTCAAAATATTTGGCAAACATTTTAAAATTGAGTTTTGAGTATGAATCCAATTACAATATTAAAGACACCTTCACATTTGTAAATGCTGTTAGTGGTGTTCAGCTACCACAAAACTATGTTTTAATATCGTTGGACGTGGTATCTTTGTTTACTAATATCCCACTGAGTTTGGTTATTGATATTTTAGAGCAGAAATGGCACCAAATTGAAAAATTTACTAGCTTATCGAAAAATGCGTTCATAGAACTAATTAATTTTGTGTTTAATAACACTTATTTTGGTTTTAACGGCCAATTTTACAAACAAATCTTTGGAACTCCCATGGGTTCTCCTATTAGTCCTATTCTAGCAACTATTGTCTTAGAACATTTGTTAGACACAATAATACCAAATTTGCCTTTTTACTTGCCCTTTATCTATAAATACGTAGATGATCTAATTTGCTCTGTTCCTACTGATCAGATTCAGGTTGTTTTAAATAATTTTAACTCTTTCAACACCCATTTGCAATTTACAATTGATTATGAAAAACATAAAAGTGTGCCCTTTTTAGATACTAAAGTCATAAGAACAGACAAAAACAAAATTATTTTAGATTGGTACCAAAAAGATACGTCATCTGGTAGATACCTGAATTATTTTTCAAATCATCCAACCAATCAGAAATACAATACTGTCATTGCAATGAAAAATAGGGTAACACACATTAGTGACGTTATGTATTTACAACAGAACCTAGACAAACTTTTTGTTATGTTTGTGAACAATGGTTACCCTAAACACATTTTAAAAAAGCTCATTTATAACACAAGCTTTTATGACGGCCCCACAGAAGACAGTAATCAACAAGTAAAATATGTCAGGATTCCATTTATAAATAATCTTACCAATTCAATTATTTCACTGTTTAAGCCTTTTTCGAACATAAAAATAGCCAAATATAGCCTCATACAAAATTACTCGGTATTTTCAAAGGTCAAAGAAAAAACCCCAACTGGATGCACAACTAATTGTGTTTATCAAGTGTCTTGCTTGGGTTGTGACGGTTGTTATATTGGCCAAACTTCGCAGTGGTTAAAACAGCGAGTAACACAACATAAAAGTGATTGCCATATAGGCAAAAATTCATGCGCATTGGTACAGCATCACTTGAAAACGGGTCATAAATTTAATTATAGTAATGTGAAGATACTAGAACACCATGACAGTTATAGAAATAGATTGTTTCTTGAAATGTGCCATATCAATAAGAATAAAAATGCAATTAATTCAAAATTGGACACAAATAAACTAAGCAATATTTACTGCAATATTTTGAACCAAATGTGACGATCAATAAGTAACATCCTATATACATATATTAAGTTTAAAATTCACTATTTTATGTTTTATGAAAGTATAAGAACCACTAATATCAATTTATCGGTTTGTTTTTTTTTTGTGTTGTTAGGCTTTTTACATTATGGTTAAAAACATTGTTGAATGCACAGATCGTTTTATATTTGTAATAATACATGTTAAGTGTGAAAATAGTTGTCCTCAATGCACAAAATGTTGCTTTTATCGTCCTTGTTTTGTAATATGTTCGACTAACTCTTACGTTGTAAGTATATTTTAAGGAGTAATGTGACTGTATATTTTTATATATTTTCTTCTATGGTGTGTTAATTAAGATAAATTTATTGTTTCTAGTTGTCTCCTGATGAAGTCAATAAACATTTGACGAAATATTGAGATCTAAAACAATTAGAGTTTGAATAGTCACAGACCGCTTTCCCGAAACTTCTGACGTAAATTATATATATATATATATATATATATATATATATATATATATATATATATATATATATATATATATATATATATATATATATATATATATATATATATATATATATATATATATATATATATATATATATATATATATATATATATATATATATATATATATATATATATATATATATATATATATATATATATATATATATATATATATATATATATATATATATATATATATATATATATATATATATATATATATATATATATATATATATATATATATATATATATATATATATATATATATATATATATATATATATATATATATATATATATATATATATATATATATATATATATATATATATATATATATATATATATATATATATATATATATATATATATATATATATATATATATATATATATATATATATATATATATATATAGAGCCTGTATTTTTCGCATGCATGGCTCTTAATTTTAGACTGAAATTTGAAGAAACCGGATAAGTAGTTTTTTAGCTATGCCGCGAACAGACAGACTGACGGACAGACATACCTACAGACAGACGGAGTTGAGAAAACATGTTTACCGGTATCTAGGGACACTTAAACGTAAAGATCTGAAAAAATCTCACGAGCGAAGTAATAACTAATTATCTTGTGTTTTTAACAAAAGTGTAATATTTTTGCAAAATAAAACTTTTTTGTTATCACAATAAAAAAAACAAGTTTTCTTTGCACAGGGGTGGACGGATTTAAATAAATGACACTGTATAAGTGGTTAGATTTTCGCCTTCCGACTTTATTAAGGCGCTTGCCACTTTGTGTATTTTAGTTTTTGTCAACCAAAAATGTTTAACCAAATACAAACAAGCGTTTGTAATCTGTACATTTGTAAATATTTCTTCCCGTTGTGTATTGTCCACATCCAGACATTTTTTTTTCTTTGGGTATCGTGAAATGTATTTGATTGACGTGGAGGTCTCCTGTACTCCAAGTAAGTTTTTCCTTTCATTCGTAACTCCTGATTTTGTTTTTTTTTCTGTTGACTCCAAATACGCGTTTTTCTTTCGTCGATAGTCGAATATAATAATATTTTGGTCATCTTCACCTGAGGAAGATTGAATATCTTGATCATTACCTGTAATTATTATTAGATTGTCATTATTGTCAGAACTGGAAACAAAAGTATGTGATTCTAGATTTTCATTCAGGTTCAAACTGAATTCTTTATCTCCGAACACACTGTTTTTCTCCCTAATAAATCACTGATCCCGTGGCTCCCCCTTGTTTTTTATCAATGCTTTTTTCTTCACTTCCTTCTTTGGCGTTTCTGAAGTTTTAGAGCACACGACGTCGACGTCCGTATAATTTTCATTTTGGTCGCTCATATCACTGATATCAAAACTTTGATACGGTTGCATCACGCCTGAACTTGTATGAGGTTGTAGGTTTTCTTGGAGATCAAAAGGAATCTGTTGATCACTGTAATCTAAGTTACATTGATCCAATGTGTTTCAAAACTATCGTTTCCATCAATTTTGACTGAGTCCATTATATTAAAGCCCAAGTTATTTTCTTCATTGTCCACTAGGATTTCTGATGAACTTCTTATGCTCTCGTTGGCAATTTTCGTTGCTTTTTCTGTATTACGGCACATTTCAAACTTTATTTTGCTCCTTGAACCCATTTTTGTACGCTAAATAAAAAAACCATACCAATTAAGTCAAGAAACACACAAATTCAATAACACGTAAGTCGAATTAAAAATAAAACTTTCTTATTAATTTAAATGATGAAAACATTACAGGCATTTTAATATATTAAAGCATTTAGTTTTACTTACGTTTAATTCCACTGTTTTCAACAAAAATATTGTACTGTTAAAGTAATAAAATTCGACAAAACGTCCACACTGTTGTATTCAAGCCGGAAATAACCTAACACGATACCCACTAGCGAGTTATTGTATTGACATGTATCGATTTAAAGTTGATTTGAAAAAGACCATTGAAATGTTGCTGATGCCTCCAGGAGAATAGCAACCTTAAACTGGAACTGGACAGTATAATTGAAGCTATGGAAGCAATTAAGGGAGGTCCGGCAGTGGACTTTATAGGCTGCTTGATGATGATGATCATGAATGAGAGGCCATGGCAGCACTTAATTGAAACTATTCCCTTACAGCTGTTATAATACGGACAGAACACTTAAACTTTAATCCAACCCAGTCCATTTACAGAAAAGTCTTTAATAACTAGGAAATCATGTAATAATTTCAGCGCCCATCGCAGTTTCAAAAACATTCTAGGAAACTAATATGTTCACTTAATCGTTGTTTTGTTTTTACCCGACTGCGCATGTAAGTGTATATATATTTATATATATATATATATATATATATATATATATATATATATATATATATATATATATATATACCGGGTGTCCGAGAAAATGTGGGAGATCTCTCGGACTCAGATAGAACATTAAAAAATAAGATGACAAGTTCCCATAAATTTTTTTTCTAGCGGCCCTCCCTAGGGAGATACGGCCCCCTAAAGAACCCCACTGGAAATCGGTTTTTCTAGAATAACTTTTAAACGACTCAATATAATTTAACGAAAATTTAATATGATAGACAGTAGTAAGGACCTCTCAAAATACTCCCTTAAAACATAATTAGCTTGTTTAGTTTACCAGGGACGGACTAGATTGTACATTTTAACGCTCAAATTTTTAACACCCTGTATGATAAGGAGTTAAAAAAAATAAATTTGGATACCTTGAACATTAAGCTAAAGAAAAGGTACTCTTGTTCATTGTCGATAAAATGAACCGTTTTCGAGAAAAAAAAAATAAAAGTATTAATGTTTTATTATTGTTTATTTATCAGTATTAAAGAATGCACTTTTTTACAAACGTTACTATGGTACGAAATAAATAATCTCGCATTGACGTGTGCATTTGAAATCTTCTTGACACGTTGATCTTTTTGTACCTACTTCGATATTAATTTATTAAATTTTGAATACCTTGGTAAATTTAATTCGATAATGGGATACACATTTAGTGAGTATGCAGATATGCATCTTATGTACGGACTTGCATCTTGCAATGCTTATGAAGCAAGAAGGTTGTATGGAGAAAGATATCCTAATCGCAATATTCCAAATGAGACAACATTTCAGCGAATTGACCAACGTCTAAGAGAAACTGGTGGGCAATTCTCAATTAATAAGGTAACATTATTGACGTTCATTAATTATTTTTAGGAAGTTTTGGGAAAAGGAGTACTGATGCTGGTGTGAGGAGAACAGTACGTATGGTGCAATTGGAGGAAGATATTTTGGATACTGTAGCTGATACTCCCTCAATAAGCACTCGAATATTAGCCGCGCAGCTTCATGTGTCAAAAAGTACAGTTGCTGAAGTACTTAAAGAACAGTTGTTATACCCTTATCATCTGCAAAAAGTGCATCAACTACTTCCTGAAGATTTTCCTCGAAGAATCCAGTTCGCAAACTGGTTGTTAGATCAACAACGAACAAACCCAAACTTCATTAGCATTATTCTTTTTACCGATGAAGCAGGATTTACCAAAGATGGTATTGTAATTTTACATAACTCGCATGTATGGGCTGATGAAAACCCTCATGCCACTGTCGTTCATCATCATCAACATCAGTTTCAATCCATTAATGTTTGGGCAGGAATAATCGGCAATCTTTTCATTGGACCATGCCTATTACCGGCACGATTGAATGGTGAACTTTATTTAGAGTTCCTTCAGAACGCTTTTCTAGATTCAATAGAGCATTTGCCACTTGAAACCCGCCAAAGGATGCATTTTATGCATGATGGAGCCCCACCCCATTTTAGCGTTGCTGTACGGGACCACCTAAATAACGTCTATGGAAACCGTTGGATAGGCAGAGGAGGTCCCATTGCCTGGCCTCCACGGTCTCCCGACCTAACGCCAATGGATTTCTACCTGTGGGGTCATCTCAAAACCTTGGTGTATTCCTCTCCGGTTGCTACTAGGGAGGAACTTTTACAGAGAATCACGTTTCATTGCGATATGATAAGGAACAATGCTGGGTTGTTGTGGCGAGTACAGCAGTCCTCTATTCGTCGTGCCCGCGAGTGCATCACAAATCACGGAGCACATGTTGATCCCACTTATGAAGTTTTTAATTGACTTTTTTCTATTTAGCGTATTAGGTTGTTCAGGATCAAAACATATTTAATACTCCCAAAGTTGTATTCTTTTATTATTTTTTTTCTCGAAAACGGTTCATTTTATCGACAATGAACAAGAGCACCTTTTCTTTAGCTTAATGTTCAAGGTATCCAAATTTATTTTTTTTAACTCCTTATCATACAGGGTGTTAAAAATTTGAGCGTTAAAATGTACAATCTAGTCCGTCCCTGGTAAACTAAACAAGCTAATTATGTTTTAAGGGAAGCATTTTGAGAGGTCCTTACTACTGTTTATCATATTAAATTTTCGTTAAATTATATTGAGTCGTTTAAAAGTTATTCTAGAAAAACCGATTTCCAGTAGGGTCCTTTAGGGGGCCGTATCTCCGTAGGGAGGGCCGCTAGGAAAAAAATTTATGGGAACTTGTCATCTTATTTTTTAATGTTCTATCTGAGTCCGAGAGATCTCCCCCGGACACCCTGTATATATATATATATATATATATATATATATATATATATATATATATATATATATATATATATATATATATATATATAGGGTGTTAATTAATGTCGTGGACATATTTCAGGGGGTGATAGTACTCGACAAAATAGGAAAAAATGCCCATATATATATATATATATATACATGGTCAAAAACGCACCATTTTCGTTATACAGGGTGTCAAAGTTTTTTTCTCGTTTTTTGCGTTTTTTCCAGTTCGTATCTATCACAGTTTTCGACTTATTTTGCAATAATCGATGCATTGCATCGATAGCATGTAGGCGAAATTGAGCAAAAAATTAAGAAACAGGTTATATTTTAAATCAACCGACATGATAATGAACAATCAGATATAATTGTTACAGTTAAATTAAAAATAAAACAAAATTATAAAAGTTGTTGAAAATGTCCGCCTCTTGCTAGAATGCAAGAATCAAGTCTTCGCCTCATGGACTGACGTACTCTGTCAAATATTCTAGGAGTATTGCTAATGATGTCGCATGAAGCTATTATTCTGTTTCTTAAATTTTCTTCTGTCTGGATTGGGGTCTGTTACACCAATATTTTCAGGTGTCCCCAGAAAAAGAAATTCAGGCTATTCAGATCTGGAGATCTAGGGGGCCATGGCTGAGGTCCCCCTCGCCCTATGCAACGGTTGTTAAAATTATTATTTAGAAACTCCCTCAACTCTACGCTGAAATGTGCTGGTGCACCATCGTGCATGAACCACATTTGATTGAAGAAGAATTGGCACGTCTTCTAGCAATACCGGGAGTTCGTCTTTGAGAAATTGACGATAGCCTTGCTGGCAAGAAAAATGGACCTATCAAATAATCTCCAATAATGCCGGCCCATACATTTACTGAAAATTGTTTCTGGAAATTATTTTCATGTATCGAATGCGGATTCTCTCCTGCCCAAAAATGATTGCTATGAAAATTACGTATGGCATTTCTAGAAAAATTTGCCTCACCGCTAAATAAAATCGTATTTCCAAATAATGGATTTTGGGGTGGCATTTGTAAGAACCACTGGCAAAAATTCAAACGGAGTGGAAAGTCACGTGGGAAAAGAGCTTGAACCCTTTGGATGTGGTAAGGATACATTAAGTTGTGTAATAAAATTTTCCATACAAGCACAAATGAAATGTTAAGTGTTGCTGCAATTTTTCTCGTACTGGTAGCAGAATCATTTTCTATTGCATTCAGGACTGCTTCCTCTGCTTCAGGAGTCCTAACCGTTCTATTTGCTCCTGCTAAATGTGTGGATTTCTTGAATGATCCATTTTCACATAGCCGATTATGTACCTTTGCAAATGTTTGTCTATTGGGCACCATGCGATTTGGATATTTCTGTTCATAGACTCGTCTGCCTTCATAACAATTGCCGTTGACAAGTCCATAAATGAAATTAATTTCTGCATATTCTTGATTTGTGAATTCAACCATCGTTAAACAAATCGAAACAACTACGGAAACGTCATACAAAAAAATATTTCTTACAAAATGTCAGATTAAAGAACAGAATTAACAAGTGACCTGCCTCAGCCTACTATCTTTTTTTCCAGTTTCATTATTTAGCCTACACTTAATTTGCATCTATGGCAATTATTGCAAATAATTCGAAAACTGTGGTAGATACGAGAATAATGCAAAATACGTAAGAGCTAAAGAAATGAACAAAGAGTTTAAATTTTATATCAGAATTCATACAAAGTGCTGCCAAAGAAAGTTCCGCAAGATAAACTTGTAGGTGGTGCAAAAAAATGTAACACCCTGTATATTACCATCCACGATTTTAATATTTTATCGTAGAGGTTCTTAAAAATAATACATGTTTTAAATTTGAACTAATTGTCTCAGAAGGAACTGGAAAAAAAAACGCAAAAAAATCAGAAAAAATTGAAACTTTGACACCCTGTATAACGAAAATGGTGCGTTTCTGACCATGTATTATATATACATATATATATATATATATATATATATATATATATATATATATATATATATATATAAATATATAAATATATAATATATATATATATATATATATATATATATATATATATATATATATATATATATATATATATATATATATATGACATTCGCAATAGTTATTTCGCTTTCTCGTCGATAGGAATGCTATTTAATGAAAAATATATTTTGCTTAAACTGTTTTTCTTTTTTATCATTGACGGCGTTGGAATTTTTTGTTTTGAATTTCTATTTATTATTTCTAGTAACTCTCTTTGTCTTGTAGGTACTGGATAGTTTGACCAATATATACACTCGAACAATCATTACAAAGCATTTGATAAATGACATTGTTTTCTTTGTTTTTCGGGGTTTTTGCTTTGAGTTTTGTATATCTGTCGAATAGGTTAAAACCTTTGTGACACCCTATTATGTCTTGTTTTTCTAGAAGTTTTTTTAGTTATTCTGATTAGCCTTGTATGTATGGTAAAGGTAATGTTTCTTAGTTGTGTTGTCTTTGTTTTTTTGTTAGTTTTCATTGTAGAGTTGTAGAACTTATAAATAATCGCTTAAAAGAAAATAAGCACTTAAAAATCTTGAAAGCCGATAAAACAAACAAAAAATTACGTTACCAGGTTTTGAGTATCATAATTTTTATTTAATTATTAAACTCCTGTATATTACATTAAATTTAAATATATACATAAAATTTAAAAATAAACTATATATAACAATATAGGTCTACGATTCACGTTTCAGACTATCATCTTCGGCATCTAACTTATTTTCTCATAACAGAGTTTTCAAATTGTGTAATTTATATAAATAAATACTTACGCACTAAATGTTATTACATATAAATACTTCATTACCCTTAAACATTATCTTAATAAAAGTTTTACTAACTAGAATCAGCAAATGTCGAAAACTTTGAATTTTTTGATGATTTGCAAATAGCTGAATGGCAAAAAAGTTTAAACCTGTTTTGTGGTCATATATTATTAATTAAGATATTTCGGCCTAACAATGGCCTCATAGGCAACCATATTAAAAATAAGTTCTTGAAGAAGTTCTCAAGGGTGAAGTTGGTTGTACATTTTATGAAAGAAAAATATGTCCAGTACTTCACAAAATATTTTTATTAAAGACTATCCGACGCGTTTTGGCTCAACAGCCATTGTCAAAGATAGAATTATAGTATAAATACATCTTTCCTCAGAAACTTGTCACCTAATGGACGGGAATAAATAGATAAATAATATAAATACATAACAGTTCTTTTTTAAGTTATATGCACAAATGCCCTACATAGTTTAAAAAAAAATTAACTAAGTAGGGCATTTGTGTATTTATATTTTTTATTTTGGTGACGAGCTTCTGAGGGATGATGGTATTTATACTATAATTCTATCCTTGACAATGGCTGTTGAGCCGAAACGTGTCGGATAGTTTTTAATAAAAATATTTTGTGAAGTACTGGACATATTTTTCTTTAATAAAAAAACATATTAAAAATGTTTTAGACCCTAAATTAATGTTTTAGAATCTAAATTAATTAAACTCTTTAAATTAAGTAAGAAAAGAATAAACAACTATTAAATATGAAATAAACCTAAAGCAAGTTTTTCACCCCGCTCTAAGCAATACATAAGGGGCATTTTCCACAAGTTTTTTATTGCTTTTGCTACGTAACCACTCTGATTGTGTAACTGAATTTTTTCAGCTATGTTTTAGTTAAATTGCATAAAATCTTAGCATCTATTCTTATATATGTTAATTTTTAACGAATCATTTAAAGTTCTCACGAAAAATATTTCAAGTTAAAAAGATCAGGGCTCTTCGGGGGTCAGCGATTATTTTTATTAGGACCAATCAGTTCTAGAAAATTATTCTTTTAAATTTATTTATCTCCTTGAATTGAATTAAGATAATAGTCAAGAATACCAAGAGGGCGAATAAAGTATTATCTCAAGTAACTATTATTACTTTCATGCCCGATTTTGTTTATCAAGTAAATGTAATTATAATAAAAATAAAAATCGGTAAATTTCCTTTACCCGGAACTTCCCTCGTTATGATTTGTTTGCGTTTGTTAGGAATAGTAAAGTGTGACTCAATTTTATTCAGTACATAGTCACAGTATATATCTGTTACATATACTGTCTTTTCAAACATTTTTATTAGACGCCATTTTATTCCATCATATTGGATTTCTACCAATAATTTGCTAGTTTCTTTTTACCTATACCACACTTGACTTTTGAGCACAATTTAAAATAATTTCAATAAGTACTTTTTACATTTATACATACCGCTATTTTGTTACGTCATGTTGAATTCGTACCAGTTGATCCCATTTTCAAATTAATTTTTCTGCAAAATTTAAAGACAGTTGAACAAGATTTTTTACGCTGATTTTTTTAAAAATTTTATTTGGAGGCCATTTTGTCTCCCCCTCTTAAAATCGTACCACAACTTTACCAATTTATCTCTATATCACACTTAACTCTTGTACAAAAATTAAAATCAATTTAATAAATATTTTCAGGCTGATGTTTTAAATATTTTATTGGGCCACTGTTTTCTTGCTATCTTGGATTCATATCAAAATGCTACCAGTTTATTTCCCACAGATATTTCCTAACTCCAAATGATACACCACTTTAACATAACAACAAGAAGATCGTTAACGAAAACCATTTAGAAACTTAATATCTGGGAAATATCTGCGAACCAACGGAGTAGGTAAAAACTGATAATATGCGTTTCATGAACGATATAAAATCTATGTGTCCTGAGCATGCAACAATAAAGTTGCGAAACGTTGACAATTCAAAAAATACTTTTATTTCTTAGCTGGATCAAATAATATACTACTCTAACAACATTTTTTAACATAGTTCCTGGATCTTTTAGTTATTGGATTTTTACCAAAATATTACCAAGTCATCCCAAAATTTTAAGTCAACCGGATAAGTAGTATTTATGCTATGTCGCGAAAAAATTTGTTTGGTCGCCATTTTGTTCGGCCATCTTGAATTAGCAATCAGAGTTTTACTAGTTGATCTCTATGCCTATATATATATATATATATATATATATATATATATATATATATATATATATATATATATATATATATATATATATATATATATATATATATATATATATATATATATATATATATAATATAACGTTCTATAGGGAATATCGAGTAGCTCAATAAAGTTTAGTATGTTTTTGGTTTCCTGTATATTAGTTCTAAGCAGGTTTTTGCACATCTTTATGGTTTAGGGTTCCTAGCTTCCAAAAAACATGTTTTCTCAATCCTGTCGATCTCTCGGTCTTACTGTCTGTTCCCGGCATAGCGGTTTTGCATTTTGGTGAAAAATTAAGGGCCATATGGAATGATCTGGTAATAGTTTGGTAAAAATCGAATACGGCGAAACAAAAGGACGGGCTAGTGAAATGTTAAAAAAAGTATTACTAAAAAACTAATTACCGGTTTAATTAAAATTTTGCACAAAAATCAAGTATTATGTAGGAATCAACTGGTGAAATTTTGGTACGAATCCAAGATGGCGAAACAAAATGGCGGATTAATAAAATATTAAAAAATTCGGCCTGAAAAACTATTTGATTGATTGATTTCAAATTTTGTGCGGTAATTAATTTTGATATAGATGAACTGGTAAAATGGTATTACAAATTCAAGATGGCGGGACAAAATGGTGGCCAATTCATATTTTGGTCAAAAATTTAGGGTCAGTTGGAAACAACCTGGTTATATTTTGGGAAAAATTCAATATAGCGCAACAAGATGGCAACCTAGTGAAACGTAAAATTATCACTAAAAAACTGATTTTGTTCAACTTTTGCAAAATATTTAAAAAAATCAGCCTGAAAAAGTAGTTATTAGATTAATTTCAAAACTCATTAAATGTGATATAGAGATAAAACTGGTAAAGTGGTGTTACGAATTCAAGATGGCGAAACAAAATTTCTGACAATTAAAATTTTTAAAAAGATTAACGCAAATAATCTTCTTATTCAATTGACTCTAAATTTTGCAGAAAAATAATAGGGATAAATTGGTACTAGTTCATCTTGACGGAACAAAATGGAGGTGTGTGTGTGTCAGTGTAAAACTACTTCTTCAATTTATTTTAAATTAAGCTCAAAAATGTGTGGTAGAAACTGGTGAAATATTTGTAGGAATTTAATATGGTGGAACAAAATGGCTCCTTATAAAAATGTTTGAAAAGACAGTATAAATGCGTTACTTGCATAGATATTTGCTACTATGTTTATGGTTACTAGGCATAAAAAACAGAACTAATGCGTTGTTACAACAAGATTTTATGTTGCTTATAGAGCAGATATTCTTTTGCCTCTTTTGTATTATTAACGGAGCGACTTTCCAGTGGCGAAGATATTTATCAAACTAGAAGCAATGCTTAATTTTCCCGTTTAGCTTTCAAAATGTAGGCACTGGAAGGCATTCGTGTTAACAAATTTAATAACACATATTATGTACAAGCCGGCATTGTTTGCAATTCACAACCTATTATTTTAAATGAACAATGAAAACTTTGTATTTCGTGCAAATTTTTATTTAGTAAAACATAGCAAAGCGCTTTCGGCGTTCGCCATCGTCAGTGCTACCTGCAAAGAATGAAATAACTTTCTTTTAGAAATTTAAATTGGAGATTAATAAAAATTATTTTACGTTCCTAATTGAAAAGTTAAGTCATAAAAAATGTGGAGGAATAAACATGACAGAAAGACTACTGCCCACTTGTAGTTTGAAACATGAAACAACAAATGTTTGAGTAGGCGGTCGAAAGGAAATAAGAGTAGTTTTAATTATGAACAGAGTTCTAGTAACTCTAGAGCACTTGAATTGCGGCACTGGAATAGGCTGAGAGTTAAAATTTAAGATGAATAATAATATACCAGCCTATTCATAATTTTGGTTTGAAGGCATAATTATTTTATTATCATTAACATGCACTACTATACAATAAAAGTTATGATAAAAGTACTTGATTTTTAGAAACTTCGAGACTTAAAGCATCCAGAAGAATTTCCATCATTATTACCTAAAATTTTAAATCTTATACGGTATATATGGATGAAGAGTCCATATTACAACACACAAGAAAAAATTACTGTTATTTGCAGGTAATAAACTATTAGAAATGGTAATTATCATTGGGAAAACTAATATTAAAACAAAAAGATAATTTATTCCTTATTAATTGGGATTATGTAATATTAGAGAATTTAATTACTTTTATACATTTTAGATCACTGAGTAATCAAATAATCCTGCAATGTACTCAGTTTATAGATATGAATGTTGTATTTGTCGATAAACACACCAGAAATGCAATTAAGATGTTTGAGACTTGTATTCAGTGTCTTACTGATTATATAAAAACCTATGTTTTGGTAAGTTTATAGTTGATTTCTCTACATAGTGTTTCCGAAAAACCATAAATTTAAGAAAATTTAAACATAAGACGCCATATTTTTATTATAGTCAAAAGCAGTGTTATCGTGCGGGTCATACGATTTGTCATATCCTCCGCATAAAATCCGGAAGATGAATTAGATAGACCTATGATATTTTCATATGAAAAAAGAGGATAAACATATAAATACAGCAGTTGCAAAAATCTTTGAGCGATGTCACTTCAAAGTCAGATTGACAAGTCAGAGACAAAATGAGTAACAGAAAACAATTTTCGGGTTTTTTGCATCCACAAGCGAAAAAAATGATATTAAATCTAATAAAATATTACGAAAATGAAAATCCACCGGCCAATATCCAGGAGACAGTAGCAAAGGCTCTGGGAATCGGTATAAGGACTGTGCAGAAAATTGTGCATGAAAAAAGCATAATTTACTACCGAAGAAGATTAAGAAATGTACACGAAAAAAGCCAAAGACAGTCAGAAGACTTAAGTGACAATGTAAAAATGGATGTTCCTAATGCAATTTACGATTTATACACATCAAAAACTAATATAACCCTTTCAAGTTTTAAAAGAAGCTTTAACAAATCGAGGCATATTGGAAATTGGACTAAAATCGTTGTCAAAATTAATAAAAATGTTGGGTTTCCGATATAAAAAGGACTGTAATCGAACATTTTTATGCGAGTTGCCACATATATCAAATCAGCGTATCCAGTTTTTAAAGAAATACACGGAAAATGTTAATTCAAAATTTAGAAAAGTGGTATTTTTAGACGAGACTTGGATATTTTCTAATGGAAGTAGTTCGAAATCTTGGCAGGACGAGCTGTAAAAAGTGTCTAGAGAAAAAAGGGATGTGGGACGGGAAAACGGTTCATCATTTTGCATGCAGGTTCTTGAACAGGATTTCTCCCAGGTGCAAGTTTACTGTTTTCTTCAACATCCAAAAGTATGGACTACCACGATAATATGAACTGTGAACTGTTTGAAAAGTGGCTAAAAGAACAGTTGATTCCAAATTTAGATGCTCCATCTTTAATCATTCTGGACAATGTATCTTATCATTCAAGAATCTTACATAAACAATCTACTTCATCCTGGAAGAAAAGTGATATTTATGACTGGCTGATAAAACAAAAACAAAATCCTTTACCCAATATGCTGAAACTAAAACTTCTTTTAATGGCAAAATCTATTAAAAAACCAACAATATATGCCGTAGATAAAATATTACGGGAAAATATACATGAGGTTTTACGACTGCCGCCATACCAGTTTAACGCAATAGAATTAATATGGGCTGGGGCAAAATCATATTACGAAAAACAGGTGAACGATAGTTACACCAGAAGAATTGCAAATTGCTTGGCAAGATTCATTAAATTATATTACGCCGGAGTACTGGAAGAAATCTGTGGAACGTACGGAGAAATTAGTATGGGATTGGTGGAATCGAGAACGAGTTCTAGATGTCGAAATAGCACCAATGATCGTTGCGCCATTTGAGGACGACTCAGAAGATGTGAACATTTTATGTGATGATGATATTTTTTAGTTTATAATATTATAAAGTTTCTGAAGGATTATATTAGTCTTTGACGTGTATAAATCATAAATTGCATTATGAATATCCATTTTTGCATTATAACTTAAGTCTTTTGCCTTTGGATTTTTTCGTGTACATTTCTTAATTTTCTTCGGAAGTAAATTATGTTTTTTTTTTCATGAACAAGTTTCTATACATTCCTGATACCGATTCTCAGAGCTTTTGCCACTGGCTCCTGGATATTAGCCAGTAAATTTAAAATTTTTTTTATTAGATTTGACACCATTTTTTTGCTTACTTTTTTAGTACATTTGTAATTTTGTAGGCAATAAATAAATAATTATAGAATACTTGTTCCAATTTTAAAGCGTGTTTAAAATAAGTAAATTTTTCTATTAAATATAAAACAAAATTTGATCTGTAAAAAATCAGTAAAATCGCTTTACCATAAACTCGGGGCTAACGAAAAATACAGACTATATATATATATATAGCTATATATATATATATATATATATGTATTTTTAGCATGCATGGCCCTTAATTTTAGACTGAAATTTGAAGAAATCGGATAAGTAGTTTTTTAGCTATGCTGCGAACAGACAGATTTAAATCCAACGGACAGACATACCTACAGACAGACGGAATTGAGAAAACATGTTTTCCGGCATCTAGGGACCCTTAAACGTAAAGATCTGAAAAAATCTCACGAGGGAAGTCATCATTAATTATCTTGTGTTTTTAACAAAAGTGTATAATATTTCTACAAAATAAAATTTTTTTGTTATCACAATTCTTTGCACAGGGGTGGCCCGCATTTAAATAAATGACACTGTATACTGTATTTTTGGTGATTGATAAAAAAATCTCACTTTCATTAAGTGGCTGTATAAATAGAACATATCCTGATTGTTCCACTGATTCGAACCGCCTTACGACTTTTATTAAGGCACTTGCCATTTTGTGTATTTATGTTTTTGCCAACCAAAAAATTTTAACCAAATACATACTTAGCGAATTTTCTTATTTAGTCCCTCGGCATTTAATATATAAAATAATATTAACTGACTTAATAATATTGCGTAATATAATAAAAAAAACTATTTTCTTTCTCCCTGTATATTTGTAAATGGTCCATCGAGATTTAATAGCTCGATAAAAGAATCACACAACATTTTGGTATCCACTGTGTTTTCTGATTTGATTCATAATGTTTGTGACCTTTGGACAGCACGATAAGACCGCATTCGACTTTATACAATTTATTTAGTAGTTATTGATTTGTTTCCTAGGTATCTGATTCACACAACGAATTTGGAGAAAAACCTTGGAACCTAGACAAAGCCCCTATATTCAACCATGTTGATTCATTTATTCAAAGATGTAAAGATATGATAGAAGTCTGTGAAGCAATGATTGTGTTCGGCAGGTAAAGTTTTTAACAAAACAGGTTACCGTTATATAGAACACTCAGCAAGACATTTAAAGTTCCTTTTGCCAATAAAGAAATCGAATTAGAATATGTTTCGTAATACGAAATATCTAAATACGAAATATCTAACTGCTGATGACAGTAATAACCAACACTAACATAAATCTTTATAATTTCGTACAAGCTAAAAAGAGTCATTAAAAGTGAAAAAATTAAAAGTTATTTAAAAAACTTCTTTCAGGCTTATTAGAAAAGACTATAGGAATGCGCAACCTATTAGTAGGTTTACCAATTCTAAAATCCGTATACCAGGTCAAAGAGATTTAAAAACCCTTTTGAATTCAATACCGAATGTTTCTTTAAATATATATATAATTTTTTTTTGTTAAATATTAACTTCTCCCAACGAGGCCTAAATGGACGGGAGCTACAGCTTAACGTCGCCTCTGAACCAACGTCAGTCTGTTCTTTAACAATTGATCTACGGACTAGCAAAAGTATATCTCTCCCAAATTTCCTTTATTCATCCCACGAAATATCGGACTTCATTCGGCCTCTAACCGGTATGAATGGGATGTAATTTACCTGTGTGGGTTTTACCTCTAATTTTGTTAACACAACTTAACAAAGTCTATGTGTCTAAACAGATTCGAATCAGCCATAATATACAGGTCACCATACTTAAATATCTACCATATTTCACATTTAGCTACCTAACCTTTCTTTAATACAAATTTTTAAACATCTGATCTTTCTGGTGAAAGTATTAAAATAAATAGGCTAATAGTTATATGTGTAGTTTTTTTATTAATTATTTACATATATTTAATTGTACAGTAATCACTGAGATAAAAAATACCAGACACAAAGCACATATTCCATCCCTTTAATGCGGTGGGTGGCTCGTTAGAGCTACATCAGCTAGATCTTATTGAACCCCTTCTACATCTTCCAGGGAACATTGCCCATATTACTCTAATGAAGAAGTAAATAACAACATTTTCCAGTTGTACTCTTGCATTTAAATCAGTGGCATAGCTACAAATTTTGTCTGTCCCACCCCCCCCCCGCTCCGCGGTTTTAGGTAAACGGCCCCCTCCCAAACCAGAAAACTAACTGATGACAAAAAAGGTCCTTTACTTGTCAATAAATGTAGCCCCAGAAGCATAGTCGGAAAATATATGATGACTAAAAAGATCATACATACTCTCATAATCCCCTTGAGCTCATTTGCAATTACCTCCGGGCCCCCTGACCTCGTGGGCCCCCACGCCACCGCGGGGGCTGGCGGGAGAGTAGCTACGCCACAGATTCAAATCCAAAGCGACACTTTTAACATTTTTGCGAAGTAATTGAAAATAGCATGTCAAAAATTTTATAGGTATGACGAAACAGAGGAAATTCCAAAGCCACTTTTTGGAACTTCAAAGGGGCAGCAGTTTGAAAGCTGGGCAGACAGAATAGAAAAAATGTTTAACGATAGCTTGGATGATATCGAAAAAGTAAGTTTAGTATATAATAGAATAATCGTTTTGATAAATATCTGCTATTTGTTGCGCGTCTTTAGAATTAGGAGTTATAAAGGGCTGTAATAATATTGGTGAATTTACAGAATAATAACCACATCTAGATAATGCTATTGTATCATCGCAAATTGAATTTAAACTTTGCGTTTTAATTTGAAGTAAATGACTTTAAATTGAAAGTGTCGAAACGTCGAAATCCGCAATTATTATGCATGTTTTTGTCATTTCGAGGTTACGTAGTTCCATATATATACAATTGATGCTTGAGTATAGAGTGGTACACAATACAAATACCGTTTCTTGAGACGTTATTTATCTTTGCATGTTTTTTTAGTGTATTGTTGGATATTTGGTTTGAATTCATTTTAAACGCCAAAATCATCGCCCAGTTGTGTATAATAATGTGTACCTACTTTTCACGGTTCCTTTTGCTTGCTTAGCTTTTACGTCAGGCTTTTACGAAGCTTTTATTATGTTCCAGGCCTAACTAGTAAATTAGCGAATCCAACCACGTGATTTGTGCCCACCACTCCTCCACAGCTGTGTTTGACACCTAGGTCAATTTCCCATTTTATTTGCATTTTGTCGATAATAAATTGTTCTTATATCTGTATTCTAGTGTTACATGCGAGATTTTTTGATAATTAGAATTATTCTAACACATAAACCTCTAAGGCTGGCGAAAGGCATGTTTACTTGTCTGTATTGAAATTGATTTAAAACTGATACTTTTTGACTCTTTAGATATTTAGAAATCATTTTAGATACGGGAAAAAGTAATTCAATATTTGGTCCCTTTTACTCTATGATAATATCTGGATTATATCCAGATTGAAGTCCCATCAGTTAGTAAAATGGATATTGCGTTGTACCTAGTGGTACCACACAGTTTTTATACGAACGACCCGATAAAAGCCTTTGATGAGAGCCTACAAATATTTTCAATCTGGATTTGTTTTGAAAGCTGGAACAAAGGTAACAAAAAGATTTCATGAACTGATTAGAAAGATGAGTTTTATGAAATAAAGGATTCTTGCTTACACAATTTTAAATTTTTAATGTTTGATTTAATAGTAAAAACCAATTTCTAATTATCAACAAATACCTATCTAAAATTTTGATCCACAGAAATCAATTTTTTTCAATTACAAATTGAAAAATACTAATAAGACTGCTTATAATTATCTCTAAGCTTGTTGATTCATAATACAGGTATTAATATTACTTTGGTTTTAAGATACAACATCCCCAGATAGTGAGTGCGAGACTTCTTGATATTTGATGCATTGCAGACATAGGTATGCGGTCAGTTCTGCTTGTATGTGCATGGCGATCTTAGTGAAATTTAAGTCATACTGCTGTGCTCGTTGCTGTCTAGTTGCAATCATTGTCAACAATAATAATTATGTCTATTTAGGATATTAACATTCAGAAAGTTTCTAATTTGTATTGGAATGCTTGTCACATTTGACTTAAGTATAGTTTGAGAATCAGTAAAAAAACATGCATCTTCTGCATTATTTATCACGTATTTTGTTTATGGATTAAAGATATATGCCTAAGTTAATTATTGAAAATTTTAATATTTTTATTTTATTTTAGTTTTAATTGTAGTATATCATGTATTTAAGTTTTTCTTGTATACAGGATTAAATAAGTTAACTTTATATCAAACTCGTCACATAACTTTTTTGGAAATATATTTTATTTGTTTATTTTTCCACAGGCTTAAACTCATTACTACAATAAATTACCAGACCACTATAAAATGTTAAATATTGTAATGTCGTAGAAAAAGTTAAAATATGTTCTTATTAACGAGGCTTATTCCACTAATCTGTTCTTTGAAGATACCGTGAACAAATTTTGCTGTTTCAGGTATTTAGGTTTGATGAGTTAATAGAATAATTTAATACAGTCTGTCCTATAATTTTACAGGTTAATATCAAATAATTTTTAATTGAAATTGATATAAATTATTTGATCAATAAAAGTATAAAAAAATTTAAATTTTTGTATGTTAAAATTACTCATTTCCTACGAAAAATTATACCCTTTACCATATATTTTTCTAGCAAACCGTAAATAATCTGCCAGCCTGTAAAACAACATATCATAAGACTAGGGGCCGGTTGCAGAAAGCTCAATTAAAGTTTAGAATGTTTAACAAATGTCAAATTTGCCAGCGAATTCCTAGATTTCTATAAGCAGCTTGTCAAATCCGAAAGCTCGGTTAAATATTCTAAACAGCAATTAAGTTTTGTGCAACGGGCTGTTAGTGTTCTTTGTGGGATGTAAATAAAGCATCAAATGTTTTATTTTTTATTTTTAATAAAACTTACAATATAAGGTACCGCAGACAATTAAGATACATTTTCTAACGCCTTTATTTAAATAACATCAAATTTCCTAAACAAATAGTTCCAAACCAGCATAAATGTTGTTAAATTGAGTTTTTATTAAACAACTCCAAATAGTCGACAATAATTATGTTTTTTTCTTGAAATGCATCTTTAAAATATGAAGGATTTTTTTTAAAGTGCATTATAAAATTCTGAATCTGCAAGTTAAATATAAAATTAAATATTACCTTTTGTCAAAAGTCTACAAAGATGCAACTCAGATAATAAAAGGGTATCTACTCTTAAATAGTGGGTTAGTAAAGTGTAAATATTACACTCATAGGAATCGTAAATACTGTTTTTTAAATCATTAAGGAAATGGAGATTTGCATCCTTCCTTTTAACACCCAAAGTGCAAAGTAAAAAAAAAAGCTTTAAAATTTTGAAATTGTTAGCAAAAGCAGCTGATTGGTTTTCAAAATACCTAAATCTATAATTAACGTATGTGAACCCCGAATAATTTTATCCAGCCTGATGACTTTTTGAGCCATTTAAATTTTTTTCTTATAAATAACTTCGTTATATGTGTAACATAATAGTATTCGAGAAGTGCTCTACTCATTGTTAATAAAAAATAAAATAAATTGTGTTTATTGTGTTTAATGGTCTCAGTTCCATTTGCTCTCAAATTGAAAAGCTTTCTTGCTTGTCTAGGAATCATACAACCTATGCTGCGATGGACCTGATAGAGTCCCTAGATAATTCATCAAATTGGTTTGCCTAAACACGCATAGGTCATCACGTTATGAACAAGTAGTAAAAAATCCAATTTTTGTAAACAACCATTAAGTTTCCTATTGTGCACTTAAAATAACAGTAGTAAAAAATCTGAAGTTACCAGTAAGGAAATGTGTGTTACACGCTTTCAGGTTTCTTATTATTGAGAGCATCAGATTCTCGCTTTTAATGGCTGCCTGCTTTCCACCTTTCTTGCGTCATTCTTGAAATGAGAAGAATACTGATAATTCAGGGCATCGGTAACAAAATGAAAGTTTACTTTATCATATTTCTGCCGGTTCCCTAACCAACTTCTATATATGTTACAGGCATTTATCGAATGATGTAACTAACACTGCAGCGCAAATATAATCGTCAAAGGAAAACTAAGAACCTATTTTATATAAAATAATTCGCTGATATCGTTTTAGAACTTAGATAAGTTATCAATCAATAAATCATGAAAATACACGTAATCAAATGCATTTATATATATATATATATATATATATATATATATATATATATATATATATATATATATATATATATATATATATATATATATATATATATATATATATATATATATATATATATATATATATATATATATATATATATATATATATATATATATATATATATATATATATATATATATATATATATATAATTCAATTGAAACAAGTTTTACAGCTTTTTGGACAATTTTTTAAAACATTCAAATAAAATGCCTACGTTTCGACACTGATTAGTGTCATCATCAGAGCTACAAAGAACAAAGTATAACATCAGAAAAACTATTTTTCAACGCATATTTAAAAGTACTATTGAAATAATGTACGTGTTTACAAATTAAAATAATAAACAAAACACATGTACAAAAGATTACAATAGTATCTAAACTTATACAAAAAAACTAGGATTTGTAAAATATATAGAAGCGTAATTGCTGAGCACATTTACTAAAGCTACAAACGTTTTAAAATTTTAGAACAAGAACAATTACGAAACGTTAAAGTGATTATAAAAGCGAAAAATTTATATATATAAAAGAATACAAAACTAACCTAGATTATTATGACTGAAGAGTCATTATTCCCGGCATACGAAAATATTATTGTACTAAGCGGAAAAACAACATCATTTGTGCAGATTCAAACTAATACTACTGACGATCAGAATGACAGTGGTCGATCGCACGGTAGGACCTTATAGCCCATAAAATATCCTTGTTTTAAGCCACCTTTTACCCGCTATTCAAGACATTATTTAGTAAATATATAATGTATTATTTTAAAATGAAAAATTTGCAATAATGTTATGTTAATAAACATTTAAGTCTTGGATGTCTATGTAGATTGACATTTTTTATAAATGTATTCCGAGAAATGAAAGAAAATGAGAAAGAACTTTACAAGATTTCCAGATGGATGTTGATTGCTGAAAAAAATATGAAGACTAGTAAAGGGAAATCAAAAGAAGGCAGTTGCCGACTTCAAAAACAAAACCGACAGTTAAATGATTTAATGCTGACATTAGAAAAATACAAAAATTACCTAAAAGAAAATTTACTTGTGTCTAAAAATGTGAAAGTCACATTTGAGTCTCTCTCGAAGAATATACAGTAAAGAAATTAAGCTACTAAAACAAAAACTGTTTGATCCCATCTTTAATAATAAACTTGTTGAATGTGAACAATCCGGGCAACATATATATACCAATCAGTATGTCGATACATGCAACTCAGGGGGGAAAGTATATCTGCAGAAGGGAGTATTACATTGAGGCCACATGAGCGGACTGATACTAGACTCGCAGAAAAGTACAAACTTCTGGTGCTGGGTGACTACCATGGCCGCAATATGGGATCATTATTGAAAAATATCCTGAACCTCCTGAGTGGATAAGTATCATAGTTAATATATTAAAACCTGGCGCCCTGGGTCATTGTGTTATGGGGATATAGATAAACTGACCAAAAATGTTACTTTTTAGTACTATATAATTCTAGTTATAGGTTCAAATGATATGCACTCGCACTAATATAATAATATTATCTGTACCATATCTAAGGTATCAGGTTGAGCTAAACAGTAAAATTTATGATTTTAATGGTAAACTATATACATCTATAGATAAGCTGGCATAATATGCTGAGTGTAAAATTGTAATTGTTGATGTCAACTCCAAGAAGGGTTTTCAATGCAGTCAACTGGTTATTTGCTCCAAAATTAGGGATGTACTCGTAACTCAGACAAGTATTGTTAGAAATTTAATTTTTGTAGAAACCCGTACTGTTTATGATAGCCATAGTGAAGTTCAAAACATTGAATTGTCTAGACCTCAAGAGGAATTATCATAAAATAATTACTTGTCATTTATATCAACTTGTGATAAACCTACTGTGTTGTATGATAATATGCGAACTTTTCAATTGGTAGAACGTCTACCGGAAAAAAACTACATTTTCATACCAGAACTGTAGGGGTATTAAAATTAAACTTGAGCAACTAAAGTGTATTATATTAAATAATGATGAATTTGTCAATGATAGAGTAGTGTTTAGGAAAGATAGGGATTTCCAACTAACAGGTAAAAACAGGACGGATGTGTTTTATTAGCAGTAATAAAAAGCCTTATTCTCCAGGAATATGAAATATTTGATAAAGATATCGAAGCATTATGTATTAAACTTAATTAATTGTTGCCTATTTTGTACTTGGCAGTAAGCTAGAATTATATAGAAAGTTTTATCATTGTGTGGAGTCCAAACTTTTAAACTATAACTGTATAATTTTAGGAGCTTTTAATTTGCGTGACTACGTTTCTGACGTCTCTCGTGAAAGTTTATTTCATTTTAAGAGTTTTTTATCTTAATTATATTATATAAATTTCACTCAAATTAGTTTTACAAAAAAATACAAATAATGTCCTTTTAAATTTAGTAATAGTTAGTTCACATTTGCAGGGTTGTAAAGTAAAGACATTGACAGTGGCCATTGTTGCCTGTTTATCAGCATCACCTAGCCTTGGTAGCAAGTTTGCCTCTAAGACGTGAATGTAAGGAATGAGAGCAAGTGAAAAATACTAATTCTAATTTTAAAAGAGCAAATTTTAATAATATGCATTTTTTAATAAATTTTCAAAATTGGTAGTATGTATATAATCATAATCCGAGCGTGGTGCCGATGGCTGTGTGTTTGCTGTTAGGCTCCCAAGGTCTCTGGCTCGATTCCGAGCTGAGGCAGACTTTGATAAAAGTTTTATAAACAATATTTTATTTCTTTAGTTTGCCTCTAGCTGCTCAGTATAATGCTAATGCGGAGGCACAAGATTTTAAAATGGGCGCCAGGTCTAGATGACCAAAAGATAGAAGATAAGAGGTATGAAAAAAGATATATATATATATATATATATATATATATATATATATACATATACTAAACTTAATCCATTTAATAAGGAAAACACTAGAAATGTACTTCAATAATTTATTTTAATTTCTTCCTTTTTTGGAAGATATCTAAAAAATACAATCTGCCCTATATTGGCGCAACCAATCTGCTTTATTTTTACAGAAATAGACAAGCATAAATAAAATCTGCTTTACCTTTGCAGATGCACTAAAAGGTAAGTCATAAAGTAAAATTAGAAAACTTAGTAGTCCATGTGATGCTCAAAAATGAAATTTAGAAAAGTTTAATTAAAAGATAAGATGATTTAAAATTCTATATATACAAAAAAATAATATTACCAGTAATGAGCTACATTAGTAGTTATCTTAATCAAATATACCTTATAATTAAAAGAGAGCAACAATCAAATAAATGTAACTAAAAATGATCAGCCCTGAACAAAGTAAGGTACAATATAAGAACAGCAGTTACCTTCAGATATGTCTGAAAGCCATATAATAAGAAAATAACTGTAGGTGTTTTAAAATGATATGTATAAGCCTTAGACAAAATGTAAGGAATCGTAATTAAAATATATGTTAAGTATTTTATTAAGATCGAGAAATTTTATTACTGAAAATTAATTTTAGTATTAAGATAGAGATGATAGATAAAATTATTAAGGCAAATTAATTATTATTGAAAATAAATTAAGAATTAATATATATTTAAATTTTGAAATATCTTGCAATTGACAATGAAGTAACTATAAGCCCGCAAATACAATCAACTTGAAATATAGAAATCATTACATAATAACACCAATTTCTATTAGTCGATAAGCCCAGTTACCGTCACATCAAGGCATTCTAGAGAATCTGTATTAAATTTGTGTTGGAGAAGAAAATGTATACAAAGTATATTTATAAAATAATTAAATTTGTTTTAATGAATTTTAGAACAAACAATGCTGTGCAAATGATATCGATTAACTGAAAAGCCCACAAATAAAATTAACTAGATAGAAATATTAATATAAAAACACTAATTTCTATTAGTCAATAAGCAACAGTAATCAGAAAATCAATGCACGTTAGAGAAACTTTATTTATATTTATATTTAATTTTAACTTGTATTTAAAAAAAATTAAATGTATAAAGGTAAGTATTGGATTTTTAAGTAAATAGGTAGGTAAATTTAATAAAGGTATTCGAGAAATGAAGATAATTAATCACACAAAAATATCTTACTATGGACTACTAAATAACAAAAACTGAATTATAAGACATTAACCTTTTTGGCAATCAGTACAATAATCAAGCTCTTTTTTCGACGACAAGATAAAAATAAGATATTTATGATCTTGTATCAAAGTTTAAGCATAAATTCCAAATGTTTAGCTAGCTAAAGAGAAAATTATAACTTACAAGTATAAAATCAATAATTGACTTTTTACTGATTTTAAACAAATTCTCAAAATTTTCCTTGATAGGCCTAAAAATTATCACTCAATCAAGAGTGTATTTTTTTATACTTAATGTTAAACTATTTTTACCAAAATGACAAATTTAAATTTAATTTGGAAGATAAATATTTCAATTTTCAAAGGACCTTATAATTAATAATTATGTACTTAATTAAGTTTTAAAAGAGACCAATATTAACTCTTAAGAAGTAATGTGCTTTAGAAAAATATTATATAGAGTACTTAGAATATAGTAGAGGTAATAAAGATATAAGAAATTTAGACACTAAAGTAGCTTTACAAAATCTGGAAATTTACTTATTTTTTCGGAATTTCAAAATATTTTGCAAAATATATTTTTACAGGTATAATATTATTTAAATTTTGAAGAAAAATGCAAAAATATATTACATATGTGATCTAAATATATGCCAAAAAAAAATATCACAAAAGCGAAAAATGTTGGAATTTCAGCGTTTCAAAATCACAACAAAAGGCAAAAATATATTACAAAAGGTACTTAGCTTGCAATTAAAAGTGGATATTTCAGAGAGTCCGCAGTCAGAGCCTCCAAAACGCTTCACAGCAAAGTGGTCAATCCGACACTTATATCTGCAGGCAGAATCCTCCACCACAAAATGGATCACAGATTCCAGGAATGGACAGGAGTCTCCACCAAAAAAACTGCTAAACTACCTTAGTGCTGCTTTTCTCTGAATTCAAATTTCACATTTTATAGGTTGTTCAAAAGATGGTTATCATAAAAATCCAAGAAGGGGTGAAAAGTAGAGAAAGAATTAAAGAAAGTAGGAAAGAGTGAAAGAATGAAAGCCTGAAAAAGAAAAAATATCCTGTAATGGTGCCACGTGCAAAACCTAAAAATTTCGGGAATAATCTATCAGTTTTTTATTTACCTGATGGTCTGGCTTTCTTATCGGTCGGTCCCTTCCTGCTTAAATCCCATTTAAGGTATACAAACTTTGAAATTTAAATCCAGCACATGCTGTATGCAAAAAAAATCATATTACTTCCAAACGTTTGCCTTACGACAGCTCAGTTTAGGAACGCAAGATCTGACCTCTACAGATTCAAGTTAAGAAAAGAGGACCCCTTTCTCACTTCAATTGGTTTTATTGCCATAGATTCATAAAAAACTGTGACCTCACAAACAGGCTAAAATCTCATTAAAATTTTATATTATTTAAAGAAACCTTTTCGAATGTCGACTTTTATGAAATATAATAGAAAATTTGATTAAGTTTAACTAATTGTAACGAGCATGTCAAAATGCTTGTTACAATATAAACATGAAGATGTTGATGATGCTGTTAATGAATGTTATAGAATTTTTAAAACAATATTTAGCAAGTGTGTTCCTCTCGCTGCGCAGGTAGGAAAGTCCCTTCTTGTCTGGTATAACAGGAATATAATAAAGTTAATAAAAGAGAAATAAATGAACTATAAAAAATATAAAAAGACAAGGTCGATTTATTTGTTAAAATTAATGCATACAATCATTACATATCTAGAATGGCTGGAAGTTTGTATGAAAATCCAAAAGATTTTTGTTCCTGTGTAAAATCTCAAAAAAAGTTATGAAGATACTCCATGTGAAGTTAATTACAATAAAGAAATCTTTAAAGGTACTAAACATATAGCTGATGGCTTTTCTTTATTCTTTAATTCCGTTTTTCCTTCTAAAGAAAATATAGCACAAAATCAATGTCCATCTAAAGTATACTTTTGTGACCAAAGCACCTTAGCGAAAAATCAAAGGTCACCAAAGCTTTCAGAAGTCGAAGTAAGAGCAGCAATTAAAATGTTAAAGGATAATAAGGCCATTGGACCAGACGACCTTCCCGGATATGTAATTAACGGATGTAGTGATTTATTAAAGCTTAATGGATTTTTAATCTTAGTATGTCAACTTAAAATAATCTTATTTGATAGAATATATATTGAAACAAAAAGGGATGGTGTTGGAATCTCATGAAACTCATGCACAACTTCCTTTGGATGGCTAGACTCAACCGGTAGACCGGGCATAGCTTAGCTACGTCCCATTTGAGACTCCAAGGAGGGTGGGGAGCTGGTTAAGTGAATTATTCAAAACCTCAAATGGATAAAGAGGCAAATAAGAGTCCAGCGGATAAACCGCAAATTGAGAAGGACCAAACACTGTTCCCAACCAGCAAACAGGAAGCAACCGGCCACCAGCAGGCTGCTCCCAATCAACGGCAAGCAACCGGTCACAGGCCGACTGCAAGCCAAAAAGGAGACGCCTTTGCGGTGCCGAACAAAAGCGGCGTCGAAAGGCTCGTCTTGCAGCAGGAAAAAGCGAACAGCCTACTTGCTCAGAGGGAACCCTGCAGTCCACTGCATCTGGGGGCAAACACGGTGAGCTGGCTCCCCAAGCTAATCCCGTAACTGCCGGACTGGGAAAGCAGGGAAGTGCTACGGTGTCCTCGACTGAAAAACCCCGTAGCGGCGGAAGTGTGCTGGCTAGTAAAGCCAACCCAGGAACCGCAAAAAGGCAACAGGGCAAACCGAAGAGGACGCCTTTCCCTAAGGCAATTGGTGGAGGCTCCGAGGACCAAAAATCCTCGGGCGTTTTCCCACTGCTGAGAGGCAAGGATCCAAAAAAGAGGATACGGTCAAGCGGATCAGATGGGCAGCACAAAAAGCTGCACCCTGATAAAAAAGCAAGACCGGCATCCAAACCCCAGAGGACTGGTCCTCCAGGGAACTTCGCCGCGGCAGCCGCTAGCCATCTCAGGATGGCTGTGGTGAACCGGGGCGACCCCACGGAAAAGATCACCTCAGATCAAGCGAGAATCGTAGAGGAGGTGCTATTGAGAGAGCTGGATCCACTTCTAGCCTCCCCTGGAATCTCCCAGACTGTTCCGCCAAGTTTTAGTGGTGGGTTTAACCACAGCGGCGAGATCCTCAGACTTCCTCCACTTTGGGAGGGAGCCAGTCTGGAAGCAATTCCAGCGAATAGGCTTCCTCAGCTGGTCAAAACATCAATATGGATAGCTGGCCCACCAGAAGATCTTGACGTTGTCAAGCGTCGGCTCAAGGGGCAAAAACCCTTGGGCAAATGTAGGTAGATGGCACATCTTCCACCGAGATGTCAGGAAGCTGCCCAATTAAGCTCCTTGTTATTGGTGTTCCAAAAGAGGAGGTAAGTACCATCAAAACGAAAGATGGGAGACTGAATTATAAATTCAGCTCCCTAAAAATCAAAATATGCGGGACCACCCCTCGACACCAAAACACGGAGGCTGCTCCAACAGTGCCAGCCTCTAGGGGAAGCCGCTGACCTAAGGACTGATCTTCCCGACCGGACCTCGGAAAGCGCCCCCCCAAAACTGGCACTAGAGGATAACCCCGAAACAACTACGGGAGAATCAGGAGGACCCAACTTGGCGACGGATGAGGCAGCTGTCATGGAAACTGACAACCCTAAATCCAAGACCGAGGAGGAGCTTCTTGACTCCGACTCAGATACGAGCACTCCGGGCTACATGTAGGATTTTCGCCTGTGATGGACACTATAAATGTCATTCAGGGAAATCTCCAACACTGCCGGGCGGTGATGACGAATATGCAACGCCACCTTGGCAAAAATAAGAACACCATCGCTCTAATTCAAGAGCCCTGGGTAGTGAAAAATAAAGTATGTGGGCTTGGTGACCTCCAGGGCACAGTCTACTACAAAACAAACGAAGGTAAGCCTAGGACCTGTATATATATATATATATATATATATATATATATATATATATATATATATATATATATATATATATATATATATATATATATATATATATATATATATATATATATATATATATATATATATATATATATATATATATATATATATATATATATATATATATATATATATATATATATATATATATAGGCACTTCCAATTACCTATTAGCCTAACTTCATTCCTTATGAAGACTCTGGAAAGGCTCTGTGACAGAATTAGGGATGATCATCTGCCTGCGATGGAAATACACCCTAACCAACATGCCTACCAACCTGGTAAATCAACAGAAACCGCACTGCATTATGTGGTTCAGAAAATAGAGGAGTCGCTTTTCCACAGGCAGTAGGCTCTAGGACTCTTCCTAAACATTGAAGGCGCCTCCGACAAAGCTACCTTTAGAAGTGTAGAACTGGCACTGACCAGACACAGCGTAGGCCCAACAATTATTGGCTGGATTGGCTGTAGGCTGAAGAACAGAACAGTTGAACTAAAAGCAGGAGACACCACGAGGAGAGCGCTGGTAAGCAAAGGCTGCCCCCAAGGCGGCGTGCTATCACCGCTTGGAACAGGGTAGTCAACAGCCTTATTAAGAATCTTAATGGAAATAGATTCTACACAACCGGTTATGCAGACGATATCACTATTCTGCTAACAGAAAAATTCGAAAACGTCCTGTGTGAAACAATGCAGGCTGCGTTAAGACTGGTGGAAGGATGGTGCGTAGATAACGCACTCTCTGTGAATTCAACAAAAACCGAGATGGTACTCTTCACTAGGAAGAGAAAGCTGGCCAACCGAATACCACCTTCTCTTTTCGGTAAGCAGCTCGGTCTATCTAAAGAGGTTAAGTATCTAGAAGTCATCCTGGACAGCACCCTCAACTGGAGTAAGCACCTTAGCGAAAAATCGAAGGTTACCAAAGCTTTCTGACAGGGCAGTGGAGCTATCGGGAAAGTCTGGGGTCTGTCCCCCAAGATTCTCCTCTGGCTCTACACGGCCGTCATTCGATTTATGTTCGTTTACTGTGCCATTGGGTGATGAACCAAAGCCAAGCAAGTTTTTGCACGAAATAAAATGCAACAGCTACAGAGACTAGCGTGCCTGATGGTTACAGGCTCAATGAGATCTGCACCTACGATTGCAATGCAAGTCTTGCTGTGCCTGCCGCCTCTAGATGTATTTCTAAAAGGCGACGCAGAGAGAACGGCTGTCAGACTGCACGTTGTTGACCTGTGGTGCGGAAAAAACTGGGGTCCGGGACATGCACGGGTATTCCTAGAGGTTGTTACACGACAACCTCTTGTAGAACACCAAGTGGATGCCACGATCCCCCGCTTCATTTTCAATAAAAACTTCGAAATTGACATCAGCGGTTCAATAGAACCAGGAAAGGACGGCTCTCAGAACCAATATGGGACTGGCTTGGGAGTGTATGTACCAGAACTCAACCTGGAAATCACCATGGCTCTCGGTAAAGGAGTGTCCGTCTTCCAGGAGGAACTACTCGGAATTCTGCATGGCGCCATACAAATAGAGAAAGAAAGAATAACAGGTAAAAAAGTTGTTATTCTCACAGACAGCAAACAAGTTTTGCAAGCCTTAAAAAAGAATAAAATTACATCCAAACTGATTCTTGAGTGTCACCAGATGCTGGCATCGGTTTCCTAGGGGAATACTGTCACAGTGTCATGGATTAAGGGACATAGCGGAATCGAAGGAAATGAAAAAGCGGATAGGTTGGCGCGTAACGGAGCAAAGACCAAACCATACGGTCCTGAACCTTTCGCGCCGCTATCCTCTAAGGCGATCAATCTAAAGATAAACGAACAGGCAATAGGGATTCTAAGAGAGAGATGGGAGAGGCAAGACTTCAGACACTCAGGTGCCGCAATCCGCGGCCCTAAGGTCACTCGGACTGAGTACCTCCTTGGACTCTCTCGAGGAAATCTTAAAAAACTGGTAGGAATGCTAACAGGACACTTTCACAACTTGAACGTTCTTCCGGATCCAAGTTGTAGAGGGTGCAACGAGAATGACGAGACTGCAGAGCAGATTCTTTGTTATTATCCAGCTCTTGTAAATACAAGAAAATTCATTATGGGGGAAAGATGGCCAGAAATAGCCACAATTGGAGGATGATCGGCCGCTACGGTGTTAAATTACATTAATGCTGTTGGCTGGCTTGACGAGTAAACCTCCGAAGGAGGTTACAATGGGCCCACCTGCGAGGCCTAAGTAAGAGGTTGGCACGAGTCAACCCTCCATATTCTCTCTCTCTATCTATCTCTACTGAAAAAAAAATGTTGTATCTTCATATCTTCACACCAAAATAGGTTTCCTCCATAAAAAACAACATTAACAAACCTCGTCTCTTTTGGACAATATCTGCACGAGGCAATTAATAAAAAGACCCAGGTTGATGTGATCTTTACTGACATGGAGAAGGCATTTGATAAAATAAAACATACCATAATTATATCAATTATATAGAAAAATGCATGTACCCCACAATACACTGAGCATTGTTCTATCTTACCAGGACCTGTCTGACAGACAACAATATGTGGAGGTAAAGGGTGCAAAATCAAATATATATGAAAGTCACTCTGGAGTTCTCCAAGGTTCAAATTTGGGACGTTTATTATTTATCACTGCTATTAATGGTATATGCCAGGCTGTAAATAATGCTAAAGCTGTAATTTTTGCGGATGATTTTAAACTGTTAAGGGCAAAATTATAAATAGGCTGATAATTTTACCAAACCGATATTTACCATAGTTACAATTGTCTCAACAATAGTATCCTTGACAATTATCTACTTGGTAAAGTTACCAGCCTATTCATAATTTGGCCTTTAGAAATTTTAACTACTGATGATTGTATTTGTTTGCAAGAAGATATGAATAAAGTGTGTGAATGTTGTGTTCAAAATGGTTTTGTATTAAACACCAAGAAATGTGTATCCATGTCAATTTCACTCAAAAAGAATATCATCAACTCTGAATATAGGGTACATGGAAACACATTAAAGAGCGTTGAAAGACATAGGAGTGGTGCTTGACAATACGTTAAGTTATTCAGATCATATTGCTTCCAAAATTAATGATGCTCACAAAACAATCGAGTTTATTGTCAGATCAACAAAAAAATTCAGTATTGCCCAAACTGGAGTATGGAATTGTAACCTGGGCACCACAATATAAAGTATGGATAAGAGCCATTGAGCGCGTTCAACGTAAATTCTAAAAATATGTTCCTAAAGAAATTCGGTATTTCAATCAAGGTTTTAATCATTTACAATTATTGCATATTTTTAATACATTTTCTCTTAAAAATAGGAGAAACATATGTCTGGTATACTTATTTAAAATCCTAAATGGTCAAATGAATGATCCAGAGCTATTCACAACTTCCATTTTCGATAAATATTAGAAATACTAGGAACAAAAAAAACCTTCTACTTGAACCTCCCCAGAACTAATTTATATAAAACTTCCCCTGTATATCGTATGTGTGACTTATATAATAAACATGCAAGTGATCTAGATGTGGAGCAATTCTCAAGAGCAATAAAGATAAGGCTTTTTGAAACCCAGGCTCTGGTCTAGTTGGGCTAAAATTTTTATATGCATAAAGCCCCTGCTTATGTAGTCCTTAGGAGATAAGTAGATAAAAACTTGTGAATATGTTTATTCCAATTAAGACTTTCATCTATATAATTCTAAATATTTACTGCATTCTGAATATTTAATAATATTTCCATTCAAAAATCAATTTGCTGTAATGTGTTGATGTAATGATTTTAACTTTCTCTAGAAACATGAATGAACACTTGTTAAAATCAAGTGATAATTTATAAGAATTTAGCCAAGCAAGGATTGTTGCCAAGTCATATTGCATATCACTATAAATTTGGGCAGGATTTTCAGTAAAATAAATAATTGTTTTATCATCTGCAAATAACTTAAAGTTGTCTTTTAAATTAAAATTTGATATAGAATTTATATATATTTATATATATAAGAAACAAAATTGTTCCCAGTATTAATCCCTGAGGTACAACACATTAAATTTTTTTAAAAAATCTATTTGTGTTTCCAATTTGATTATATTGGTTAACGATTACTTAAATAAATTTTCAGACAAAGAATAAACTTGATCTTTTATACTAATATTGTAGAGAATCCTCAATAATATCATATAATTTACAGTATCAAATGCTTTGCACAGATCTAGTGATAATGAGCCACAAATTTTACATTACACTGAATATTTGTTATTATGTCAGCAGCAGCAATTGCAGTTTCGCTAGAACTGCGAAAACCATATTGCCCGGAAAAAAGTAGTTTTGAGTTTCTAAAAATTTGTCAAATTAAGATTATTTTTTCAAAAATTTTAGACATTGGAATTAAATTTGCGTTTGTTAAGTAAATTATGCATCAATAAACAGCAGTTATATCGTCAAAAGTTTAACTACGCCTAAAGGCTGATTATAATCCTAATGAACAACCCATCAGGCAGTTTCATAAATGCGTAGTGTTTAGTAAATTTGTTTAATACATGAAATTTTAAGGTTTGATACATGAAATCAATCATTTCACCGCCGGCGCTGGTTGCAGAAAGCTCAGTTAAAGTTTAGAATGTTTAAGGAAATGTCAAATGTGACAGCGAGTTCCTAGTAAGTTCTGTAAGTAACTTGTCAAATCCGAAAGCTCGGTTAAATGTTCTAAACAGCAATTAAGTTTTGTGCAATCGGAGGTGGTCTTTTAAATATATAATGGACGCGAAAAAGAATTTAAGGACAAGGACTACTAGATTAAATTCCTAAATCCTGCTATCCAGTAAATACTAATTTAAATTTTTTGGCGTTTATCCTCTAGGTATATGGTAATTTGTGATTAATTTATAAAACTGTAAATAAGGTGAAAATAACAGTTTGCAATATATGCAATATATACTCAGTTACTAGGAAGTAAGTTTTCTAATTCGAAAATAATTTCTCCTTACTAGTTTTACAGATTATACAGGAAACATACTTTGTTGCGGGGGTTTATGTATAATTTTCCCAATTACTTAGTTTAAGACTACTTTTTTTTTGAAAAAAATATATTGAGAGGACACAACTGCGGGTGCTGTGACGCCATCGTCTTTGAAATCTTGGAAAATGGGTATACATTGGAAATCAGCTTAAAATGGATATACAAATAAAGCCATTGTCAGTGTCCAATTGCCCATTATTGCATATCTATTGAAAGTAGTTAAAATTGACTGGATGATGAGTTCCTATATTACGTTTCTTTGTAAATAAATATTCATAGCCAAAAAATATTATTCGTTTCTATTTGATTTCGTTGATGACGTAATAAATTACTACGCACTAAAAAAAACAATCACACTTTGAATTTTTAGTGCATATTAATTTATATTATATCCATTTTAATTATTATCTATGTATACAGGATGTTTCAAAAATGTGTAGCAGGTCCATTTTTTTAATAGAACGTCCTGTTTATTATACGTTCATTAAAGTAACCGCTTCTTGAGAAAATTGAAAAAAAAAACCTGCTGTATCTATTAGAGGGAGAGGGAGAACGTTCTATTACATAGGACACAAAATAAGAATACCTCGCTTTTTATGGCAGGGTTTTTCTCAAATTTCTCGGGTGCCTTCCAAGATAATGGTATCAAACCTAATATATTTATAATCAGCTAGAAAAAAAACATTTGATAAAGGTTTAATATATAGTGTTTTGTTGGGAAAGACAGGATATTGGCTCTGCTACATATTTTTGAAACATCCTGTATATATAAATACTAATGTTCTATAAATTACTTGATAAACCCTATTACTTTTATGTTTAACATGTTTTCTATTTTTTAAAATTTAACTAATATTGTTGGTCGCAAATTATGAGGAAATACAAATTAATCATAGAATACTGTAGTTTTTGCCTTCCTTGTAGTTGGCTGCCTCAGCTGTCGGCTAGATTAGTAAGAAAGAATCAAATATTTTCTGTCCTTTAAACTTTGAATTTGCATATGTTTTATCCTACCAAAATTGCGCTACTGGCAACACTGCGCCAAATCTTGCCCTTGCTCCTGCATATTACGACATTTTTTCTTTAATTGATAGAAAATATATATTTTAGGTGAAATATAGGATTTTAGATGTGCAGCAAGCCGAGTGGTATGACGATATTCTCAAATTTAGAACTAGAATGAAGGATGTTGAAGTAGTTGTAGAAAATTTAACAAATGCGGTATTTGACGAGATCGCCAATGTCGAAGAGGGAATAGAATCTTTAGCTGCCATGTATAATTATTCTAAGAGAAAAACTTTATTTTCGCTGTTCGATGGGAAAACACTTCAGGTACTTACTATGGAATTATATTACCCCAAAGTATTTACGGCATTGTACTTGAATACCTACAACAATTGCTCATTTTACGCCTTAGACGTTCCCTACCTCCCTATATCCGGATTGGGTGTCTACATATTTCCCTAACTTTATTGATAAGATCGCATTTTTAGGGTTGACTCAGTTTCTAAATATTTTATCACATTATTTTTTTTAATAAATAGCCAAGGATATATATATATATATATATATATATATATATATATATATAAATATAATTTATAAACAAAAAATTCAATAAAAATTGATCAATAATGTTTGTTATTAAATTATCAGTACATGTATTGAAAATTCCTTACGTTTTAACCATAGATTTTTCATTTGCTAACCTAACCGTTGTTGTCTGGTTTAAAATAAAATCTTGTTGTACAAAACGTTGGGGTAAAAATGAATCACTAGCTCCTGTATTAAGTAACGCTTATATTGAATGGTTATTAACTATAATTTGGATTCGTGTAACAGTCTATCAAAACAAAAAAAGGCTAAGGGCCGGTTCTCCTGGCTGCCGACCCCCCATAAGTTTTCTTGTAAATCTTGTCTTCGGAGTTTTGATTCTCGGCTACGTTGTGATAATGCCAGTCTCCACAAAATCGGCAAGCTGATGAAGGACCTAAACTTCGCACTTTTTCTACATCAGATATTTTATTTTGTGCATCTTCGAGAATATTAACAGCTTCAATTAGTTCCCCAAAATTTTTAAAATTTCTATTTCTTAAATAACTACGCCAAGTTCATTTCATTAACTCAAAAATTCGAGTAATCATTGTCTTTTCATCGAGATCAGGTTCAAGGTGAAGAAACAAATTTCTTTTCCTATTTAAAAAAACTGCACTTTCCTCATTTTATTTTTCACGGTATAATTTTGTAATATAATTTCCCTTTAACAGAAGCTGAATTAAAACGCTCACAGAGCCTATAACAAAATGCATCAAATTGTATATTATCTAATTGATATGATGAAAACCATCTTCAAGTGAATTCTGAATGGTTTGAACCTGATTTTCATACGAATTATCAAACTCCTTAAAATAATTTTTAAACACTTTGATAAATTTAGTAGGGCATTGCCAATCTAAGCTAGCAAAAGTTGGCAACTGTCCTGGAGGCTGTTTAAAACTTTTTATTTCTTTCCAAAGTTTGAAAGTTCAGTTAATGCATCTTCCGTTCTAGAGCGCCAGGAATTTTTTTCAGAATTTCCAAACTGGAATGGTGATGTTGAAATCTCAGGGTCTTGATAGTATGGATCAGAACTACCATCGAGTTGGGCGCCATGTCGCCCGCTGGAAGCAGTGGGTGTCATTATAGCAGTACCACCTGGTGAAAACCCCTTTAAGAGAGAATTATTGCGACGGCTATCTTTATATCCTTGCAGTAATGATGATAGGGATAGCGGACACTTACACTCTTCACTTTTGCTCTTGCGAATCATTCCTCCAAATAAATTAGCTTTTCGAGAAGTTTACTATTTATTTTTAAGGTAACAAATCTGAAGAGAGATGTCAAGACGCTCTCATGTCATCATCATGACATTCTACCTACTAGCAACCTGAGAAATGTAAAAGGTAGGGAGTGTGTATCATATGTCTGGACTAGCCTTCTTACCTATATCTTGTGACTAAGGGTGACTAAGGAATACTTGTAACCACTTAGCACGAGCCTGAAATATCTTGTGACTAGGGAACATTTGTGACCATTAGTGTGAGGGAAAGGAAGAGTCGGTTTGAAGCTAAGTTGGTTTCGATAGCCCGAACATAATGCCGAGTACTCACGAAGACAAACGAATGAACAGCATCGCGCGGATACGGTCTCTACATTTAACGAGCACATACATGGGGTTTGCATAAATATGTACACAATTGACAACCTGTAACGATTCTTTTGTTTGAAATTCCGGAAAGCAAGAGAACCTGACCGCAAGCAAAGGCATGTATACTCCCGTTTGCTGTGTTCTTGTTTCGGGCGTTAAACAATTGTTTCTCATATGTTTCCTATTTGTGCGTTAAGAACAATATTCTGATTATCTGATTGCCATTTGATGAGTTAAGAGGCTTTTATGATTTTCAGGTACATAAAACCCACTTTGCACATTACTCATATTATGAAACATACAAATTCCAAGAACTATGAAATTAAGACAGAACGAGGTCATTAATTTATAGGTAATCTCCGTACAAAGAATCAAATAAAAAACATTGTTAATGTAACAGTTTTTGGAACAGCCTATTATGAATATTCTGTTACATATGTGTATCGCCACCAAGTTAACAATATGTTAGACACTAGCGGTCGAAAGCGAAAACACATAATCGTTAAATGTATAACATTAAAACTTCTTCTACTATATCGTTAATAGACTTTTGTAGTACTATAACGATTATTAAAACAAAATATCTGCCTATACTTTACCTACACACTAAGTGGGCGTATGTATTGCTCTCCATGTGGCGGTTTTCCTTCGCTAGCGAGTACGCGGCTTAGTATTATGTTCCGTGTCGGGATTTTAGTTACAGTTTTTACCATTTTTTCTTTAAAAATTAAATTTATTTAGAGTATGACACGTGATATAATTTTATTTCAGAAATTTTATATACCTACAGTCTTATCGTAATTTATTACCTAACGTTTAAATAACTAAGCCAACAATTAAGAAAACTAAAAATAAAAAAATAATTTATTAGCGCTATTTTTTTCCAGGTATATAAAATGTTTCGAGAAGAAATTTTAGATACGAAACAAGATACCCAAACGGAATCAGAAATGTACCCTACTATATTACCGTATTATTCTGGAAGAGCTCAAATGTTAAAAATGAAGAAACATAGGCTGATAGTTCTGAAAAAGGCAAGGACACTGTTACATTATTGTGAAAATAATATAGTGTATCTAAACTATTCACAATTAAAAAAAACTCTTCTGACAACGAGAAATGTATTAAAATAGCATAAGATTTTATTTTTATTGGTAAAAAATATTGTTTCTACTTTTCTTGAAGTTCAAAAGAAATATAAATCCAAAGTACCATCAAAATTTTCTAAAATTTAATACTTGGAGTATCCTATAATATTGCTTAAAAAATTACGAAAAGAATAAAAAATGGAAACATTAAAAGTATAATTAAGTACATTTTAATAAATATAAGACTGAAAATATAAAAGCGTCAAGGTCGTAGAAATTTGGTAAAAAAATCAGTAAATGGTCTTGCTTTTATAAAATTCAAATTTTGTCACTAATTTTGCAAATTTTTTTATATTTGCCAGGGGTCCAACAATGTAAACTTGATGTTCAAATGAGCTTTTGAAAACCAACAATTTTAGAGTAATTGGTATGCTTGCTAATTTTCCTGAGCTTTACGAGCTAAAAATAGCTCTGTTTCCTGAGCTATTTTGATTTTAATTTAAACATTGAACAAATATCGGTCGAAGAGATTTCTCAAATTTAGGCATAAGAAAAACAAATATTTTTGCCATGCCGGGTGTTTGAGAAACGCTGTTTCCAAATATTTAAAAATACCTTGCGTATTTAATCTAATTACGCCCGCAATATCAAAAATCAATCTAAAAACAATTTATATAAAAATTTGGTTAAACAGCCACATTCGCTGCATAAAATATTTAAATCTTATTCCTACAATCTCAGATCATACAAGTTTCAATGCATTAAATTCCATTAAAAAACTTTAAACCTTTCGTAGAAATTCACGTCTATAAAATAACTTTGTATGGCATTCAACAGCAAATACAGCGCCGCCAAACGCAGGTTGGTAAAATCGGTTTTCATTGTGAACTAAATTCTTCGTTTTTTTTTTATTTTTAAATTAAACATTTTTTTGATAAATTCCCAAAATCACTTTCCACCGATCCGAAAATGATTGCTTTCGAGTACCTAGATGTTTTTTATGAACTAATTTTTAAGTTTTTTCTAAAACATTAGGTTTTCTATTTGTAAATTAAAATACCTTTTTGGTAAATTTTTAAATTCGTTCTTGTACCATATAAAATGGTCAAAATAACTAAATCTTAAAAAAAAATTCTTAAATTCGCTGTCATGGATTACACTCGTTCATTAAGCAATTAAAAAAATTGTCCTACAATTCATTTATTTACAAAAACAATACCAATCATGTTATGTTATGTTTCGATTGTAATTTTAGTCAAGGAGGTAACTTTTATTAAATAAGTGTAATAATTGTATTCTATATTGCTGAAATATATTCTGCGTTGTATGTAATATTATATTTTGCGCTAATTGTACAAGTGATATCGCATACAGTGTCGTACTATAGTGCTTCTATATAGACTATAGACATTTTGAAGTGATTTTGTGCATTATTTTTTACTCAATTTTTTCTCATTATTTTATCGTTAACGTAAAATATTTCGCTAAACTGCAAAAAGTCTGGAGTAAAGTGTGTTTGCTCGCTTTCTTGTATAAAAGCTACTTTTTAGACAATTCTTTCGCTGAATTTATTCCCATTTTTTATCTTTGTATAAAATAAAACATTTACACTTTTTTGTAAACTGTTTTAACGGTTTTATCTTATAGAATATTTTGTAAAATTTTTATCAGATCCCATAAAATAAAAATACATTTTGACACGCTAAAAAATAAATGAGCTTAAATTACAGGTGTAAACAATCAGCTGACCACTGAGGCAGCCAATCAAAAACAAACTGAAATGTTTAAGATAAGGTTTGATAAACTAGACATTCCTGTTAACAAATACCAAGAAATTCAGGATAATATTGAATCGGTAATACCTGAAAATGTCGTTGACAACGAAGATAAAGAAAGATTAAAAATACTGTTTATACAATGTTAACATTATTACGAGAATATATAAAAAAATCTGTCTTCTTCTACGCGCCGGCGCGGCGGCGTCAATGTCCGCAAATAATGCAATCTACCTGAGAGGTAAAATTACTTGAAATAAAAATTCAGGCCTTTACGGGAAACATGGCAGAATGGCTCACTTTCAGTCAACTTTTTGACAATCTAACCATCAATAATACTTGTTTAGACAATATACAAAAATTCATTTATTCATTCATGGTATATTAAATTTAATTCAAAGCTTGCCATCTATTAAAAAATAGGTACGAAAATAAAATCGCAGTGCTCTATGCACACTTAACTTCTTTTTTTTTAGTTCGATCCTATAACAAAGTGCACAGTACAAATTTTAAGGGAATTTGTTACTCATTTATTAAAAAAAATTTGATTCATTAAAAACTTTAGATTACATTAGCCAAGAGCTATTGGAACTAATTTACATTTACTTTTTTGGGGAAAATTAAACTTTAGTACGGGCAAGACTTACAAAACTGACTTAGATCAAAAGTAAACTCCTGATTTTGACTCATTTCTTGAATTTTTAAATAAATAAGCCACTGTTCTGTTCTAGGTCCAAGCAAAAATAAACAAAAGAATAACTTGGCGTTCTAATAATGCTCAAAATACTAATAAAATTCATATATCGTTAAAATGCAATTTTTGCAATTCAAATTCGCATTTAATTTATCAATGTGAAAAATTCAAGGAATTGAATGATCATGGTAGAAAAAAAAATAGAACTAACAAAAAAATTCTGTGTAAGTAATGGTCACACAACAAATGTCTGTACCTCAAATCGCAGTGTTTCATATGTTCTAAAAGACATCCAAATGAAGAAATTCATTCTTTTCACACGAACACTCTTAGTTTGTTAACAACTTCAACAAATAATTCGGTTATCCTTCTAGTTACAGCATAAGTGACTGTATATTCTAAAAGGGAAGGGCCTTTCAGAGCAAAGGTTTTGTTTGATTCAGCAAGTTAAAATTCCTTAATAACGGAAAAAATTGTAAATAAATTAAATTTAGCTTCTGTGAATAAATCTAGAAATATCAGTGGCATTACTCAAAATACACTGAGTTCGTAAAAAATGAACATATTATTATTCAATCAAATGTCAATCAAATAAAAGACAATTTAGACTTTTAAACTTTCCTGTTCTATTTTGCCACAAATAACGTGTCACCTACCGCGAGTATCAATATGTACTAATAAATTTTAAAATTCCTGATCACTTACTTTTAAGTGAGACTTTTTTTGATTTTCCTTCTGACATTTACATTCTAATGGTATGTGCAGATTGTTACTACGATCTTCTGTAAGATGGTCTGTATCAATTGGGACAGAACTATTTTACAAAAACCCACTTAGCATGGGTCATAGCTAGAAAAGCTCCAGTTTTTTCAATTTGCAATTTGACAACAAGCCAAACTAACTTAATTTTTTTTAATTTTCAAAATAAAAAAATGTGAATAAGCAAGAATGGCGACAAGCTAAGCCAACTTCAAACTTTTCTAATTTTTCAGATCATAGACTAATACCTTTTGACAATTTAATTTTTTATATTTTAATTCGTGGAGGCAAGGCCCCAGAGTTATCCCAAAACCCCAATCGAGAGATTTTAAATATAGAAACAGAAATGTATTAAACATTTCTCAAAATCACTGTACAATGGTTTGAAATACAAAAAATACCAAGCAAAAACAACATGTTTTACTATTTCTTTTTCTTTATCCATCTAAGACAAATTCATTCGTAAAAGTCAATGTAGATTTACGCCTTTAACTTGGTTTCTTTAAATATATTTTAATTAAAGTTTTTAATTTACCTTTATGTGTGACTCTCGTGTTTTGACAACACAATACGCAAGTTTTTTCTTATTTTTTTCTCCGTGTCTAACATGTATTCCAAACTCTAATTAAGAACAAATAGCCTTTTTACATTATGTATGTTGTACATTAATTACAACCTGACATGTATTATATTTCTGCAGTTTCGATCCTTTAAATATGTCCTCAGTAGTGCCATATAAAAAATAAATTAATAAGTTCTCATTAACCCTTCTCATAGTTATTAAATATTTTTTGGGGGCATACACCTCAAGATACTATTAATTGTATCGTACCACATATTTTCAAAAACGAAACTAACGAAGAACGCAAATTAATCTTCACGTTATCCAAAATGAAAATTCTGACTTTTGGACAAATAATTTTTTCTAGATTTTCTTGTTTTGGTTCTTTGCTGAACACAGTAGCGTACATGCTACATTTTTTACAGAACTACCCAAAATAAACAAAGGGATATTTTTTGAGATGCACGCCCTCAAATTGCCCGCCATATTGTTTATGCTCTCATGTTTTCTTAACTGGGTACACATGTCTGACGATTTTATCCTAAGCGATTGATTACTTCTTCCAAAATGCATTACACACTTTCTACCCTAAGATGGTGTTAGTATTTTTCATTCAATTTTTTTCTTCTTTCTAATGAAGATGGTATCTTCATTGGCGGGGAAGTATGTTTGGGAAACGCTGTTCCCAACACCTAAAAATACCTAGCGTATTCAATCTAATTACCTGTGCGCCTGGTACACCAAAAACCACTCTAACATCAGTTGAGAAACTTATTCCTACAACCTTAGATCATACAAGTTTCAGTACATCAGTCTCTATTTAAAAACCTCCAAGCATTTCTTAGAAATGCATGTCTATAAAATAGCTTTATCGTATTCAACAGCAAACAAAACGCACAAGAACGTAGGTCGGAAAAGACCGCTTTCATAAAAAAGATGCTCTGTACTTAATGCCGACAGCAATGTCTCTTTCTGTTTGCATTTCTATGAAATCAATCCATGTACCCAGCCCATTATTTCAAATCAAGTTTTAGATATTTATCTCTATTTAACTTTATAAATCCGTATAATAATATAGCTATAATTTCATGCTCGGCCATAAGAAAGCAAGTCACGTTCTCCGTTGCTCAGCAACTAGTTATCCACACCAAAAGGTACCAGTAGGTGGGAAAAAAACGCTTCCCTGTCTCAAATGTTAGTTTGCCTTGTTACAAAATCAGTTTAATAGTTAAATAATTAGGGAGCCGAAGCTAGTACAGTTTCGGATCCGCTTTCTTTCCCTAATATCGGAAATCACTAAACAATTAAATTCATTGTTTTTAATTAATCGCAAGTACAAGGGTAAACGTTCCTCCTAAAGATTATAAGTTATTAAGGATCTTACATTTATGAGAGTCTAGTGAATATCATTAGAATTAATTCTCGTGTTTTTGCTTAGTGTAAAGCATTACGATACCGGGTGGTATTTTTTCAGTATAATTAATTTATACAGTGAAACAATTTTGTTTCTTCCTTCTGGCCTATTGCCGGCAGAGAAGTTAATTGTTTCATTAAACCGTTTTCTTATAGCTGAATTACAGCTTTGACGTAATAACTTTTATTTGCGGTAAATAGATGATACATTGATTTTGTTTAAAATTCCGTTTTTTGTTCTTAGCATAGGTTTAATTTAAATACAAAAATAGTCATAATTAAAAAATATATCTGTTGACAAATAAAATAAATAGCTTTTTTTACTAAATCATACTAAATTGTAAGAAAAGCTATTTTTTCTTAAGTGGTCTATCGAAAGTAACTAGTTAATAAATTATGAGAATTGATTTTCCCGATATTATAGGTCGGAACTGCAATAAAAAAATCAGTTTAAAATTTTGTGAGTATATAGGACACTATTTGTCAGCTTTTAATCCATGCAGAACAAAATTGTCTGTTCATTTGCGTATTAAGCGGAAGTGACTATGAACTATGAATTTTTAAATGGAAACTCCCAAATTTTTATTTATGTTCCGGTAATGCTAAAATTGTAACATGCCAGTTTTTAGACTTTTGACACCGGATAAAAAATAGCTGAACTATAGGTATTTGTTTTATTTTACTTAGTTGGTCATGCTAGAAACGAAAGAAAACTGCATTTAAAAGAAAAACGGCCTCAATTTTCGTGGTATAAATCTATAATAATTAAAAACAATATTATTAATATAAAAATATTAATAATATTGTTTTGGTAAAAACTGAATTGCTTTATTAATTTTTTTAAAAATGATAATAAATAACGTAATTATTTGCATATTTTATTTTAATACTCTCCCATACTCAACTGAAAATATCGATATTTTAAAACTATTCAATAAACCCAGTTTTTAACAAAAAAATAAATTTAAAAAAATTTTGCTTTTTTGATTCTGAAAATAAATAAGTCCAAACATTAAAAAAAATTAAAAATGTTTTGATTATTTCATTCCTATCAGTTTTGACCAATCAATGACAAGAATTCGTACGTCATATCTAATTTTCCGTTTTTCCAAGAAAAAAATATCATTCAAGTTTGCCAAGGTAAATTAAAATGTGTATGAATTAATTAAGTTTACTAGTTTAATAATTATTGTTCTTATTGTTGTTTTATATAAAAATATTGTTATATTAAATATTATTTATTAAACTCTTACCAAATATTCCAGGTGCATGGAAAAATTTGAATAACCGTTTGTAAGAAATTTGTTAATAAACAGCATTCGCGCAAGCGGAAAAATCTTCGTCTTCGACTCGGCTTTTTAAACGCATCAATACTCGTGCTCTTTAGAAACCCGTTTTTCCGATTTTTTTTTTAATTAGATACGCTAGGGATATTATCCCTGATAAATCATTTTAAAAAGTTTTTTTATACCAAGAAAATTTAGGCTGTTTTTGGTTTAAATGGAATTTTGTTTAGTTACGATACTTACCGAGCCTAAATTAGGAAATGTCCATAGCTTCGCCATTTTGTGTCCGATTTAAAAAATGAAAAAAATTATATTTATAGAAAATTAAGCATTATCCGAATATAGTTAAACATTGGGGGGTTTAGTTGAAAAATGTATAGATGCGCTTCTTCCGAATAAACCGGAAGTAAACACATGTGTCAAACTTGGGTTAAAAGTAGACAATATAGTGTCCCATACGAGATCACAAAATTTTGAATTGATATTTTAAGAAACAAAGAAAAAAAGGCGGCGTACATTAGACCGTGGTCACTCGGTTTGCCATAAAGTTTATAAAAGTTATTTTAACCTGCTAACATAATTTTAATTAAAACATTATAATATTAAATAAAACTGGGGCATCTTTTGTTGACTAGGTGAAAGAAGTTAATTTTAGTAATTAAAAAAATTATTTATAGATGTTTGATGATGCCGGATGGATGTTACCATGTAGTATTGCTAAGGAAGTATTTGCGCAATACGAAAAACTAATAGCATCAATAGACGACAAAATATTTAATTTGTATAGAAAATGGATTGACAGCATCGGGGAAGATTTAAATTTACGATTGCAAAGACCTCTGATGTGTAAAAGTATTTCTAAACCCGGTTTGCTTGAATGTAACATAGACAGGTAATAGTTAATATTCTGATTTATGTAGTATTTTAATATGTATTATGATTATACAGAGTAAGGAAAGTATAACTTTTTTTATCATTTATAATTTATTTTATATATGACGAATCTTTCAATATATGTTGGTTGAACATCTTGCCTACGATATATGTCTTTTTGTGCTTTTTAAATAGGCTAAAGCCTCTGTTTTCTCGAAGTTCGTTCTTGAACCGGATCAAGCTCTTTTTTAGCCCAAATAGTATGCTGGTTAATAGACGATTGATTTATTTTTCTGAACATGAAGGCGCATAAGTTGTTGCTAAGTCAAATATTGTGATTTATTAATACGTAAATGGGTTTTTGAATATTATTGTTCGTCATTGTTTTAAATAGGATTATGTACAGGATGTCCCATTTTATGTACTTTTGCGGGGTATCTCCGTTATTTGTATAGATAGAAACTTGAGGTTTTCACGACAGTGTGCTACTTTTTTGTAAAACTAAAGATGCCGTTGACAAAATTTTCATAGCCCTTTTATCAGATATCTTATCGAAAATGTGAAAACTGTTTCTTGTATAACCTTTCCCGTAGGACGCAATTCCGCCTTTTCAAAAATATATAATAGTATGCACTTTTTCTCAGAAACACGCAAATAAATGACAATTTTCTGAAATTAAATGCATAATTTAATAGTAGGTTATGGCTATTGTTGGTGGAAGATAGATCAAAATACAAATGTTCTAACCACACTACACCACAACTTGTTACGTTCTGGACATATCAGTTATATCAGAACATGACAAGTTGTTGTGTAGTGTGGTTAGAACTCTTGTATTTTGAGCTATTGTTTATGACAACAAACAAAAATAAATGTGAAATATTTGTTGGTTTTTGGATCGACTTTTGGTTTATAAAGCAGTTTTTAAACGTTCTTTTGGTATTTTTATTTAATTGATATTTATTGATTTCTTCGAATAATGGCAGCGTATGAAATGTATGATATATAATGGCAGCGTAATGAAAATTCTGAAGAAGCCTCGGAATTATATTTCCAAAGGTAAGTAAGCTATTATGGTAATGAAAATAGGTATTATCATTATAAAATTTTTGTTTGTTAGATATCCAGAAAAAAGGCTTTTTGAGATATTTTGGGATATTTAGAAGCACACCTTGCTGCTCGTTCTCATGTAGAAAAATTGAGAAACGAATTGGTGTGCTAAAAACTGACGGTCAGAGGATCTTAAAGAAATATAAGTATCATCCATACAAATTTAATATAGTGCAAGATTTGCATCTTGGCGATACCAAGCGCCGGCCACTGTTATGCCAGTGGTATTTGCAACAAATCGATGCTAACGATTTATTTAGCAGACTTGTTATCTGGTCAGACGAATGCTTTTTTTCAAATGCGGAAATTTTTAATCGTTACAATACCAGGAACAGGCATAGTGAAAATCAGTATGTAATGTTTGAAAGAGCAAATCAAGGAGGCTTTGAAGTCGGGCAGTCATGTTTTATTTTGGACAGACATAGAGTTTAAAAGATTTTTGAAGAAGGTCTTATAGCACGTAGATACCTAGAAATCCTTAAGGAAGTTATTATTCCAGAACTGCTCGAAAAGATTCCTTTAGCTCAATATAATGCAGTTTACCTACAGCAATATAGTGCCCCAAGTCATACGAACAACGAACCCATTAGATGGCCTTCACGATCTCCAGATCTCTCAATTTTAGATTTTTTTATGGGGCTATATACAAAATGATAGTATATAAAACACGATATGACGGCATAGCAGAACTTCGAGAGGCAATTCATTTAGCCTTTCGAAATCTGCGAATATAACCAATGGTTCTTTTTAACGCTAAAGAATTACAAAAATGTGCCAGTTTTGCATTAGAAAAAATAGTCGTCAGTTTAAACATCACCTTCAAAAATTAGTTTTTTTTTAATAATGTTATTTTTTGTGTTATATTGTTACTTATATTTTATAGCATAAAACTGTTGTTACAAACTTACTGTTATTAGAAAACTCTATAGATATTTTTATATAAGAAGATATCTATACGTAAGGTATCCAATGCTTCGTTGCAATATGTAACTAAATTGTTCATTATTGTTATTGATGGCCTTCTGTTAAATTATGCATTTAACTTCAGAAAATTGTCATTTATTTACGTGTTTCTGAGAAAAAGTGCATACTATTATATATTTTTGAAAAGGTAAGGACAAGAAAAATTTTATAGTCTATTAATATACAGGGTGTTCCATTAAAAAAAAATTAAGTAGGGTCCGATAACTTTTTAACCTGACCCTGTATACTAATTCCGGCGGAATTGAGTTCTACGTGAAAAGTTATTTAAGAAACAATTTTGACATTTTCGATTAGTTATCTGATAGTTGAGATACGAGGGGTGCTTTAGTTTTACGAAAAACTAGCACACTGTCGCGAAAACCGCAACTCTCTATTTATAAAAATAACAGAGATACCCCGCAAAAGTATTCAAAATGGGACACCCAGTAGAATTTTTGACGTAAGATAGGTTATCTTTTTTTTTCTCTATTATAGGCCCTTGGGAAAGGAGCAATTAAGCCACGTTGGGACAAAGATAACATAGTTGTTTTATTTGCCTTTTCACTATCCTTCTCTGTTGACTGACTGAAAGGCGACTAGACAAATTACTTTAAAAATAAAATTACAAAAAACTAAAAACGAAAAATTTGGATTTTGGATATTTCTTAATCTCCGAAAATGTAGGAACCAAAATGTGCAACTCAGACTCCATTTAAACTTTACTGCATCTCTGATAAGTGAGAACTTGTATATTTTATTTTATATCTAGCATACTCATGTAGCAAGGTTCAGAAATCTAAGGTAGCGCCAGTGATATTGCTCTCCTTGAAATGTCATTACATTATATCATATTTAAAATTCACAAAACAGTATATAGAGTGAATAAGTATTTTGAGGCAGACATTCGAAACCAACTTTTTTTTAAGATTTTATTATTAAAAACTACTATTCTATTACAGGTCTCTCTTGGATATGTTCAAAGAAGCAAAATATTGGGATGCTTTGAATTATGAGATTCCAACGTACGTCAAATCTGTATATCAAAAAGCCGATAACATTCGATTTATTTACGAATGTGTCTTAAATGTGGTATTAGATTATAACAAAATAATCTCATCGATGTCGGATGAAGAAAGACTACTTTTCAAGCCATTAATTTCAAATGTGGAAAAAAAAATATCACCTGGGTTAACCAAATTAACGTGGGCAACCGATATAGGTGATGAATACATTGCGGAATGCAGCAACAACACGGCTGAGGTATTGAGATTTTGACACGGTATTCGTCTGGAATAAATTTTGAATAAATCTATTAACTCGTGATCTACTTTTTTAAATTTCGTTGTAAGAGAGGAAGTATGTAATTTTAAAAAGTCACTCTACGACATTCTTACAGATCATTGTTTTCTAGAGTCCCTAGATACAGGGAATGCGGCATACTTAAAAAATCCTTAGCCGATTGGCGTCAGATTTAATACACAAATCAAGGGTCATATGGTGATTGAATAGTTAACATTTTTGTAAAAAAACTAGTACGGCGGAACAAAAAGTTTAAAAACTCAGACTCAAAAAACTTATTAATCAATTGACTTCAAATTATGCACAAAACTCAAGTGGGATTTAGGAATAAACTAAATTATTATTATGATATCAGTAGTTTTTTACATTGATTTTTAAACATTTTATTAGTTTACCATTTTGTTCTGTTACATTGGATTTTTAGTTCATCATATGACTCCTGTTTTTTGTGTAAAATTAGTCAAATGGATAAATTGGTTTTAGCTATGCCACGAATAGACTTACAGACTGACGAAAATAAGAAAACATGTTTTTCCACAACCCCCTAAGAAAACACATTGAACAACCGGACAAAGTAGACGCGAAAACAAATGATAACACACACGTATGTTGCTTTGTGTGAAAATAACGCACAACGTTGTATAATATAGTAAAGTCTGCTTTTTTTGTTAATAACAACTTTTTAAAAATTGCTTACTTTTGTAAAAAAACATTATTTTTATTAATACTCACAGAAATAACGTTACTGTAATAATTAAGAATACTATTAATAATGTAATTTCCATGGAATCGGCTCCAACGTGCGACGCGTCGAACGTGAAAATGTTCCGAAGTAGGCTGGATCAGGTAAAACAAAACGACGAATTACGCGTGATCGGCTAGCGCATTCCTTAATTATTTATGTTCTTAAAAGATATGTAATAAATAGGTGTTTTTTTATTGATTTTTTCTTGTGCTGTGGGAAAAATATTGTACACAAGTCGCTGAAATACCACTAACATTATCTCGTATGTTACATGCCATTTTCCATGCTCGTTATGTTCTACGCTATGTCCGGCAGCTAGGACCAAAACGTGATGGCCTGAAATCTCTGATAGTAATCTTTTTACGATTACAATACTTCCCTCTTGCGAAGAATAACAATAATTTTCGATGATGTATAATTTAAATTTCTTTCGTTTTAAAGCAAGTCACTTTTTACTTCCCTCGTAACAGGGAAATATTGTAATCGTGAAAAATCACCCTCCAAGTTCTTTCTCAATTGACTTCAAATTTTGTAAAAAAAATCAAGTATGACATAGAAATCAACTGATGAGATTTTGGTACGAATCCAACATGACGGATGGCTTCATAAAATGTTTAAAAAGTCGGTGTAAAATATCGGTAAATTATCAGGGATATGGAATATAACCCTGTTTAGTTCGGCACTTAGACATTTATTATGTGTACAAATACAAATTGTGTTATCTTTTACAATCATGGAAAACAGGAAGGACTCATTATGAGAGAACTTCCGGGTAATTGAATGTATCAGGAAATTGTCTCGTGAATTCTTCCTTTTGTCCAGGAAGGCGAAAGATAACACAACTTGCCTATGTATATTACTAAATAACTATGTGCGGAACTAAACATAGTCACATTTTTCTATCCTTGATAAAAGGGTGAATTCATAATGAGGGAAGTTCCAGGTAAACCGAATTTACCGGCAGAACCATATTTAATTACATATAGAAAATGAAAGTTCATGAAGCAGAGCAAATTAAATTTTTCTAGCTGCAAGATTTTGTGGACGATTATAAACAGTGCAATCTACAAATAGTCTTAATATGCGAAACAATCTGTGATACACCTTTGATCAGTCTGACTCAATACACAGCTATGGAACTTCAAGATTTAGTGGACGATCTAAGTAAAAATATGAATGACACTTTAGGAATACTAATAGATTATTACCATAGAATTATTGAGTTTCTTGTGATGGTGTTTGAGGGTTTTGAGAGCGTTATGGGAACGGTAAGTAATTTGGTATCCTACAATATTTGTTACAATTGTCCTATTTGACTTTGAAATTATAAACATCAAGAGTTAATTGTAGTTTTGCAGTTTTTTGGAGAGTTCTCGCTTAGACTATTTGGTAAGCATTACAAAATATAAAATTACAAAAACTGAATGAGAAAAGCCATTACTGCTGAAGAGAAGCGACTTTAAGAGTTTTAGCCAGTGACTTTCTTATAAAAAATTTAATATTTTTAAATGGAGTATCTGCATCAGCATTTTAATATTTTTAGGCAACTTTGTAAATAATAAAAGATCAAAATACTATAAGATTGGGATGTACAAATAATTTATTAAACTTCACTTTTTCATTATTTTCTTTTTTTTAACCAAGACAAAACATAAACCTTGTGCCATTTTTAATATACTTGCATATATTATTTAATAAACTACTACTTAAAAAGCATCTGTTTTAATAACTCGTTCAAAAGCTGCCTCCCTGTAAACTTATCAACAAAACAATTCCAGTTGCACGCACATCTACAAAATCACGAGTTCAAGGCTGTTAAATATCTTATCGCATTTAGACAGAAAGTTTTACTCTTGTAAAAGAAACCCTCCATGTAAGGGCCACTAAGTTTGAAAAGAATGCCATTTTAAGTTGACTTCCATTCTTTAATGTGATACTAACATTTGCTTCAACTTTTTTCTGTTCCTAAATAAGAGCACCTCTGTCATGTTATTTAAATTTTAAAAGTTATATCCGATAATTTTCTCCTACCTAGTGAAATAATATGAAATTTGCATTACGTTTTAACTAGAATTATAAGTAGTTTAGTTTTTTATTTTATCATTAACGTCAATCTAAGAGTTTATAAAAATGCAGTAGGTACTAAAAACTGATACGATTATTAGTAGTAAGCGATGTCATTTTAATTTGGCCAAATTTTAAACTGCCAAAATTTTCTTATTTTTCGAGATATAAAATGATTCTATGGCTAGTTACCAAGCTTTTTGTAATATTAGACTAACACAAAAAGTGTCAACTGTCAAACAAATATAACTTGCTGTTTTTTTAAATGAGACACTCTGTAAATTTTACTTTTAATGGATAAGCATCTTTTTCTTTATTTCAAATACATCAGATTTGATCTTAAAAAATAAATGAGAAAATGAAGAAACTCTGCACCGTAAGATCAAAGTGTGTAACAAAGCTTATTCATTTTCCTTCACCACATTTCTCTTATGACGAAGTTCTCCATTCTCCATCCAACCCGGTATTGTACAATTATTACAATATTGAAAATGATTTACAAAATCGTTTTTCTCTATTTCTGACTCCTTATATCCTTAATCTCTGACCAATGTTTCTGTCACCTTCGAAGGCTTTGTCTTATTGTACAAAATTTTAATCGCAACTTCCTTTTTATTCCTGAGTATTAATGCTGGTAGGGGCGTTACTAAGGAGACGGCAGATGGCTACGCTCCTTCTCCAATACCATGAGGAGTTGGTTAAAATTTAGTTGAGTTGGCTCAAATCAGCATTATTTGGCGATTTGCGAGGCACCTTTACAAACCAACAGAACCTGAAGAACGGTGTTGCAACCTGCTATACCGAAATTACGAAAGCCAATAGTATAATACAAAAGACATTCTTAGTCCTAAAAATGTTTAAAATAATTTTGTTTAATAATTTTCGTATATAAACTTAGAGTATTCCTCAGTTTTTTTATCACTTTTACTGGCCTCTCGTGATTACTGCTCCTGAGAATGAACTTCACTACCTCTTTGGAAAGGTCCAACAAGCCACTAGTTCAGAAACATTGCCGTTGCTACAGGAAAATAGTTTTTTTGTCATCTCTGTTAACTATTATTTGTTAGTTGAACCTCCTCTATAGTCATCAGTTTAAGTCCTAACCCATATAACACATATCAAACCTAGAGGGAGGAACCTGTGATAAGGAAAGGAAGGAAAAGGAATTTTTTTTTGTCTTAGTTTTATATTTACACCGTAGTAAAATTTGAATTTGCAGAAAGTTCTAGCTTGAAAAATAATACAAAAGGCAATAAAAAGTTAGTTTTCTAAAACAACAAACAAAAACTGCTTTGTTTTTGACATTTTGAAAAATCCTGTTTCATTTCATCTCTATCATTGGCATTTAAAATTTTTCTCTTTTTTATCTAGGGTTTTTGCCCTAGTTAACCGAATATAAGTAAAAGGATTTTCTCAGTTTTATTTTTATTAAAAAGTAAAAATAAATATGTATTAACTTAATAAATAGCCCAATTTGAAAAAAAATTACATTAAATTGTGGAATGAATGAACCTGGAAGCATTTTTTGGATCCATTTATACCGATTGATGTTGATATTTGATATATAACTACAAAATCAAAACAACTTTTTCCTTTACCATTTTTCAAAACAAAAAAAAATTACGTTTTCTGTCCTCCAGGAAAATTGTCAATATTTGGCAGTTAAGTTAAATCACGTGACAAACTTTCTTATTGTCATTTGGCATTATCTTTTTTAACAAAAACTTATTGCAAACTCATATATTTACTTAGGTCAGTTATTAAATCCACATATGAAGCGAACTTTACTGGTCATCCCATCGTGAAATATAACAAAAAAAACAAAAATCCCAATTGCTTATGTACACCCTGTAAAGTAAATATTATCAAAGACACATAATACTCCGTATACACGATCCATCCAATGTTAAATAAAACGCCGTCTAAATGAATCCCAAGTTTGCATTATATTCCCTATAGTAGGGATCCATCGAGTGATTTCCGCATAGCTCGGCAGAATTTCATGGTCAGTGTTGCCAGTATGTAGCAGTCCACATTGAATCGCGCATACAAATGTTTCTAAACAAATAGACCTAACTCGCGGTGTCGGCAACTAATTGTTTAATCTCGTTGCGTGCGAGCTAATATTTCTATTAAACGACGACACAAACTATTAAAAGTAGTGAATTTATTGGGTATCTAATAGACCGTCTATGCGAAGTACAAACGCTTTAATATTATATATTCACAGCATGTCCAAAAAGTCTGAGCATGGGCTAATATCTCTTACATGTGTACTATTAGATCAGCTTTTTTGGCTGTTTAATCTTTTTTCACCCTCTTCTGGGGGTGGCGACTGGGAATGTCAAGAGCGGGTGGAACTTTCTAATTTAAATGCAACTTTATATAGAATTTTACGTTATTTTGGAGACCTCCAGAAGAAAAATTTCTGCGCAAACCGTAGATCTCTAGCTCGACTTGTTTCGAATGCTAAGATATTGAAATAAGAATTCTAGTCGTAGAAATAAACTGCAATTTCAAATATTATTTTATAATATATCATTTTAAAGCAAATATCAGTAATTTTTTCTAGTAGTATTTGTAAATTATTAGGCTTTGTAAGAAACATTCGCTCTTTTAAATAGTCCCAAAAAAAATGAAGTGGAGTAAGGTCCGCCGACCGTACTAGCCATTCAACAGCTCCACGGCCTCCAAACCAGCGCTCAGGAAATTCATTATGAATATACTCTCTGACGGGTAAATAAAGGTGAGGGAATGCTCCATCGTCCTGAAAAACTAGATCATAGTCAATATCGTCGTCTTTAATAGTTGCTATTATTACAGGTATAACAGTTTCATCCAACAACTTTAAGTATAAGGGTCCGGTAAAATTTTCATTTTCATTAAAAAAGGACCAATTTACTGCGATTCCGAAAAAACGTTACTTCATCATTGACACTAACACATGCCAATGCCATGGAATATGGTTGCGTTTCAATTAAATGTTACATTTCTTCACAAAACTTAAATCTGTCGTCAGGGTCATTTACATTAAGTTCATGTTCAAGGTGAACTTTGTAAGGTAGAATTTTATGTTTTTGTATAATTTGGTGATTTGTTGATTTAATCACACCCACATCAGCAGCTGCTACTCGAAATGATTGCTTCGGTTGAACAGCAAATGTTCCTAGAACTTAATTTTGAAGATCTTCAGATTTAACACAAGGGGGGGGGCAGATCGGGGAACATATTTAATGATAAAAGTTGTTACGAACTTGAAAACAACACTTCTAACATAACTTGCAGAAACCGGTCTATCTCAAAAAGCTCCCTTGAGAAGTCTGGCTGGCCCATTGAAATTTCGATTGCATTTTCCATTAGAAAAAATCTCGAGTTTATCTTCATACGAACCATAATGAATTGAAAAAGTCGAAACAGCACGAAGGCAAAAGGCTTAAGCGTTAGTACACACCGAACGATATAAACTAAGACGATGTGTAGTTGAATTATTTCGAAAACCAGATGTTAAAAACAGTTTTTTATTAATAACAATGACAGTAGACTCCATTTCATATTTTTGTCACTATGTATCTCACTTCTTTTTCAATCCAATTTCAATCAATCTTTCTCGGCATGGAAATTTTTATGTTAGGCCAGCAAAATAAGGTAATATTCGATATAGGGTTGATTTCATAATACATATGTTCAACCCCCTTACGCTACCCCCATAAGGGAGATAAAAGGCTTAAAACACCTAAAATAGTTGATTTGTACACGCGATACTAGCCCCTACTAAGATTTTTCGGATATCCTGTAGATTTGAAATTGTCTCAACGAGCTCTTTAATTTGATATCCGTCAGTTTAATATATATATATATATATATATATATATATATATATATATACATATATATACATATTTGAACTTGACGCATATCAAATGTATATCTGAAATTGTCTTAACGAGCTCTTTGATATCCGTCAAGTTCAAATATATATATATATATATATATATATATATATATATATATATATATATTAACTTGACGTATATCAAAGTAAAGAGCTCGTTAAGACAATTTCAAATATACAGGATATCCGTCTCTTTTCAAGCAAACGTCACTATGAATACTCGCGGAGTATAGGCGAATCTTCTAATACCTCATTAATGAAAAAACGGCCTAGTCGTTTGGCCTGCAGGTGGTAACAAAGAAATGATACATACATACATACATACACGCACACAGATATACATACATATACAAATACACGCATACATACATACATACATATAGTAGTTATAATAGGGGAGCGCCTCCTCCTCCTCCTCTTCCTCTCTCTCATGTCCCTCATTCTTAACTTCCTCCCCTTTTATTCTCATTCGCATCATATTTTTAATTTTTTCTCTTTGTTCTCCCACATTTGATTTTGCATTCTTAAGTCTTATAAATAGGTGCATCATGATCATTTTAGTATGCCGAGACACATTTACTAAGCTGTGCTCGAGTTGCGTAAAAAGTTATTTTTGAATTTTTCCACCAGTTTTGTATAAAACAAAAAGAAAAAATGTGTCAAGTAATAAGTGAATTATGTGTAATCGCGAAAAATTAACTACAACTATCAGACAGTTAAAAGTTAAATATCTCAATTTCTTTGAAGTGATTTCGAAAGATGAATACACCAAGCTGTTTTATCCACTGAAACGAGATTATTTGGAAGCAATTGACTGTTGTGATGATTATTTAGAAGGAATTATAAGCCTTACTACGTTTTTCAATACATTTGGGAAATCATACTTTGTAGGAGAATTAAGCCACCTAATAGAATTTATAGGAGAAGATTGCCAATTTATACCTGCTATTATTGCAACCCAAAAGAGGTTTCAATTATACGAAGATAAAAAACAGGTATTATCAAAGAAAGTTAATCCTATTCGCAAGAGACGTCCCCCTACATATTTAAAATATTATGTTAAATAAATGAAATGGCTGAGTTGCTGATTGCAGTTAAATTATTAGAGGAGAAATTTAGTAATCTTTCAAAAACCTATTTCTCATATTGTATGGCAAGTGGTCCGGAGTGGATAGACTTTTATTGTAATCAATCTGAGGAATTCGTAAAGGCTGCCCTCTGTTGCAACAAATACATTGAAACATTAAATTTTTTTCAACTTATTCAAGATCTAAAAGATATTGGCTTTGGTTACTATTTAAAAGACTTGAAGCAATTTATTGACGAGGATACTATTCTTCAAGAAATTGAAAAGGAAGAATAAATTTAATAATATTTACAATGGAGCAAATGGTTACTGAAATGTATGAAGAGTTTATTATATCTGCTGCATACTTCCAATATTTATCAATTGTAGGCGAAGAAGACGCAGAAGCACAAGATTTGTCAGCATATGTTAATAATATAGATCGAATGAAACAATGTAAATTAGCCGCTAAATTTTGTAATGATTATTTAAAATATAAAAATGAGTATGAACTTTTAAATGAATTTAGAAAATTAGATTTAAGGTATCATATTAATTGTATTCAATCATGGTTGGTTAATGCAAAATAAAAAGGTAATTAAGTTTTTTTATATTTTTATTCATTCATAAAACAATTGTCATATAAAAATAACACATTTGTCAAAGCACACATACAAGGTGATTTTGAATGATAGAAGCATTTTGGTTCCATTAGCTTTAGCGCTGGTTGTTCATCTATTTCAATCACATGCTTTTTAGAATATTTCTGTATAAAATCCTTTTTTTCGCTTCCTTTTACAAAAACAAAATCTGCTTTCTTCGTAAGTGTTTCAATTATTTTTGGGAAATGATGTAATGGAGTAAATCCATTATTCCAATGTATACAATGATAATTTTTCGTTAACCATACCGCCTGCTTGCGACAATCAGGTGAAAGAAACTCCATTGGAAAAGGCTTTTTAAAAATGTAATGAGTCATTTCATAACCATCAAAAGCTGCAAGCTCTTTCGGTATAAATTTATTTTTTTCATCTTTGAATCCTTGAATATCTATAACCAATCTCATATTTTCAAAGCAGCAAATTTTTTAATGAGACTTTTTTTACTTGAATAATTTGCAATTTCTTCTTTCAGTTGATTAATTTTAAAAATAAATTTTTCAATTTGTAGTTGTAGTTTTGATGTCATGATTAAAACTAAAAGCTTTTCAAAATTTCTTTAAATTAAATCGAAATATGAAAATAGTGGGGATAAAGTTTATAATTGTTTCACAATTTTAGTAAGAGGGTTGTAGCTAAATAATTTGTCATGTAAAATAAGACAATAAGCAGAAGTATCTTTTTTAATTACATTGTGTGTCTCAAATTCAATTCTCATTACTACGGATCCCGTTTGAATTGTTTCTTTTTGATGGGAGCAATCAATATGTGTAATAGGACTAATGTTTTTGAATTGTTCAGGATCAAAAATGGGTTCATTTGGAACACCATAGTAAGACTGTCTAAAGTTGGCAAACATTTCGTATAAAGCAGAAAATTTGTTTTCTTCGAAATTTAAGTACAAATCGTGATAAGGATATCTTTCAGAATTTAAATATACTCTAATATTTGACAAGGTAATATTGTCAAATTTACTCATATCTTTAACAATTTTCCCTTTTCTGTTTTCTTGAAAGCCAATCACAACATGACGAGGAGCTTCTAGTTTACTAGTTGTTTTTACCGGCCATGTGTGACGGGTTGTTTCGGTTAGAGAAGAATATTCAACAAGTTCCCAACTCCTGAATCCTATCAATATATCTTTATTTGATTCTAATATTTTTGATAGAGCAAGTTGTTGTGGCATATCAACTAGAATGTGAGGAACTTTCCAATAAATTTTATCGAAAGTAACCAATGGAGTGTCAGGAGCAGTAACAAGGTGTGCTGGATCTTCTTTGAAAATAACACCATCTAAATCATCAGTTGATCTAATAAGAACCAATTCCTGTTTCATATTCATAATAATTTTTCTGTAATCTTCAAAAAATCCTAGAAGCATTTTTAGTGGTATGGATACGGAGAATTTTCCATCATTATCAACTAAAATTGTATCACCTTCTTTCCGATGTGGAAACCAACCTGCATTTTCCAGTTTTAAACTTTCGTTGGTATTGTGAGAAAGGTAGCTTTTTAAGGTTGATGCTAATCCAACATTTCTTATTGAATCTAAAGTAATTCCGTTTAGTTCATAGCGGATTTCTCTGAACAAAAAGGCTATACCATTGTTAATAAATAGCAATTCTTTCTTATATTTACCTTCTGTATTAGTTAATTTTCCTTCGATATAAAGTAAACTATCTGATGGTAGAGTGTAAGCATCGAGTTCTTGAATTGGGATCCTTATTTCATCATTGTAATCGAATTTTGAAGAAATATATGGTTGATATGTGTGAAGCTCAGAACTGACGATGGAATTGTCTACATAAAGCTTTTCGTTTACGTTTAATATGTTCATTATTTTAAAACAGTGAAACCCAAGGATGTGAGAAATTTACGATTATCTCGTCTTAACTTGTTGGTGTTGGATTTGATACTGAACTGTTGTTTAGGCTTTTTCTTTTTATAAGTTTTTACTTTGTTGATAGTGGTAGGGGCAAGTCTCATCCCAAGGGCTCTATTATATCTAACAACCATTTTATATTTCACTTGTTTGTAAATGTAACCTTACTGTTATAGTTTCTCCTCTAAAACTGATAAGTTCTCCGTCTTGATCAACTATTTTAACTGTTATATTGTTAATTGCTTTGACGCTAACTGGAAAATACAAAATGGGCAAAGGAGATTCAACTATTTTATACCCTGGAGCTACAGTTGGATAAAACTGGTGAATAATATGAACAGGTTTACCATTATTGTAAGAACCAACACAAATATTACAGTCAATACAAATAGCATTCACCTTAGTTATTTTTGCAACATTATCTGATTCTTCCTCTTTCATAGCTTCTAGTATCCTGCTATTAAAACCCAACATTTTTCCTATCGAATCTTCCTTGGTAAAATCAATTATTCTACTACACATTAAAAAAGTTTTTAGAGTATTAACATTTGCTTTTAAAAGAAAAAAAATTTTTTCATTCGGAAATAAATCTTCTATACTTTCTCTTATGTATGTTTCTATATCTGTAATGTCATAAGTTCCGTCGGGAATAACAATTACTTTTTTATCTATATAAAATTTATTATATCCTTCATTTATATTGGGGATAGTCATAAACGTTTCAAAATCAGCTAAACCCAGGTAATATTGTTTTTCATCCTCTAAATATATGGGCGGATTAAAATCAGCAGACAAAACAGAACTGTTTCCTGATATGGCAATTGTGGTAGACATTGCAGTTTATTTATGAATGAGATATTACAATAAATAATGAGTTTATATATTTTTTTGCAAAAATTTTAGGGATAGTTGACCACAGTTATATGAATTAAATTTTTGTTTATTTTCATAAGTATAAAATACATCCACTTTGCCATTCGAATTAAAATATTTGAGAAGTTCAAAAGGTGGTTTTAAATTTCCATAACTATCAAAATATATTACATTTTTGTTATTTTTAATATAAGCAGTCCAATGAGATCCTTTATTTTGTTTTTTATCCAAATTTACAATACCACATTCTTTCAGATTAATTTTTTTTGGAAGTTCATCGAGCATAAAAACACCTCTAAAGCCAGTTATTCTTAACAGCTTTACATATTTAATAATATCATTGTTCGTAAGTGCTCTTTTTGGAAAACTTATTTTGAGTTTTTTTTTTGTCTGATTGCTTTCATTTTGACGGATCCTCCTTTATAAGGTCTAATAAATAGTCCCTTTCCTTTATATGGTCTAATATATAATCCTTTCCCTTCTTTAGAAGCATTTTCCATTGCAATATTATGTCTATGTATTTCTTCTAGTTGCTGTTTAGCTGCTTTAGCATCATTTACTGCCTTAGCAATTCCTGCCGCGCCTCCACCTAGTGCACCCAGGGCGCCAAGAATGGGAAACAAAAGAGGTAGAAATCCTCCAATTTTTTTGGGTGTTCGAATGATACGTTTTTTCTCAATTTAAGTTTACCCCCTTTTGTATTTTTTAATCCCAAACCGAACTTTCTTTTACCCTTCATTATTCCTGCAACACTTAAAGCTGCAATTTTTTCACCAATAGAAGAATCTTTAGCTTTTACCCTATCCCAGGCTTTTTTTTCTAATATTTGGTCAGATATGTGTCTTTTTGATAAATCTTCAGTCTGAGAGTAAGATATATCATGTTCTTTGCAAGCGGAATCCAATGGATTTATACCAACGTCACCTCTAGTTAATCTTTTTTCCAAGTTGGTGCCGGGACCACAATAATTATATCCTGGTATATGAACTTCGAAAGGTAGTTTGCTAATTAATTTATTTACTAAACCAGAGCCTTTTCTATTACGTGTTTTAATAGTTTTTTTCAACTTATGGCGACCCACAGTCATTGAAGTTCTTTTTATACTAAAAGCACATTGACATTTTTCTGGTATAAATACTTTTACAGCTAAAAATATTTACTAGTGTGATTAAGAATGAGGATTGAAAAACAAAAATTCTCATTACCAGTAAATAATCATGACGAAAAAATTTTAAGTAAATAGTTGAGAAAGCATGGTGACTTATTTTGCGGTGGTTCAAAAAGAGGGCTTATAGTTGGTTGCAGTGGTAGCGGTAAAACCAACGTTATGCTTACACTGCTCGAGCATCCAAATGGAATTAGGTTTGAAAATGTCTATGTTTATTCAAAGTCATTAGATCAACCAAAATATGAATATTTAAGAAAGTTGTTAAAACCTATGAAAGAAATTGGATACTTTGAATATGATAGCGATGAGAACATTATTTCACCTCATGAGATAAAGCCAAATTCCGTTATCATTTTTGATGATATTCCTTGTCATAATCAATCTATTATTAGGGACTATTTCACGCATGGAAGGCATAGAAACACCGATTGTTTTTTTATTTTTCAAGGATATTCCTCAATCCTTAAACGTCTAATTCGAGAAAATGCAAACTTATTAATTTTATTTAAACAGGACTGTTTGAGTTTAAAACATATATATAATGACCACTGTATATTGGATATGACATTTGATCAGTTTAAAAATATTTGTGCTAACTGTTGGATGGATCCATATGGTTTTCTTGTAATTGACAAAGATTGTGAAGTAAATCACGGCAGATATAGGAGTAAATTCGATTCCTTTATATATTTATAAAAGTAAAAAATTTGCAGTTTTATTTCATTTAAAACTTGTACAGCATGGATAAACGTTTAGCTCGAGAATTAATAAGATCGAGACAAGCCGTGAAGCAGAAATATCAAAGCTTGAAATTAGCTACTTCTACTGCTCAGTCCGAATTAGAACAAACTTATAGACCAATAACACAACCACTTAAACAGCTAATTTCAAGTATTGGTAAATCCGAACCATTCGATTTAAAAGAAGAAAGAGTTTCAAAGTATGAAGATTTCAAAACACCTACAAAGCTTTATAAAACATCAACTCCGACGAAAAATATTCAGAAAACAGGAAAAACTCCGTCACTCCCTACAGAACTACCAACATTTTTAAATGACAGTAGTATCACTTCTTCCTCTCCTGTAGTACAACCATTGTCATCAACTGTTATAGCAGAAACTTCAGATCCTTCTAGTGACACAACAACAAATTTAAACTTGTCAGACATATTGGAACAAACTAGAAAAACAATTCAAACCTATGTTGGTACACCATCATATAAAGATTACTTAGCAGATTTTCATGAATTACCCAGATCATATATTGATGAGGGTGTGAAAGATACACAACATAAATTTGACCATTATTATGGAATAGTTCATGACCTCGAAACGGATAAGTTTTCTTTTGGTTTAACACAGATACCGGTAGAAATTATTGGAAAAGACATTAAAGTGGGGGGAATAACGTACACAGGCACGCCAGGTTTATACGAATTGCTTTTCAAAAAAGAACCGAAAGGTTATAAGAAGGAAGATTTAGATAATTACATGAACATTCTAGCTAAAACAAATGTATATCGTAGGAATTTTGATTCAAATGAACAAGTTCAAGGAAATACATCACACAAATATGTTACAATAATAGGACCATATTTACAAAGAAAGGGGATTACAAAGACAAAAACCTTGCCAAGATTAGTTACAGCATTTAACAAACCAAAACCTCCGTTTAGAACAACTAGAGCCAAATCTACAGGAAAGGGATTAATTTTGAAAACAAACAGATCAAATACAGACTATGTATACTGGAATAATGTTAACGAAATTGTTGATAGGCTACGTTTATTAATTTCATCAAGTGATGCGGGAAATAATGCTCATAGTAACGAGATTATCTCTATTATTGAAGAATTAAGAGAAGATAAAGTAATACTATAGATAACAGCTATCAAATATAATCGTATTTATTGTTTAATGAAAGCTCAACATGACAGTTGATAAATTTGGACGCCATATTTCAAAACAAAATCAAGAGAGAATAAGTGACATTAATAATTTAAAAAGGAGATTAGGTGAAAATGAAACAAATAATGAAATCTTTGCTAAAAAGCTTAAGGTTTTTGATGAAAATTTTTTAAAGTATGAAAACCAGATTAAAGGATGTTATACCTCAATTGAAAACGTTAATAAACAGTTGCTAACGCTAAATCAAATAAGTAAAGATTTGCAATTTTTAAATGAACATGTTAAAAAGGAAGACAAAAAATTAAGTGATGATATCAACAAAATTAATAAAATAATGGAAACAAATATAAGAGAAGTAATAATTGAAAAACACAAGGAAAAAATTAAACAATTAAGAATTTTTATAAAAAGGTTAGATGATGAAAAAAAAAGAAATCAAAATAGCATTCTTAACAGTAGAACAATTGACCAACTCACTTTGGAAGAAAATCAACAATATATTTCCTTGGAAAATATAATGTCCAGTGTAATTAAGAAATTAGAACAAGAATTAAATAAAACAGAGGAGGAATTAAAAAATAGTGATAGTAGATCAACTACTTTCTTAACTGGAGAGATAAAAAAATCCTTTAATGCGTTAGAAAAGGAGATTACTAAAATTAGTAAAATTTTAAATGAAAAAAGTTATACAATACAAATTGATAAATTGAATGAATGGGAAAAAACATATAAAAGTTATATTTCGAATTATTACAAAACATAGAAAGTGAACTTCCTTAAAATTGAATAAACAAGTTTGTTGTCATGACAACCGTTAAACAACAAGTCGTTAATGAATTACATAAACCTGCTAGAAAAAACTACAAACGCAGAAGGGTGGTAGTGAAAGGGTTAAATGATCTTTTTCAAGCTGATTTGGTTGAAATGTTACCCTATGCCAAATTTAATAAGGGATTTAAATATATCTTGATTACCATAAATGTATTTTCTAAGTATGTTTGGGCCGAACCGTTAAAATCTAAATCTGGAAAAGACGTAACAGCGGCAATGAAAAAAATATTAATCAGTGCAAAAACTCCACCAAAAAACTTGCAAACGGATAGAGGGAGAGAGTTTTTCAATGTAAATTTTCAAAATTTGATGCAACAATTTCGAATTAACCATTATAGCACGTTTTCCAATTTGAAAGCGAGTATAGTAGAAAGAGTGAACAGGACTTTAAAGAATAATATGTGGAAAATATTTAGCATTCAAGGAAATTACAAATGGTTTAATATATTAGCGGATATTGTAAAAGATTATAACAATACAAAACATTCTTCAATAGGAATGAAGCCAAAACAAGTAAATAAAACAAATGAAAATAGAATCTTGAAATCTGCATTTACTCATGCTAAAACGTTAGATATAAAATCTCCAAAGTTTAAAGTGGGTGATCACGTACGAATAAGCAAGCATCGAGAGGCATTTTCAAAAGGTTACACACCAAATTGGTCAAATGAGATATTCCACATTAAAGAAGTTAAGATGACAAACCCTTGGACATATTTAATTCAAGACGAAGATAATCAGGACATTCTGGGTGGTTTTTATGAGCAAGAATTACTAAAAGTAAAGCATACCGATGTGTATCTTATTGAGAAGATTTTGAGAAGGAAAGGAAACAAAGTTTATGTGAAATGGTTAGGACTTGATAAAAAATATAATACATGGATTGATAAAAAAAATATTGTTTAATTAAATTGAAATTAAATTTTAGTTAAATTTGTTTTATTTCTGTTCCTCACTTTATGCTTTAGCTGATACAAATTACAAAGTCTTAATGTGCTAATTAATTTCAAATAAAATTCACATTTACTAAACTAAAATTTTATTAAGTAAAACATCAAATACAATTTTTATTAAAACGTGTCAAATATATTTTATTTCTATGTTCCTCAGATAATATCGAATCTAGAATAAGTTTACAATCATTTATTCTTTTTTCAAAACGGAGTCTATCTAAGTACCACATCTGAAAGTTACTCCTACGGGCTTGTCTGTAAGCAAAGCTCCACTTCACTAACACATGCACCTTATTGTTCTCTTCCAGAAAAGATATTGTTTTCTTCGTAATATTTTCTTTTTGATCCATTTTCATTGTTTTCTTCGTAATATTTTCGTTTTGTTCCATTTTGCTTCAATTTGTTTTCCATTTGTTCAGGATATAAAGCAAGTAATTCCATCATAGTTGAAACATTTTCACTGTTAGGATTTTCTGTTGGACTTATTATATTATAAACATGCGTACACAAGTCGCCACAATCAGATGAAATATTATTTTGAAATATTTTGAAATATGTATTGAATTCTTGCCTTTTAAGTATAGATAATCTATAATCAATAATTTCCTTTAATCGCCACAAATTGTCCAAAGACTCTTGTCCTAAGTATATGAAGTGTGGGCCTTTTGTAATTTGTAGAACAGGGGTATCATTTATTTTCTGAACCTGCAGATGAATGTTGTTTATATTCACACTGGTTTGATCAACTTGAGGAAAGTAGAAATTGTTTACAATAATTCCTTGATGAACACAAATGTCTTTCCAATTTTCTTCGGTTAGTGCGATTGAAAATCCAGTTTTTCCACCAATTACAATTTTTGGAGAAAAATCATTTAAACTAATGCCAACAAGAACAAATTTTGACAAAGAATTATTTAAAAAATAAATTTTTGAATTAAGAAGCGTTTCCAAAGGTTTATGAACCACGGCGTTGTTCATAATGACTAAACGAGACTGAAACATATTGTGTTATTCTTGTACTTAAATATTCTCATCCCCACTTTCTTTAAAGTTTCGATTAAAATGGATTAATGAAAAAATAGATTTCCAGTTTGAAATTTGTAATAAAGATAAATAATTAAAATGGTAATGTATAAAAATAATGCAAAGTTTAATGTAACACTAATGATGGAAAAGTAATAATTTTTGAATCCGTCATAATAATTGGTACAGTTGGGGGTTAAAATTTGTAACTGATTATTTTTAAACTCTAACCTTTCTATCCAATTTGTATCAAAAATAGATCGATTTGGATAATGGTACAAAATTTTAAAAAATTTACTTGCATTTTCATTTCCATTTATTCGTTCCATCCAACTAATTGTACTATTGTTAATTAATCCAATTTTCATAAATTTACAATATTTACTTAGAGTGACGTCTGTTTTATTAGAAAAACATATTTCACACTGTGTTACGCTAGGGGGATGATGAACATAAAAAACATTTTGGAAAATAAAATAAAGAAGAATAAATTGAGATCTACTGATAGTCATTAAAACAAATTAATAATTATATTCCAAATTTATTAACATTAAGCAGATACTTTCACCACGAAAGCAAAAGCAGTTGTAAAAAAATAACAATAAAATACTTAATTTAAATATATGTAAAAGTTCATAAATAAGGATATTAATAATACTATATAAAATGTGTAGCTTGAAGACTTATTTTGAATGGTTACAATTATTCGATTCCTATTTTTCCATAAACAGTTATTTAAATCACAATTCCTAGCAAATTTCTTATGCTCCACAATAGGATCATCATAACTTAACCAATCAAAAATTTCAATACCACAATAAAAACATTTACAAATATCATTGATTGAAGTATAGTAAAAGCCAGCTCCAGCTAACACTTCTGGTCTCAATTTTCCTTTCCATTTTTTAAAAGTGGAAAGTCGTTTTTCATATGTTTTAAAATAACTGTTATCAATTTCTTTGTCAAAAGTTTCTAAGCACATTTTGTGAAAGTCTTATGAAGACTAACTTTGGTTTCAAAAACAACAAATTTAAATACCTTATAATATCTACATAAATATATCTAAATCTTCATGTTCTGCATTCCATTGATACAAAGCAATATCTTGGTGTCCCCAAGCTAATGTATTAAAACTATAGGGAATTTTATACCGCTTATCATCTTCGGAACTCAAAGCCAATTTATTAATTAACTCTGTAAAAATTGTATGTTGTCTAGATCGAAAAACATACATTGAACAAAAGGTTTTAGAATGATTTTTAACAACATCTTTATAATGAATAAAATCCAACTGCTTTTTAATTGCACTTTTTTTAACACCTTTTGCTCTTTTTGTTAAACTGTTTTCCGTTTTAATACAATATGCTTTTGCTCCAGTACCAAAGAAAGCAGTAATGGGTTCACCAGCATATTCATCTTTGAATTTTCCTATAACTGACTTTGTAATAGGCATTTCATGAATATTATTAAATTCATAATTAGATGTGTCAAATTTGTGAATATTTTTTATCATGTCAGAATAAATATTTGGAGTTGTGACTTCTAAAATGAACGAATCGGTATCGGTGTATAAAAGTGAAATATTTTCCTGATAAAGAGGTTTTAAAAAATTATAAAAGAAATCATACATGACAGTTTTAGATATATCTAATATTGAGAAGCCTACATATATTGGTTTATTGTAAGTAACTTGAATCTTTTGCATTTGAATAGCTACCAAGTTTTCAGAAAATATTGTTAAGTCCTTGAAATATGGTTTTGCAATTAAATTCTCAGCACCATCTTTTCTTCTATTTTTTTCCCACTCTGTAACAAGTCTTACGTCAATTCTCCTATCAACATTTTCCATAGTCTTGCCATAAATACTATTATTTGCCAACTTGTAAGTATTACGATCAAATTCATTCTTTGAATCATTTCTTAATCTTGAATTCAAGTCTATATATTTTTTCAACCAATCAGATTGAGAAAACTGTAAAACTCTATGAACTTTAGTTAACTTGAGTCCATGTTCCAAACATTGTTTTAATAATTGATAGTGAATAACATATTTTGATTTATCATTTAAATTGGGTATTAATTTTATGCATTTAGAATTTGGCGGTTTAAAGTTTTCTGGACAAAACGGAAAATCGTTATGATAGGAATGTAGACTTGTAGGATATTCTAAATCAACTTCTAAAACATATCCCTTATTAGATTTTTTAGAAATATTCATAATATTTAAATCATTGATTTCTTTATCTGTTAACCAAACAAAATCTCCCGTTGGAATGTGCTGTGACATTGCATAACCATACAAATTTGTTGCATCATAATAAATTATGTATTTAGTTGGCTTTAAAGGATCAAAATTTAAAAGAAATGGGTTATTAGCTTCAGATTTTCTACAAATGCAAGAGCTCACACCACCGCGAACGCTTTTTTTGAAAAAGTGTATCATATGTGGATCAGTTAACAATTCTAACTCTATTCCAGTATAACGCAAACACGCCTCCCAGGATAAACCTGGAAAAGTGTAAAAATGAGCTGGATCGAGCTTATATGTGGATAAACAAGTGCTTCTAAAATTTTCAAAAATATCTGCCAAAAGTAAAGTATCAGAGAGTAAGTAAACGTCGGAGTATTGACCAAGAGATTCACATTTAAACAATTGCCAAACCTTTACAGCTCTTTGGTATTCTGCATCACTGATGTGCTCATCCGTTAAAGTATTATAAAATTGGTCTTTCTGAGGTAAAGTTGTTTCTTCTAATTTTAAATAATCATCAATATAACTGTAAGGAAATACACCTTTTTGCCGAATAAGTTTAAATCTTTCTTCATCATTGAAAATTTTTTTTATTTCCTTACATTGTTCATCTTTTAAGCTTTCAGAGAGTTTTGATAAAGAATGGGATAGAAATTGAAAAGAATCAATAAACCTTAATGATATATTTTTTTTCTTAGCCTTTTGTGTCTTTTTATCAAAATAGTTATCCACATGAATAAGCTTTTCAAATGAAATATATTTTTCCTTGTTTTGTGCGATAACTGTTAGTTGTTCTTTGTTTAAGCATAATTTTTTAAGAAATAGATGAGAATCATAATTACGCAAATTATGCAATATAACTGGAATAAAGTTAGGTATTCTGTAATTTATGTTGCAGAGTGAATGAGCTGGACCTCTATAAAGACCGGTTATATGACAATGATCTGCAACCCTGTTATTTAAAAGAGGTTTATTACAAATATGACAAACTTTTTCATAGTTATGATAAATTTTGTCCAGTTCGTTCAAAGGGATCATTTTTTTAGGAGCCTTTAAATATTTATTGTATATGTTATACACATCTCTTTCTAAAGAATTTATAAATAAAGTATCACAATTTTGACCTCTATATTTTTCAAATTTAGAATAATTATCGTCGAAGGAACATTTAATGTAATAGGCAAATGAATGTGGAATATGTTCATATTGTTTTAAGGTGTATGAAGTATTAGGATTTTTATCAACATTGTCATTATTTAAAGGCTTTAAAATGCATTCAAAATCGGCATACACCACGAAAGGAACTTTCATTTGTTTATGATAATTTACAAATTTCAAAATATTATCATATGAATAGTTTCCAAATTTATCTTTTATTAATTCTTTAGAAGGTAGGTTAATTCGTAAATGACCACAATCATAGCTATTGTGTTGTAATAAATTTTCTTCTGTAGGGAAATATTGTAAACAACCATCGCAAATATATTTTTTTCCGTGATGTTTAGAAATTTGTGCAGAAACTAGTTTTGATAAATCTTTAATATAGCAATAATGAAAAGTTTTTTCATCATCATCACTTATTAACAATAAATTGACATGTTGATTTTTTTTATTCGATGAATAATAAAGTGGACCAATTACTTCATACCCCTTTTTAGGATTTATAATTTCTAATCCATATACATTAATAGAAATGTTATTTTTTTCTTCAAAAACCTTAATGTTCTTTAGCAACATTGGAAATTCTATACCTGACATATCCAAAACAGAAGAGTAGTGTGGGTAGGATGAAGTTTCAAAATCTAATCCGCGTGGTTGGTGAAGAGCAGACACAACTGCCCAGGCGAAGCAAAAGTTGTCATCATTCCTAATGTTGATCACAGCTTGACGTCTCTTGATCTCTTGAGGAAGTTCGATAAAAGATGAGGCTCTCAGCGGATTGTGCTTGTTAACATTAATTTCCAAATGAAGTAAATTCATCAAAGCCCATCCTGCAACGTAAAAATTAAAAAATTACTTTTTTTGTTGCTGTTGTAAAATCGAAAATAAATTCTTTACCTGAATCTCTTTCTGCAAATTCGTCAGCTTTCTGGTCAATAATGGTGCAGATTTGCTCTAACAGTTCTTTTTTCTGATATCCCTGGCAAATGACTTGGAACGGCGCATTAAAAGATTTGACATCATAGCTGTCGCTGCTGGGGTTAAAATAGAAACCGAACAGTTCCATATTTAGCTTGATACATTTATGTTTCTGCAGTTCTTGATCTATTAGATGTGCAATTTTGTATTCCAAATGTTGAAAATATTCTTTCACATTTATGAAGTTTTGGTGTGAGGAAATCCTATAAGATATTATTCGTTCCCTGAATGCTGACTTGATAATTTCAACACCTTCCTCCAAGCCTATTTTGGAATTGTTCTTGTGCACACTAGATCGAAAATGTCCACCCCATAGACTTTGGTTTATATTTTTCTTGCATTCTTTACAATATTTTACAATATTTGTAGAATCTATATAAATTAAGAAAAAAATATTTTACAAAATATGACATGAAAAATAAAATGTTCTTACCTTTAACAAGCTTTGGTTTTTTCAACCAACTGTTGAGTTTTGTGGAATTTCCGTTAACATGTTTTTTAATATGTCGCAGTAAATTATCCTTTCTAGTAAAGACTTTATTACATGTTACACACTTATGCATTTCTGAAGTTTTCTGCATAATAATAATAATAAAATTAATATTGTGCAATTCTATTTAGTTATAGTCAAATTTTGAAAAAAGCAATTGCATTTTTGAAGTTCTTTGTATAATAATAAAATTAATATTGTGCATTTTTATTTAGTTATAGTCAAATTTTGACAAAAGCAATAGAAATTAATTGACTTTATGAATCCATTTCTTCAAATGAGTCAACTAATTTGTCAAAGGCCTGTTTAACATAATTCACCGTACTTTCGTCTCCCTTTTTAATTGTGATCAAATTAGTTAAATTTTGAATAGCGAAACCCAGACACTTAAGGTTTGCTATTTGTTTTTTATTTTTTTTATTAATTTTAAATTTTTTTTTAATGATAAATGATGGTTTCGAAATTGAATTTTGTTCAACTGGTGAATTATTAGGAGAAATATCCGAAGTCAAATTTGCATCAATTTGTTTTTCTTGCGGATCAGAATTTACAATAGCATATGGTGAATTAATAGAAGATATAGCCGAACTTAAATTTTGATCAATTTGTTTTTCTTGCGAATCAGAATTTACAATATCATATGGTGAATTAGTAGGACAAATAGCCAAACTTAAATTTTGATCAATTTGTTCTTCTTCCGAATCAGAATTTTCACTAAACAAAAAGGGAGAGCAAATTGGTCTCGGAGAATTAATTGGCGATTTTAATGTTAAATAATTTGGATTAGATTTTTGAAAACAAACAATATCCTCATCGCTAGAATTTTGAGTTTCGTCAATGTCATTCAGTTCTTCAAGAGTTTGTTTAGTTTTTGTTATAATTAAGTCCGTTTTGTTGTCAATAATGTCATTAAGATCGTCAAGAGTTTGTTGTTGAGTAGCTGTAAATAAATATTTTTCGTTGTTGTGTTTGTTGGCATTATTCTGAACTTGGCAGTTGTAAATAATTTCATTCAAGTCCTGAATAGTTTGTTGTTGACTAGTTGTAAATACGTCTGTTTCATTGTTTTGTTGGTTTGCAAAATTCTGCATTTGAGTACATGTTTATAAGTCAAAGTCATTGTCAATTATTTTGCTAGTCGATGCCAAAAAATTGTCCATTATGAAAAAAAATCGTAATAACAAATAAAAATGCCACAAATGTACATAAAAATGTCACCAATATATATAAGAATTAAATCTTGCCAAATAAAAATGTTAGAAATAAAAATAAAAATTTACCAAATAGACACAATGTAAACACCAGAAAACTCGCGAGCTCTGCACAGTGTGAATGCAGAAATCAATTGCATTCGTCTCTTCGCTGAGGCGATTTTATATGCAAAAGTTAATCACATGTGTCCTACTTAAAGTTGAACGACAATCTCTAAAAACCACTTTCCCAAGCCGATCAACAACCTTACCCCCCTCCCCCCCCTCCCCCCCCCCGGACCCCTGAATTTCCGAGACTAAAATCCCGGTTCCCCAATTTCGGGCTACCCTCTTCAGGTTAAGTTAGGTTAGGTTATGTTAGGTTAGGTTAGGTTAGGTTAGGTTAGGTTAGATTAAAAAAAAGAAGAAAAGAAAAAAGGAGAAGGAAAGAAAAAGAAGAAGGAAGGAAAAAGGAGAAGGAAGGAAAAAGGAGAAGGAAGGAAAAAGGAGAAACATATAAAAAAGAGAAAGAAGGAAGGGAGAGAAAGAAGATAAGGTGAGGGTGAGGGGGGTTTAAGGGGGGTTGGCGGAGCGGGGAGGGGGCGAATCCCCCCTTGGGCCCCCCCCCCCCCCCCCCCCCCCCCCCCCCCCGAGGAAACTGACAGGGAAAGGGACAGCGAAAAAAGGAAAAAAAAAAAAAAAAAAAAAAAACTTAAGTATTGCAGGTAGTAAAAGTGGTGGTTGATGGGATATATACTTAAGAACATCCACTCGACGATCATACAGTATCATTCGCTGTAATATCAGTTGTCGATATTATTTTATAAGCTATAACCAAAATTGTTTTTTATCAAATATATCTATCTAAATCTAAAGCTCCTAACGATGGCAGAAAATATGATTGGAAACGCTGACCAAATTGAAGAAAATAATGTGGAGAACGCCGCTCAAATTGAAGAAAGAAAAGAAATTTTTATTAACTTGGAAGGCGATTCCATCACTTATAAACATTCATTTTTGGACAAATCATCTAGGCTTGTTAGAAGATCATTCTTATGTAACATCGACATTAATTATATTGAGGAGGAAGAAGAAGAGATGGAGGAAGATGATCAGGAAATTGACGAAGGAGTGGACATGGATGGACAACTGCTAAATTTAGGAACCGAGGCTGACGTAAAAGTAAGCAAGTTTAGGGCTAGTGAATTATTTAATAATTTTGAAGAAAAAGATGTATGTGTTATACAAAGCTACTCTAAAATTGAAAGTCGAAGACTAGGAACATTTGCTATTTGCCTTCCTTGTAGTGCAATTCACATGAGATATTTACGGAGAGGGGAGTCCGATCATGTGAGCTGCCACTACAAAAGAGCTTATGTTGTTAGTGCTTCTGATTTACATTGTGCTATTTGTAGGATACATCTTTTTCTACTAATTCCTGAACATGCTTGCTTTTACTGCAACAAAAATGAAAAAAAAGAGATAGAAGATTATGTTGTTAAATATTAATAATAAACATAGTTTGTAAAGGTGATGGGTAGATTATTTCAACAATATTAATTTTAAATATAGGTTATAAACGTAATGGGTAGATTATATCAAAAATATTAATTTTAAACATAAATTGTAAAGATAATAAGTAGAATACGTCAACAATATTAATTTTAAAAAATGTCAACTGTTACTATAAGCGGTTATATATTTTCATTGCTATATGCAAAATACTTCTTTTTATTCTAACATCTGACACTGTATTTGTAAATGAAATAGCTAATCATATGTAAAAAAAAAAGTGTCGATTATGTCAACTGCCACTAGAAGCACTCATATATTAGCATAACATTTTGTTAACGCTTGTTTCTGTATTCAATTGAGTTTTCTCTTACTTGATGCAAATTATATTAATATTATTAGTATAATTAAAAATTAGTAGATTAGGCTATGCCGGTCCGACAATCAAAACCGTCATTTTTACATGTAAATTCCCATAAGAAAATTTAAGCTTCCATTTGCAAAAGTGGTGCCATTTTAGGGCGTGGCACTTTTTATGTAAACCCATAACAATTGTTTTGTTATGTAATGTGAAAATTAGTATGTATTAAAAAACTTGTTAGATCATTGTTGTCGTTTCAATATAGGAAAAGGAAAAAATGTGTGTCAATTATTATATATATTTACATTTACTTTTTTTTACAAAATTATTTGTTACCAGAGTTTTCACAAACACAAATTATAAAAAATATTATCCTCTTTTTAAAATTACAACAAAATGATGTCTAATTACATCTTTGAAGATTTGTACCAAATAGTAATATCTAGTGCGACATACAGGACAATTGTTTACCATTATAGAACAACCATTTTCATCATTCCATCTTAAAATACATTTTAAACAAAAAATGTGGGAACATGTATTTGGTCTACATGAATCATAATATTCGATTATTTCAAAACAAATAGCACAAAACACTTTTTTCTCTTCACTCTCAGTTTTATTCAAATTTTTTAAAACAATCCCATTATTTTCTTCTCGAACTAATGGTATATTTTCTTCTTGAACTCCTGGTATAATTTCTTCGAGGCTAATTGTCTGAAGCGGAATGGATCGATTTCTTTCTCCAACTGATTCACTCATTTTATTTTAATATTATTATTAATAGATTTATTCAACAGATTTTTTTCTTTTAACAGTCACTCGTACCTTAACATACTAAAATGATCTTGATGCACCTATTTATAAGACCTAAGAATGCAAAATCAAATGTGGGAGAACAAAGAGAAAAAATATGATGCGAATGAGAATAAAAGGGGAGGAAGTTAAGAATGAGGGACATGAGAGAGAGGAAGAGGAGGAGGAGGAGGCGCTCCCCTATTATAACTACTTACATACATTCGTGACATTAAGTACATTATATATATATATATATATATATATATATATATATATATTTAACTTGACGTATATCAAAGTAAAGAGCTCGTTAAGACAATTTCAAATATACAGGATATCCGTCTCTTTTCAAGCAAACGTCACTATGAATACTCGCGGAGTCTAGGCGACTCTTCTAATACCTCATTAATGAAAAAACGGCCTAGTCGTTTGGCCTGCAGGTGGTAACAAAGAAATGATACATACATACATACATACAGGAGGAGGAGGAGGCGCTCCCCTATTATAACTACTTACATACATTCGTGACATTATATATATATATATATATATATATATATATATATATATATATATATATATATATATATATTAACTTGACGTATATCAAAGTAAAGAGCTCGTTAAGACAATTTCAAATATACAGGATATCCGTCTCTTTTCAAGCAAACGTCACTATGAATACTCGCGGAGTATAGGCGAATCTTCTAATACCTCATTAATGAAAAAACGGCCTAGTCGTTTGGCCTGCAGGTGGTAACAAAGAAATGATACATACATACATACATACACGCACACAGATATACATACATATACAAATACATGCACACATACATACATACCTACATACATTCGTGACATTAAGTACATTCGCTTGTGCAGTCGGATAAAAAGAATCCATTTTGTCTATTATTACTTGCTACTCAATACAAATTTAAAAAAAAATGTTTCATTTCTGTGACTACATATTAAACTTTTTATTCGGCCGCGCACGCAAAGAAGGGTAATGTATTTAACAGTCATGTATGTATATTTGCATGTATATATGTAACTGTGTATGTATGCATTTATCGTTTGTTATTACCTACAGGTCGATCGTCTATGCCTGTTTTAAGGTAAATTAAAATGACGGAAGTAGTGCGTGATTTTGTCCAACCTGCTTTATACACGCTCGCTATAAATAACTACTCAAAAAGATAGATTTTGCATCTTAAAGAAAAATAACTTACTCAGGACCGTATGTTCTAATTTACTAAAAAATATGCCCAAGCAAGTAGTATTTTTTCGAATATTTTACTGATATTGACTAATTTCTTTTTTAGATGGCTCATCAGTGGGTTAGATATATCAATAATTTTGACAAATTAATGGAGGAAGCTTTAAAAATATGTTGTAAGAATTCTTTGCAATCGATGTTTGAAGCCTTGCACGGTGATGGGACAACAGACCCCAATCCTTTGATTAAAGTTGAAGTTAATCTTATAGGAAATAAGGTACCGCGACTCTAGAAGAGTATTAAACAGATTTTCGAATCATTCCTTCATTCATATATATATATATATATATATATATATATATATATATATATATATATATATATATATATATATATATATATATATATATATATATATATATTTAATATAATATTTTTTAAAGCACACTTGGGCGCTCTCGAACTGTATAAAACAGATTTTCGTATCATTTTTGGTTTTTCCTCTAATAATGAAGAAACAATTTTTAGGATTGGATTTAGTTTAACGCGTTCTGGTGTCTGAAGACATCTAGATACATAAAAGTACTTATTAGGTTCTATTTTTAAACCGTCTAAGCAAATTACGATTGTCGCATCCTGTTTGATAAAATTTAATTTTTAAAAATTTTTTTATGATTTTTTTCTTGGCGTTCGCCAAAAATTAGTTTTTTTTAATGAAATAAAACAAAAATAATAAAGAGACAAAAAACTACAAAACTAGGTTCAAAGTTTGGATTTAAATATTTCGCAAAAAAAAAACAGAAGAAGAGAAATTGCAAAGCATCTAGTCGCCTTTGATAAAATGTGGGCATTGCCGCTGTCAGAGATAAAAGACTATATATTCAAATAAATTTCATTTAATTTTAGGGCCTCAAAATAGGTTTCTTGGGTATTTTTGAGATTGTCAGGAGAAAATTTGGATATTTTTAGGAAGGTATCCACTTACTTTACCCAATTTAGTAAGTCTGCTTAAGATAATTGGCTGTCATTTCCTGTAAAGGGCAAATGCCGATATTCGTTTCACATAAGTTCTACTCGCTTACCTTATCTGTAGTATTTTCTGTATTGAGACAGTTTTCGTGAGAGTGTTGATATTGGCATTACGCAATAAATTCGAAATATCGTGTTAATTTTCACTAATATCGTTGATTGAAGGAAAAAGGAAGATGCGCAACCTTATGGGCGAATTCGTGGCACAAAAGGTGTCCGAGATGTAGCCGATCGTCGCGTCGCACGTAGGTCTTTTTTGCTAATCTAGGCGTGCAAAAGTCTGTTTACTTTTCGGTCTTGGAAGTTTTGCAATTAAATGCAAGAACACCCTTAGAAAAGATGTAATACTAAGATTTATTTATAAAAAAAGTCCCCAATTGTCATATTTGGAGCAAAAATTAAATTAAGTTATTTTAATAATGCGAAAAAAATACAGACTATAATTATTTTACCTTTTGAGAAAAAACGTGATATTTAGGTTGAGCATATGGTTAGTAATATTAGTATAAAGATACATATTTTGCACAAAAAACAAATGAATATCGTTAAGGTTTTTTGATAAGCATTAGTTTTAGAATTAATGACAGCCTGTATACAGTGTGTCTGCTTAAGTTGGCCACATATGGGAAACTTTTTTATTATTAATTTTAGGACAAAAAGTTATTCTTTATAAAAAGTTCTGCATGTTCCAAAACCTAAAATGCAACCATCAGATATAACATTTTTTCAGTCGTATACGGGGCTTTGTCGTAAAATATGAATTTCACTCAAGTGTAAAGTACCTTTATATTTGACAATATCGAAAATTGGTATACAGAGAAGTTGATCAGAATTAAAAACTACGTTTAAATATGCAATTGCATCCATATACATTGAAAAATATTTTTTTCAATGTTTGTCTACAATAACATTTCAAATAAATGTAGTTGCTTGCGTGAAATCTAGGATGCACTGATAAACAAATTATTTGTTTATAGCAACAAATTTTTGACAGTTACAGTTACAGTTAAATACCTTCTAAATGAAATGGAAAGGTTATCATGTTTGTAATAAATAAAAAAGATAAACCTATCAGTATACCTAATTAAATTTGTAAAAATTAAAATTTTAAGTAGAAAGATGTTATTGCATATTTGAACGTAATTTTTAGTTAGTAGAATAACTTTTTTTTCCTAAAATTAATAATAAAAAAGTTTCCGAAATGTGGCCAACTTAAGCAGACACACTATATTTTAAGATTTATTAAACATATCTCAAGTTATCATTTGTTGTTAAAAGGTGCAGTCTTGGCAATCAGTTATGGTCTGTAAAATATAAATTTCGTTATCATTACTTATTTACTAAGCACCCTTTGTCAATCGGAGAATATACATGCATGCATTTTTAAATGCCGTTCATAATTAAAAAATAAACAAATACTAATTATAGTAAAGATATTTATTCCTTAAAAAACTTAAAACAAAGGAAACAAATAAATTAATCTTCTTCGGGCGTTTTTAACAAGGCTAAAACAGAGGTAGGTAAGCTACTAGAAGATCTTGGCTTTACTCTTCGCATAGAAGATATAACAGGGTCCGATGATATAAGGAGTAAGTTAAACATATCTTCAACATTTTCTTTCCTTGAAAATTTGCGCGCATGAAATTCCCTAAAATTTCTTACGTCCTTATTCCTATGTTCCTGAGCCTCTTCCGAGAGAGCTCCTATCGGTATAATTGCCTCCTTTATTATTAGGCTTCCATGTATAAGAAGTTTATGTACACTTTGAGGCATGTAGAACCAAGCATATTCTTGAACATACAAACGTGCTGTTTTTGCTGCAAAATCTTCAAAAGCCAAGGTATTGACAGAAAAACCCGAGGAAATCGTTCGAAGAATTGTAGCAAGTCTTTCGATTAAATCCATATTTACTCCCGTAGCTTCTGAAGCCAGTAGAGGATTTCCAAAGAATGTCCTAGCGATATTTCCGGTATTACTGCTACCATAGCCTTGTTTGGGTAAATCAACTAAGATATTTAACTTTAGTCTCAAATTTTCTTGGACTAGTTTTTTCTTTAACTCGGTTGCCTCCTTTTGCTCTTTTCCAATCCTCCATTGCCTTATATCAAGGCGATATGATATATTTAAAATGCACTCCATGCATTTAATCCACGCGTGGAGACTTGATAACCCGAATTGGAGTGTGTCTATATTTACAGGTCTCTTACGAACTTCGTCAAGGTTATTCATTACCTTAGGTGAAGCTCCGCAAATATGACAGTTTTGAGCCCCTGTATCGGAAAGGGTGCTGCAGGTTTTGCCATGAATCATTGTTAAAGAAAACACAGAGTCAAAAATATGTTCTGTTTCTCCTATTTGAATTTTTGTAGGGATGAGTGTTTTGATCTGATCTTTAATATCATTAACTTGCTCTTTCACAAAGTCTGCTGTTTCCTTATGAAATATTATTTTTAAAGGACGGCAATATTTTGTTGATGAAGGTACTGGGTTGCTCCAAAGGATAAGTTCTTTATTTCCAGTTTTTAATTTCGCTGACATTCTTAGGGGTACCATTGATACTAAATATAAACTCCCATCGTCCATATTAAAATCCTCAAATCCTTGCATATAACGACTTTGTCCGGATGCGCCATCACACCCCCATTTAAACATTACTTTAATTTCAGATGGGTTATATTTTCCAAAATATTCACAAAAAACGTCTTTTTGTACTATAGCGAGCCTTTGTATGGTATGCTGCACTAGCGACTGTAACTTTACTTCTCCTGATGCCTCTCTAATGGTAATATCTTGCGGATAACACATTTTCTTTGCCTTAAGCAGGTTGTTGTATGTTGGATAGATATTTGCGTTGTGTGCTTTTGCAGTTTGCTGAATATCAATGTATTGCTCCTTGGTAAATTTGTTATCAACAAATAGAGCCAATGCTTTTTCGGGTGTCATTTTTAAAGGAATCCTGGTAGGAGTAGCAATAGCTTTTTTAACCTTGTTGGCTCTATTTGGTGAGACGCTTGGAGAGGCGACCATCTTAATTACTGTGGCAGTGTCTCTTTTACCTTCTTCCCTTAGTTTAAGCTGTGTAGCAAGAGCCAGTTCACTAGAAGTAGAATTTTGGATAAGTCCTTGTACTTTTCTTTTTTTTGCCGAGTAACTGCAATTTTTAAAATAATTTTTTGGGCGACCCATTTTTGCAACTACATTGTTTCCTAATGTATTAGGCGTACCATTAAAGGTCAAATAACCATCCAACCATTGTTTGTTATGTAGTAAAAAAGTATTAATCGAACGGTTGCTCTGTCTCCATTTAGAAACAAATTGTGCACATAAGTTTTTGGTTGCTTTGGTAAAATTTGCTTTACATTCCTCATTTAGCTCTTGATAATTTACCATTTCCTTAAGATGGTCGAGTACTATATTAAATTTTCGGCAGCCTATTTTTTCATTACGCCAGAGATTGAAAACTTCGAGGCGCTTCAGACCGTCCTCCATATCTAAAAAAGTTATAAAATATGTAAAGGAAGAGGCCTTGGAACCTTTCGACACAACACTAGCCAAAAGCAATTTTAATTTTAACGATAGCAGTTACTCGGCCAGAAAAATAAAAGTACAATAATTTTTGATACCCTTGCTACCCAGCTAGAAATAAAGGAAAAAGGTAAAAGAAACATTGGCATAGAAATTAAGATGGTGGCCTCTCCAAACGTGTTAGCAAATAGAACCAACCAGGTTAAAAAAAACTATTGCTACTTTCACCAAGGCTTCCCTAAAAATGACACTTAAAAAAGCATTGGCTCTTTTTAGTGATAACCAATTCACCAAAGAGCATATTATCCAACAAACTGCAAAAGCGCACAACCCAAAAATCAACCGAACTTACAACAGCCTGCTAAAGGCAAAAAATGATGTGTTACCCAAAGGGCCCGCCAGGGCAACATACCATACAAATACTTGTTTCTATACAAAAAGGCGTTTTTCTTGAATATTGTGAAAAATATATCCCCTAAATGACAACAGCTGAATCAAAAACTGGAAATGAAGATCTTATTCTTTGGAGCAACCCAGTATCTTTATTTACAAAATATTACCATCCTTTTAAAATATTGTGGAAACTGCAGATTTTTTGAGAAGCAAACAGGCAACACCCTTTCCGACACAAAGGTGCTCAAAACTGTCATATTTGCGGAGCTTCGCCTAAGACAATGAATAACCTTGAGGAAGTGCGTAACGAACAATTTGGACAAACGTCTAAGCGTGGATTAAATGCATAGAGTGCATCCTAAATCTATCATATCGCTTTGATATAAAGCAATGGAAGATTGGAAAAGAGCAACAGGAGGTAACCGAGAAAAAATAAGTCCAAGAAAATTTGAGATAAAAGTTAAAGATTTAAGCAAGGCTTCCACTAAAACTAAAAATATAGCTAGAAAATTCTTTGGAAATCCTAAGCTACTCGGATACAAAAAACTGTTTTTGGCTAGTGGTGACAGAATTTAAAAAAATTATATCTTCATTTTTTTGTCAACATACAAAATAAATCCAAAAAATTAAAATCTATACCCTTAGACACCCATAAAATGACACTCGACTTTTTGTAAATTTAAAAATTTTCATCCCCTACCCCTTTTTTTCCTAAAAATAATACCCTAGCTTTACCATTAGAATCCCATAAAAAAGTATTATTTGATTATTTATATAAAAATGCAATTTTTACCAATCAACCCCCTATTTCACCCCCTTCCCCTTAACGAATTTTTCTTAAAAACACTCAGAAGCTTGCTTTATATTAAATTAAAAAATGTGTATAAATAATACTCTCATTCCTTATTAGTCTTTACCAGACTTTAGAATACTATATGGTAATAAGAATTAGTAACCTAAGATTTTCACCTATCTTTTGACATCATAGCGTTACTAAGCTACCGAATTTGATGGTCTATTATATTAAATATTTATCCTATAATTAAGACAAACCTAAATTTGTAGGTTTCACTTAATCTACAGAAACGATACCGCACACCCCCCTATGGCTTAACGCCTAGTACCCGTAATGATGAACGCCTTGAAAGGCAGATCGATTATCAGGCAAAATAGTTAGAGTAATGGATAGAAAACATCAAATAAAAATAGATGCGGCAAATTACGGCAAACAAAATTGTTACCGTTACAATTATAATATAAAAGTTAATTAAAAAAAAAATACCTTTAGACCAATCCTCTTCAATTACATAAGTTCTACTCTAGTCTAATAAAATTTAACTTTTTTTGTAGTACTTTTTTCTCTATAATAGTTTTAATATAATTACTTTGGTAAATTAGCAAATATCAAAAGAAACTTTACACAATTTTTTGGACATACCTCAAGGTACAAATTACAAAAGTTCGTTTTAAACAATCTTTCTCTGACACAAGTTTTTTTGGATTCGAAACTCCGTAAATAGTTATCAAGTACATGCATATGCACAACATCCGCTGACAAATTGTCATTTCGTGCAGATATTTATTTGTATCGACTAGCGGCGTCTCCTAGGCAACGGTTCTTTTGTTTTCCATGGCTATCTGAGTACCTAATAAAATAAGTTTAAATCCATTTAACGCGGCTAAATTTTACGACTTTTGCACGCCTAGATTAATGAAAAGGACCTACGTGCGTCGCCGCCAGGAAAGGTGTCCGAGATTTCCTTGGCGCCGCGCGCTGCCAGTCGTTTACAGCGAAACAGCGGATAGATCGGATAGTCGGCGGAGATGTACGAATTTTTTTACCTGTATTGTTTACATCATAGTGGTCATTGTTTTTTCTTCGTTTTCGAGTCAAACTCGTGAATTTTTAACTCTACAAAACTAGAGTACGTTTCATTCTTGTGAAACTGTTAATTAAAGCAATTATGTCTGCCAGAAAAATAGAATGTGCGTATGTTGGATGCAACAATAAAAGAAAAAAGAAAAATAATTTGGTGAACTTTTTTAAATTCCTCGTGACGTGCCCGATATTCTTTGTCAATAGATACAAAACTGTGGCAATGTTGAAATATTTTTAATGGACGAAAATTCTTTGATAAATAAACGTTTATGTAAAAATCATTTTTCTAAACACGATATGTATTCAAGTGCCGAAAGACAATTACTGAAGAAAAATGCAGTTCCTATATTTTTGGCAGGTAAGTGTTTTTTATTTTGTATCTTATTTTTCGAATGTCCTTGTTAAAATTAAATTCAATTAAAGAATAAACTATGCAGGGTCCTAACAATCTTAAAAATTTTACATCGTAGGAATTTAATGTTTTTTAAATCTTTGATTATTGGAACTTTCTTCTCTTGTAGGTAACGACCGTATACCAATAGTATAAAGAAATAACGGAGATTCCGCCAAAAAGTTTATAGTACATTTTTTTTCTAATTTCGAAATAGTTCATTTCTTCTTCAGGGCTCTCTAATAACATAATTATCAGAAAATTTAAGACTTTTTTACAATTAAAAAGTACTTAGACTAATTAAAATGCAAAGACAATTTTCAGGGAATTTTCAGAAAATATAAAATATACAATTGAATAGATTTTAACTACTAAAATTTTGACATCATTTGACAAGAAATAAACAATTTAAAACCAATTGTTTTTCTATCAAATAATAATGACAGAAATAAGTTAAATATGTCAAATGTGTAATTTTATATTTTCTGAAAATTCCCTCAAAATTGTTTTTGCATTATAATGAGTCTAAATACTTTTTAACTGTAAAAAGTCCTAAATTTTCTGTCAATGAATGCATAGTCACAAAAATAAAGATTTGGAAAATAAACCACATAAAAAAATAAGAATTTTGTCGAATACATCATTTTTTCAGTTTCTTTTCCTGACCGTGATGGTAAATTTAATACTTACTATTTCAAGTCAGTGAAACAATTTATGTTTGGTTTGTTATTTAAAAAAACGTGTTAGTGCTTTTTAATATTTGTTGTAAATCTATATATTTAAAACACTGAGCTAAAATTTTCAGCAAGTTCGTGAGAGAGCTGTACTGCACCGATTTATATGATTTTTTTTTAAATGATCGACTGGTAACCGAAACCTTTCAACACCATTGTATACAGGGTGTTTCAAAACATCGGGTCACTGATCACGATTCTTCTCAAACTGCTTAACGTAAAAAGATGCATTTTGGCACACAGGTTGGTAGTAGAATATAGAGGTTGGATAAGAAGGATTTTTTTATTTAAAAAAACGGTTTGTTTTTCGGAAAAACGTTTAAGCTCGTGTATTTTATTTGATTATTTAACATATTTTAAGTTTTCTTAAAAATTTATACAGGGTGTTTCAAAAAATCGGGCCACTGATTAATCACGATTCTGATCAAACCGCTTGAAGTAAAAAGCTGAATTTTAGCATACAGGTTGATTGTAGGGTGTGGAGGTCCGATAAGAAGAGTATTTTTCAAAACAATATTTTTTATTTAAAAAACGGTTAATTTTTCGAAACAGCGTTTGATCAGGTATAAGTCATTTTATTTTGTATTAATCGTATACAGGGTGTTTCAGAAATCGGAAATAAGTTATAAACAAAAATCTCTCAAGCCCCTGTTGACAAAAATTGAACGAAAAAGCAACAACGTGGTTTCTAAAATTTATAAAAAAATAAGGTGATCTAAGTACCAATTTATATCCCTTTCGTTAGTGTCATACGCGAACGAAATCGCGGGTACTCGTTAGCATGTGTTTAACTCACGAAAATAATTTAAGGAAAAAATATCTCAAGCAGAAATTTGGACGTTTCGCATAATTATTTAAGTAATAGCAGCAAAATAGCATTAACAAAAATATACTATGCTAATATTTAAAAATCTACAGGTATAGCGCGGGCTAAAATTTATAATTAAATAACTAAATATAACTTTCATGTTGTAGTATGTAAAAAAATAATGGTGTAAATTGAATGTATTCTTTATTTAGGAATAGTACCTATTTAGTAGTTAAATGTAAGTTTATTTTCACGTTTTTTCTAAATGTTCATAATCTTTTTGATGCAAAATTTTGAAATAAAATCATCACCTTATGAACAATATTTTTTTTTAATTTTTAATTTAAAAAAAAGCTACTTTACAGGGAAAATCCCTCACCTGGTGTACAGCGTATCCCAATATTTAGGGTGACAATTGGGAGAAGCTATACAATATATAGAAGAGTTTAAGTTGTGGCAAAGTTGCGCAATTTTGTGCTCAATCAAAATCAGTCGGGTCAAAAATTCAATTACCTACGTCATCTTGAAGCGGGCAAACATGTAGTAATGGAAATTTAAAATTTATTTGTCTCTACCTCTCTTATTAGAATTAGAAAAGAAGTACCTAGTTCAAAAATATTTCACTTTTTTGTTCTACTCCGGAAGTTATTTAAAAATCAATGCTCATTACTATTTTTTTTTTCGACATAAATTGGCACTGAAGAAGGGTTTTATTTGTCAGAAACATTGGAAAAACGCTCAAATTTGGGACACCCTGTATATTTATTAGTTCAGAACAATGTAAAAAATAAAGTTTGTCTTTAAAAAGGCAAGTAACAATAATTTGTAAATTAAAATTTAGATTTAAACGTAGACCTAAAACAATCTGCTTTATTTTGTAATCATAAAATAGCACAAGGTTTTTTCCTATTCAGTCCTATTGTCAAGACTTATATTTAAGGAAAAAATGTCTCAAGCGGAAATTTGGACATTTCGCATAATTGCTTAAGTAATAGCAGCAAAATGGCATTAACAAAAATATACTATGCTAATATTTAATTTTTAAAATTAATATTTAAAAATCTAATCTACAGGTACAGCGCACGCTAAAATTTATAATTAAATAACTACATATAACTTTCATATTGTAGTATGTAAAAAAACAACACCAGTTGCGTAAATTGTATGTATTCAAAATTTATGGATAGTACCTATTTAGTAGTTAAATGTAAGTTTATTTTCACGTTTGTTCTAAATTTTCATTTTATTTTTAATGCAAATTGCATATTTATTAACCTTTTGTTTTGATTATGTATTATTTGTAAATTACATGTTTTGTTTGAAAATTTTGAAATAAAGTCATTATATTTCAACTTTGCATTTACTGATCTATGTTCTAGTCATTGCAAAAAAAATTAATATCTTTTATGAACAATATTTTTCCTTAATTTTTAATTAGTTCCGAATAGTGTAAAAAATAATTTAAAAATTAAAATTTCGATTTAAACGTAAACCTAAAACAATTTGCTTTATTTTGTGATAATAAAGTAGCACAAGGTTTTTTTCCTATATTTACGGAGAAAATGAAAAAGTGATAGGAGCAAAATGGCGTTAAGGAAAATATATACTAATATTTAAAAATCTGCATGTATAGCGCGCGTTATAAATATAACTTTCTTGTTGTAGTATGTAAAAAAAAATAGGTAAATTCCTTGACCCGTTATGAATTATTACTTTTATTAGGAAGAGTGAAGTGTGATCCAAATTAGTTCAGTACATAGTCATAGTGTATATGTGTTATATATACTGTCTCTTTATTTTTATTGGACGCCATTTTGTTCCATCATATTGGATTCCTACCAATATGTTTACCATTTCCTTTCTACCTATGACACACTTGACTTTTGGGCATAATTTAAAATAAATTCAATAAGTATCCCATTTTCACATTTAATTTTTCTGCAAAATGTATTGAACAAGAGTTCTCTACGTTGATTTTTTAAAAATTTTATTTGGCCGTTTTCTTGTTTCCCCATCTTAAATTGACATCCATATTATCAGTCTTTACCTACTCCGTTGGTCAGCAGATATTCCAGATATTAAGTTGGATATTAGAATGGTTTTCATTAACAATCCCCTTGTATCATGCAGGATATAACATTTATGTGTCCTGAGGATGCAACAATAAAGTTGCAAAACGGAGACAATTTAAACATAGACTTTTGTTTTTTTTTACTAAAACTCCAAATAATACACCACTCTAATATAAAAACAAGAAACTTAATATCTGGGAAATATATGGGGAACAACGGAGTAAAAGTTCCGGTAATATGGGTTTCATGCAGGATATAAGATCTATATATGTGTCCTGAGGATGCAACAATTAAGTTGCGAAACGTTGAAAATTAAAAAAAAACTTTTTTTTTTTACTGGATCTTAACACAAATAATACACTACTCTAACAAACATGTTTTAACATTGTTCCGCTATAACAGGCTATCCCCATATGAACCTTAATTTTTTATCAAAATTTTAATTCAATTGGGTTAGTAGTATTTAAGCTATGTCGCGAACAGATAGACCGACAGACGGACCGACGGAATTGCTAAAACGTAAAGATATGTAAATCCTGAGAGGTCGATCTTCACGATTACAAAAATTGTATTTGGCCGTAATTTTGTTCCGCCATCTTGAATTAGTAACACATTTTTATTAGTTGAGCCCTATACCACAATTAGTTATAGCACACAATTTGAAATCAATCCATTAAGTAGTTTTTCTGGTTGAATTTTTAAATATTTTATTATACCGCCATTTTGTTCCGCACTCTTAGATTCCTATCAAAATTCTATCAGTTGATTCCAACATCGATGTTTATGACAAAAATTTGAAATACATTGGATAAGCAGTTTTCTCACAATAATTTTTTTAAAATTTCACTAGGCCGACATCTTGTTTCGCCATTTTGATTTTTGTCCATTATTCCAGTATTACCATGTCATACCCATATGACCCTTAATTTTTGATAAAAATTTTAAATCAATCTGGTAAGTAGTCTTTAAGCTATGCCGCGAACTGACAGACAGACGTAACGACAGACCGACCAACGGAATCGATAAAACAGATTTTTTTGGCATCTAGGGACGCTAAAACGTGAAGACGTGTAAAACCTGAGAGTGATTTTTTCACGATCACATACTTTTTATTTGGCCGCCATTTTGTTCGGCCACCTTGAATTAGTACCAGAATTTTACTAGTTGATCCTTATAATACCACATTTAGTTATGACACACAATTTGAAATCAAACCATTAAGCAGTTTTTCAGGCTGAATTTTTAAATATTTATTAAGCTGTAGTTTTGTTGCATCTTAGAATCGTACCAAAATGTTAACACTTGATTTCAACATAATACTTGATGTTTTTGCAAAATTTGAAATAAATTGGATGAGTAGTTTTTTAATATTAATTTTTTTAACAATTCACTAGGCTGCCATTTTGTTTTGTCATATTGGATTTTTACCAAAATGTTACTAGGTCATCCCCATACGACCCTTAATTTTTGTCCAGAATTTGAAGTCAATCGAGTAAGTAGTTTTTTACCTGCGCCGCGAAGAGACAGACAGACCGATTGAGAAAAAAGAATTGAGAAAACCTTTTTTTTTCGTCATCTAGGGCCCTAACGTGAAGATCCGAAAAAATCTCGGAGAGTGATTTTTTCACGATTACAATACTTCCCTCGTTTTACACCAATTGCGTAAATTGATTATTATCAATATATATATTATGTAAATTATCTTTTTAATGCAAACATTGCATATTTATTTACCTTTTGTTTTGAATGTGTTTTCTAAATTACGTTTTGTTTGACAATTTTGAAATAAAGTCATTATATTTCAACTTTGCTTTTACTTATCTATGCTCTAGTCATTGTAAAAAAAATTAAAATCTTTTATGAACAATATTTGTCTTTAATTTTTGGATTAAAAAAAAGCTATTTTATACGAAAAATCGCTCACATGGTTTACAGGGTATGCCAATTTCTAGGGTGACAATTGGGAGAAGCTATACGAGATATGAAAAAGTTCAAATGGTGGCAAAGTTGCGCAACTTGTGCACAATCAAATGCCGTTTTAAAATTGAGGATATTTATAGTACTTCCGAAGATATCCGGAAAAAAAGGAATTTTTGAAAATAGTTTTGATTTTTAAAAAGATATTTTCAAATAAGTATCACATCACCCAGCCACCGTATTCCCCCTACCAAAATATGTTATTAAGTTTACGATTCGACGATTCATCTCCGAACGGATCATTAGTTTATGAACTGTGCATTTTAAAGTAAAAAATGTTGAGTTCTTCTTAATAAACAGTAATTTTAATACTAAATCCAACAGCGTATTATACTTTTGTTCTACTCCGGAAGTTATTTAAAAATTCATTCTCATTGCCATTTCTTTTCGTCGACAATATGACGTGATTAGATTTTTGACCCGATGTTTCGTTCCTCATCATGAAGAAGCACTGATGAAGGATTTTATTTGTCAGAAACATCGGAAAAACGACACTCTGTACCTTTATTAGTTCAGAATAATGTAAAAAATAAATTTTGTCTTAAAAAAAGGTAAGTAACAATACTTTGTAAATTAAAATTTAGATTTAAACGTAGATTTAAAATATTCTCCTTTATTTTTTAATCATAAAATAACACAAAGTTTTTTTCCTATTGTCAAGACCTATAATTGCTATTGCCCTGTTAACGGCTAAACCGATAGAATTTTTGTTAGAATAAATAATAACGTTGAGTGATCAATAAAGCATAATAATCGTTTTTCCGATCAACGCCGCAGCCGACGCACATAGGGGTATTTGTCTAATAAAAGCGGACAAAATTGAAATACAAAAAAAACTAAGAATTTTAAGTATGTTTCAGTTCAAATAATATATTTTTGTGTTTATATAATAATTTTATGTTTATATTTAGAACATATGAATTTTAAGTAGTTACAAGCTCTTGTTAAAATTCATGAGGCGACTTGCATCTTATTGGCTAACAGATTTACTTTCGTTACTTCAATACATTTGATGGAAACAAGGTGGCACAAAAACATTGAATTAATTATTGTTATTTAAAATTTAATATTAACACAGATGTCCAGTATAAAACTACGTACATGAACTGAATAAAAGGAAATGCACTAAAAAATTAAGTATGTGTTCAATGATAATTATTACAGATTAAGGGGTTTACACAGAAAGAAAATGCAAAAGAAAATGAAAATCATGAAAAGTGTAATGAGGATCTTCATCACTAAATTCCAAATCTTCATGTATGTTACCATCTTCACCAGGTAGCAACATTTCTATGGTTTCTTTAGAAAAATGTTTGGGATTTATCGAAGAAAGAGGACACATAGATGTTAATATAGGGTCTGAACTAAGAAGCAACCTGTTATAAATGTCAGCATTGGAAGCTTTACGGGAAATTTTCCTAGAAAAATTTTCTCTGAATTTCTTGAAATGCTTGTTACGGCTTTCTGCAGCCTCTTCTGAGAGCTGCCCTATGGGCAACAGTGCATTTTCTATTATTTCGCCTTCGTGTATCAAAACTTTGTTAGCTGTTAGAGGCATAGGATACCATCCATATAGTTCTACACTTAAAGAAGCGAATGCGGGCGTGTAGGATTGATATGCCAAATTTCAAATTATCTTGTGTTACTGGTCTTAAAATCACTTTATCCAAATTATTAAAATCCTTACTGGTAGCTCCGCATATATAATATTTCTGAATGGAGGTGTTATTTGTCAGAGAGTTACAAACTTTGCCATCCTATGGTGGATGAATGGAATGACAAAGAATAGTAAACAGAAATTGGCAAATTACTTTTGATCATACCTGTCAGCAAAAGAGATTTGATTTGATTGTCGATATGATTAAATTCAGCTTTAGTTTCTTCAACTGTCTCGCGTACAAATCGAAATCTTATTGGTCTGCAAAACCTGGGTGAACGCGGTCTTGGATTCTGCCAAATATTTTTTTTTTAGGTTTAGATTTAACAAAATGTTGAAGTGGTACAAATGAGCTTAAAAATAAATTATTGGTGTCAACCTCAAATTTTTGTTTATGCGGATTTTGAGCCGAACCATCACATCCTCATTTCGAGGCCAAATATAGTTGTTGGCATTCTTCAGGTGACAACCTCGCAAGATCTGCGATAATCAAGGCACATAAACGTTCAGAAGTAAGAACAAGTAAAGACTGAAAAGACACTTCAGCACTTATGTCTGTAATAGTATAGTCAGTTTAGTCAGTTTTTTTGGGTAACAAGTAATTTTTTCTTTTTGAACCAAAGTATAACAAAGATATAGTTCTTTGTTATTTCTATCATATTGATGTCTAGACAATCCAGCCTCAACTATAATGGAAAGAGCTTGGGTTGGATCCATTTTTGAAGATATCTTTTTATTTTCTTTATTAAATTCTATATACCTCAAGGCACGTGGGGGATCATTGCTCACTTCTTTGAAAATTTTCGCAGCTTCTAAATTCCCAGCAGCTTTTAAACTCATACTTGTAGAAAATGAAAGTTCTTCAAGGGGAATGATGTTTCTTATTTTTTCTATCTTCCCTCTCTTTGATGTAAGTACTAATAGATAAATGCCCTCCAGCATAAAAAGAAATACATTAAACATATTCCATACTACCTATATAAAATTGTCTTACCTACTGTAGTATTTTCCTTTATTAAATGTTCAAAAAAAAATATATATAACAACTCTTTATAGTGTACCAGTGTCTGACGAAATAATATAAATGTGACATGTTGATAGCAGTTTTGATAAAAGCATTTTTTTGTTTTCTATCAAGACTTGCTAGATTAAATTGCATTTGATTAAGAAATCTTTATAGATGTTATTAAAGTATATAATAATAAATAACTGATTTCTTTTTTTTGTTTTTGTCCGCTTTTATTATACAAATACCCCTATGTGCGACGGTCATCACTTTTGCCGTAGAGCGGCTCCACCGTACAGTAGCCGAAACGTAAGTGGAATGAAATCAGCACTGCCACGAATTCGTCCATAAGGTTGCGCATCTTCCTTTTTCCTTCAATCAACGCTAATATTATGTAATAGACGACCAGTAGTTTGTATAGTTATAGACAATTTGAATTTTACATCTCCCACATTAACTAGAATTAACGGAGAGGATTAAATTAAGTTAAACGTTATGACATTTATTTTTCAAAAGTTCCAAAATTATTGAGTGTTAAAATATTCAAAATCTTATAAAACAACCATATCTAATTCCGACTGTCATGTAAAAAAGCCTTAGAAAAACAGCCAAAGTTTGTAAAATGTATAGCCTGCGTTTTATATTATTCCCAGAGCTATAGTAATTCTGTTTCAGAATTTTATGATCACGGAACCTAAAGAAAAACGGCTAGAAATGAAAGAAATCTGTCTAAGTTGATATATTTATTTACCATGTCCCTGATTTACGAAGCAAGTCTATTTTTAATTAAAGCTTAATCGACTTGAAGGAAGATTAGTCATAATTTTCCGAGCTTGTCCTTGATATAATTACTATGTAGTTTCCGAATAAACTTACTCATCAGAACGAACTGTTTACGTTTAAAATCCATGACTTGTGTAATCATTCCGTTGGAGTGCCTAAAAAATTGCCTACGATCTGGGAGTATATAGGGGGGGGGGTTGGGTAATTATATCTTCGGACAAGCTCGGAAAATTATGATTAATCTTCCTTCAGGTAAGTCGATTAATCTTCCTTCAGGTAAGTCGATTAATCTTTAAATTTTCCTTCGCTTGTCCTTGATATAATTACTATGTAGATGTTCAGAGTCAAAGGCAATTTTTTTTTGGTGTTATAATTAATTATAATAATAAATGTAAATACTATCATTTTTAACAAGGCTATACACTAATAAACTATAAACTAACTAATTCCTGAGTTTATATCTACTGGCTATGTAAATGATAGGTCCTAATTAATAAAAGTACTGATATTAATAGTAGAATACTAAGATTTATTAGATCCCAATTCAATAATTGCACTAGCAAATTTATCCTGAGGCTCTTCTACCGGTCCATTATAAAAACTAAAAGAAAGTGCTCGAGGTAGAAGTCCAACCTGCTGTATGTATAATAATTTAATAACCTCTCTGTTAACATGGGCTTTAAATGTAGCCGAGGTTGTAGCGTAGCGCACACTATGGGCTGAAAAAATGTACGTGTCTACACCACCTAAGTGTAACGTCTTTTTAATCTATCTGCTTATTGTCTGTGGTGATGCTGAACGATAAGGTTTTTGTGGTTAAGTATTAATTTTTCTTCACTATTGCGAAATGGTTTCGTTCATTTAATTTAGTTCTTGTCTAGCCCTAAAAAAATGGAAAAATAAGTAGTAATTGGACTCTGCCTGGAAGAGATGTTTTTATCCTATCATCTGGTATTTTTAATCTCAATTCTTTCTACCATATATACATGAGTAGTCAAAGTATGCGAGTTGTCAAACCCCCCCCCCCCACCACTAATCCTGACCTTGAGAGCACAGGTGTGCTGTGTCGTTTGGCCTTGAGGATGTGTGACGTCATATGACCTTGAACGCGCATCACACGTTTTCGATATTTCTGAATTAAGCCCCGCCCCACGACCCTGGAGGTATGTGACGTCATATGACCTTGAGTGCACATCCACCTTTTTGTTGGTCAACGTGAGGTGTGTGACGTCAAATGACCTTGAGTGTTAGCTATTAAAACCAAGGGTGACACTATTCAAAGCTAAAAAGAGGTACGCTGTTTGTGCGGTCACAAGTGATTTCATCATTAAAAGTTATTGTGTTGTGTATTCTGATTCAATTTTTTAAATTTACGGTAATACTGTGTTTTTGTATTAAATCTTTTACATTTTTTCAACAATGGGTGCAAAATTAAACTTGAGTAAAATTAATGAAATGCTTAATAAGGATATAGATTTTGTTGAACAAAGAAAATTTTCATCATTAACAATTGGGAAAGTTTTTATAGTTATAAAAAATATTGCTTTAAAGATGACACGGTCTGGCAAAGCTTTCCATGCAATATTGTACGACAAAACGCATGACAAAGCATTTCAAACTTTTTACCAAAACGTGTTGTCGAAACCATTTCTGAAGATGTTATCGAAATTATAAATAAGTCGAGTGGGATGTATACTTTAACTTATTTGGGGCAGAGCTTGCGAGTAATCTCAGGCACTAATACTAGCAGATCAATATTTAAATTTGGGTGTTTAGAATAAGCTAAATTTAGAAATATTTACTTATTTGGTATTATTTTCATCTTTTAATTTGGATGCTTAATAGAATAAACAAAATTTAGAAATATTTACTTAATTTGGTATTATTTTCGTCTTTTAATTTGGGTGCTTAATTGGGTGTTTGGGTTAATTAATAATTTGGAAATTATTTTACAAATCAGAATACACAGATATTTTAATAATTAGTGTTTGAAAGATGTGTGACAGCAATAGTACCATCACACCAAGTGAAGACCTTGATTCTCACATGATGTGTTTGTCGCGTAAATTAAGAAATGCGGCACAAGAGATATTACATTTTGCAACGTATGATAGGTCAGCGGTTGAATCAACATCAACTTAGACGAGTTTTGTGCGGAAATGATCGACGAAGGTCTCCAAAGCTATGTTGTCGAAATACCAAATTTACCTAAGGAATTGTTGTCAAAGTATGGTTTGGTCTCAGCGGAAAACATCAACGAAGTTGTGAAAAAGGGTAGCAATGCAGATAGTTTGGATTATGTGGACAATACCGCCGATGCTATTGAAGAATGGGACAAAATGGATGTTGCGAATATAGAGAATAAAAACTGAAAAATAAATAGGAATGTAAACAATTATATGTACCACACAAACATAATTTTATAAATAAATAATCATTTCATTAATGTATTTGTGTTATTTGTCTTTTTTTAAATTTATCAGTATAAGTATAGAGTATTTTGAGAATCAATTAGTTCTAATTAAAGATTTAGTCTTGTTTAAAAAAGTCTGTGAGAAAATAACACAATAACACTTAAATCCTATTCGCATGCATTCTGTGTGTCCTTGTAAACGCAACCTTGAAAAATATAACATAATAACGCTCAAGTTCGATTCACATGCATTCTGTGCATCCTTGTAAATGCAAACTTGAAAAATCTGTATGTACACGCTGGTGCCTTCAGAAATCGCATAGCGACATACCGTGTGAGCAGCGATAGTATCCATGTCGATTTTACCGCATTTTTCGATGATATTGAGGAGAAAGTGTTGGATTTGGTGCGTCGAATGCTGACATCGCATGGTGCTCTGAAAATAAATATGATTATTTTTGGTCGATATCTGCTGCCATCTCAGGACGTGTGCAGCGACAAATCGTTTAATACAATGACATTGAGTCAATTATTATAAAACAACCAACCAACAAACAAACCAAACAACTACAAAAATAAAAAGTATTGAAATTATTGTGAAAATAATAATAATAATTTAGTCCTTAAGTAATAAGATGAATAGAAAAAATATATTATGTCACATATCTATATATAACCCAGTAAATTGTGTGCTATTGTGAAAATAAAACTTTTATTAAACCATTATTTCTTTTATTTCAACGAAAATTTATTAAATTTTGAGAAAATGCGTATATAAACAATTATAAAATTTTGAATAATTTTTAAGGCTATTTGCCGAATATAGAGATAAATGTTTATTTGAAGAAAATTTTTTGTTTCTCTATATTGTGTAATTTTTTCGACGAAATTTATTAAAGTTTGAGGAATTGCGTATATAAACAATTATAAAACTTTTAATAATTTTTTAGGTTATTTCCCGAATATATAGAAAAATGTTTATTTGAAGAAAATTTTTTGTTTTTCCAGACTCTATATTGTATAATTTGTTCAACAAAATATATTAAAGTTTGAGGAATTGCGTATATAAACAATTATAAAACTTTCAATAATTTTTTAGGCTATTTCCCGAATATATAGTAAAATGTTTATTTGAAGAAAGTTTTTTGTTTTTCCAGACCCTATATTGTGTAATTTTTTCAATAAAATATATTAAAGTTTGAGGAATTGCGTATATAAACAATTATAAAAATTTCAATAATTTTTTTAGGCTATTTCCCGACTACGGAGAAAAATGTTTATTTGAAGAAAGTTTCTTGTATTCTCAGACACTATATTGTATAATTTTTTCAATGAAATTAATGGAATTTTGAAAAAAGAGTTATAAATAATTAGGTGTTTGCCAAATTTGATCCTCAATAACTCGAAAAGTATGAGAGATAGAAAAATTTTTTTCAAATGAAATCCGAATGATTTTGACCCAACATTAAAGTGCAATAGAAAGTTTTTGAAAAAAAAATGCTAGTTTAGAAATTATCGGAAAAAAAATGACGAATTCTCATATACGGGGTGGAAAAAATGACTGGGGGAATGGAGGTAAAAACAAAGTCGATGAGGAAAAAAAAAATTTTTTTTAAGTGTTTTAGGGTATTTCGTCAATGCGTAGATAAAAAAAAATTTTTTCAGTGTTTACTATACGATACGAAAAAAAGTTTCAAATAGAAGTTTCCTACTTTCGAGTACTATCACTTCGGTTATTAGGAAAAAGCGTGAAAAAATCGATAGTTTTCGGGAAAATTGAAAAAAATATATAGAAATATTGCGGTCTTCAGTCGATGAGCAGATACATTTTTTTCCTGGGTGTTTACTATACGATAGGAAAAAAAGTTTCAAATAAAAGTTTCCTATTTTCGAGTACTATAACTTTGGTTATTAGGAAAAAGTCTGAAAAATCAATAGTTTTCGAGAAAATCGAAAAAAACTTGTGGTTTTGAAAAAAAGTTCTCCCTCGAAATATTGAATAAATCGTAACGATTCTCATTATTTGCTTTTGTAAATTAACGATAACACCCAAATCAATGTTTAATTTTTTTTCTTTAAAATACTCTATACTTATATTGATAAATATAAAAACTAGACAAATAACACAAACACATTAATAAAATCAGTATTTATTTATAAAATTATGTATGCATGGTACAATTAATTGTTTACATTCTATAGATCGTCACCACCCATTTTGCTCCATTCCGTAGTAGCATCGGCTGTATTGCCTACGCGATCCAAACTATCTGCACGTAGTGGAGTCGGCATTTCCTTCCTGTGTATCATCTGAAACATCAGGCACTACACACCAACTACTGTCCGCTGGTCCATCAAACTCACCACGTGGTGATGGAGGACTCCACCAACTTGATGAGTCAGGCAGACTTGCTTCAGCCCACTTCTGTTCTTGACCCTCTTCATCATACGAAGATTCATTTTCCGCCAAACTCTGATTCATTTCAACGGTTTCCTCGTCGAAATCAGATGAATTAGACGAATCTGATCGGTTATTTACCCACACTGTTTCGACATCAAATACCCAAGAGCTAGAAGAGTTAGAAGACATGTTCGTTTTGTAAACTGTTATGTTATGTTAACAGAAATCTTAAACGTCAACCTTATATATACTCTTTGTATCTTATTATGTATTCCGTCACTCAAGGTATATGACGTCACATACCCTCAAGTTCAGGGAATACAGCAACGCTCTCCGGGTCGAGGCTTAATTCAAGGACGAGTGGAAACCAATTTTGTTATATATTAAGTTTTATATCAAAACACTAAACTTAGTTTAAACTATATAACAATATATGGATATACTAAGATATACTTAAACATATATGCTAAATATAAAGTATAATTATAAATATCTAAACGACTAAACAAGCTTATTTGATGCAGAACCATTTAACATATTATAACTAAAAATAAAATCGTGAATTATTAATGCGAAAACTTTAGTGTCTTTAGGAAACCGACTGTTACGTGTTTCAAATTTAATCTTGACATCCACAGTTGATGATTTTACAGCTTTCACCTGATGTGAGCTGTCAATAACAAACAGCGGATTTTTCATGTATTCGCCAAAATCCATCATTGGGTCGTTAAATTCTCGACCATAGTAACTGCTTTGGAAGTTTTCATAGTTATAATAGGCCGCTGCATACAATCTCTTTGAAAAATCCAAATTCCATCTTTCATATGGGAATACTGTTGAATTAAGATAAACTCGAATGTCACTTATATTTGCATTTGTAAATTCAGTCGCATCTTCTTTATAGCTATCCGCTTTTCCAATATTCTGAAATCCGATAATTAAATAACGAGGTTTCTCTAGACTTGTACTCGTTTTTAGAAATTTGTAAATATTTAGTTGGGTAAAAAATAAAATATTATTAATATTACCTTTCTTTTATTTCTGTTATTTTCAACAGTTTTCAGATATAAATTCAAAACATTTTTGAATTTTACATCAGTTCTAAGTAAGCATGGGTGGAATTAACATTACAATTGATAAATTTGGGCGTCAAAAAGTTAATAAAAAAATAGTGATATACAATCCTCCAGGAATTGGTTTTAAGTTTAATGTTGATCATCATTACGACATTCAAGGAAAATTTTTAACTAACATAGCAGATCCTTCACAAGGTAGTGATACTGTAACCCAAGAATATTTCCTTAAAGAAGTTCAAAAGCTTCGGATATTACTGGCTGAATTATTAAATGAAATTTATTTTAAAATTAGTGAAATACTTAGTGTTATTAAGTCCGAAATAGAATTTGCATATGTGTACTCGATAATAGAAAAAAGAGAAGTAGTATTATCCAACCTAGAGCTTAATGTTGATCGTTTAATTAGAGAAACTCATTGATCTCGGATACATTCAAGGAAAATAGCTAACTATGATACTAGAAACAAGTGATGTAATATTATCTAAACTTAATGAAAATATTTAAGCAACGTCGCAAAGCCTACAAGTTTTATTTTATACCTTATAATGCTGCACTTTGGTTAAAAAAATAGTTTTAGATAAACATAGGTCGTGTTAACAACACAATTGATAAATTTGGACGTCAAAAGGCTGGTGAAAAAGTGCATTTATTGAGGGGGTCACCAGGAATTGGATTTAAGCTTACGCCGGACGGTCAATATGACATGCGGGGAAAATCTTTAACTAATGTCGCCCCACCGACTAAGGGTAGTGATGCTGTTACCCAGGATTATGCGCTTAAAGAAATTTACCGATTACGTGTACAAATAGAAGATATGATGAATACAGATCTACTTAATAAGGTTCGTGCCGATATAAAGCAGCTTGAAGAAAAAATTGTTAATATCCAAGCAATAAAAATAGATGTACTCGGGAGAATTGAAAAACATGAAATCAGAATGCGCGATTTGGACAAAAAAGTGGTCAAGCACATAATGGGATAATGTATGAGAAAAAAATCAATATAGCTCCAGCTTGATGAGGATTACTCGTATATGAAGATAATCAAGATTGCTGATTGGTATGAAGATAATCAAGAATGATGATTGTTGTGAATAAACCTAGTTTATAATTGTAATAAACACATATTTAAATAAAATAAAGTTGAAGTTCATTGGGTATTTATTTTAATAGTAGCCTTAACCAATATACGTATTTCGATAGGTTTGAAAGTATTACAAAATATAATATTTTAAACAATATCTGTCTCATCAATCTATGAATTAAATTGATCTGAAAATCCCAACCATTTTACGAATAATTGATTAATATTATTTTTTTGCGCCGACGAAGTACTTTTTCCACTAAATAAACATTCGGACTACTTGTTTTTTGCAGCTTAGCTTCATAAAAACATCCTTTTATAGGTTGACCTTCTATTGATTCCAAGAGGTATGTTGGTGGATTGGTAATGTTAACTTTTGGAATTTTAAACTGTTCCGTGGACCATGAGGGCGTATATCCTTTATCAAAGACACTTTTGTGTTTGCTTATACGAACTATATCACCCAAACGAAATTTAAACTTTTAGGGTACTATTTTTATCCGATTGTATGCATTAATGCGTTTGGTTGATTTAACGTTTATAGGTTTCATACCAATAGTACGATGCTCTGTGTTATTATAGGTTTTCGTTATGGCTGGTAAAAGTTGTATCCATTTGTAGGAACCTCTAGCTGAAAACTCCTTATAAAGATAATTTTTGAGTGTACCTATGACTCGTTCAACTATCGCAGCTTTTTTTATGCTGTAGGTTGAATAATGATTAATGTTATATTCCTTAACAAGGTTTTGGAATATTTTATTAAAAAATTATTTTCCCTGGTCGCTTTGTAGATTTATTGGTGTATATCTTACTTCTTTAAAAATGTCTTTCATTGCTTTAGTGACTTCAGCCCTGTCTTGTTTCTAATCGCCCTAGTATAGACAAATTTGGAGTAGCAATTTATGCACACCAAGATATAGCGATATCCACCCTTTTCATTTGCATACTGTAGCATTTCCGCCAAATCTGTTTGCCACAAGTCTTCATATCATTTAATAATGGTGTGTCTTTTGGGAAAATTTTTTCTGGCAGACCTATGAAGTTCATTGACAATTTTTATTTTTTCTGTGCTAGTATTCATAGTTCCAACTCACGTCTTTTGAGATACTGATCAAATTATGTGATTACTTAATAAATTATACCTTCCACACGAAGTTGTTCTATAATTGACATTATTTCATTATCGTGTCCGGTATGACTAGCCATCTTTGAACTCCATAGCAATCGTAACCGTTTTACCAGCTCCTTCGGTTTATTCCAATATACGTAACTAGGTGTTTCCGATAAAACATGTTTTTTTAATGATAATACTACTTGAGCATATGATTTTTTACCTGCGATCCCACTTCCCAATCGATTCCCTGTTATTAATGGTTTTATAATCTCTAAATATTTTTTCCGCCTGGTTTCCTGTAGTCCCCGCTTCTCATCATAGTCCTTGTATGCTGCATTTGTCAACCGTAACATCTTTTTATAATCTTCTGCCACTTCGGGAGTCATCTTTTCGATATGCTCTAATACCAGTGGATTTTTTAAGAATATCAAATCGTAAAGTTCCGCATTCCCTTCAAAGGTTGCAATATTCTTAGATTCGCGCCATAGTCCACTTACCAGGAGGAAAACGTATTTCGAAATTACCCATAAACTTTTTGTTTTTTACTTTTGAATTATGATGTACTCAATAAACTGTATCGAAATGTGATGGTTTTGTCTTTAAACCGTTCATATATGTATGAATGATAATATCTGGAGATGAGCGATCTTTTAATGTGACAGCTGACATTGTAGATTTGTTTGATGGAGAAGGCGTTGCATAAATTCCATCTAACGTCTCGTTTTTTGTGGTATCTATCGATGTTTCAGCCGTGTACTTGGACCTTTCTGTGATAGGTGTTGATGCTTCTACTGGAAACTCCTCTGACATGAACATGCTTGATTTATTTAGGGGCTCTATGTATGTGCTTAAACTTTTTGGTTGTGTTTGTATATGTTTACTAGACTTTTGTGTTACTGCATTGGATATAGAAGTCAAATGTTTAGCAATCGTTTCATAAACTTTGTCCAATTCAAATTTATCTTGTACATTAGCAGCTTAAACAAATTAGTTTAAACTTTTTTCGAACGGCATCTGTAACCCCAATCAATTGACGTTTCAGATCAATATCATTATTCATCATGGAGGTGATGTTGCCAGAGTATCACATAAATATGTAATGCGAATTCACTGATCTTACTCTGTGTATATATAGTTATCGAACCCCTTGCGATATCTTCTTGAATTTAAATCGCTATCTTTATCAATAACGAGGAATCCATACTTGTCATTCCAACATTTAGCACACATCTCTTAAAATTGTGTAAAAGTCACATCTGGCGATATATGATCAGAAAAAATATGTCGTAAATTCATTTCGTCTTGTTTAAACATTATAATTAAATTGGCGTTAACAGTACTAATTTTTTGGAAACTCGGGAATAGGTTTGTGCTAGGTAGAAACTATCTACATTTTTGTGTCGTCCCATACTAAAATATGATCGTATAACATCCTGTTTTTCACACATTACGTCGTCAAATATGAAAATTGAATTTGGTTTGGCATCGGATGGTTCCACGATATTTGTTGTATCGCTAAAAGTATAATAACCAAGACCCTTAATTGGCGTGAAAATTTTCCTGAGATATTCGTATTTGGGTTGATACAGCGACTTTGAATATACGTAGACATTTTTAAAGCGCAATCCTAAAGGGTGTGTAAGCAAGGTAATCATAACATTTGTTTTTCCACAATTAGAAGGTCCTATTAGCAATCCACGAATTGATAATGGCAACAAAGGACCATGCCGCCGTCCCACATTTTTCCCTGCATGTCCAAATCCAACCTTTTCATCGAGATTATCTATTTCTAGTTTCTGTTTCAGCTTAACAATACGCATTATAGTGAAAAAAAAATTTTATATCGAACACTCGGCTTTAACTTCTCATTCAGATGCAGACCATCAAACGAAGTGGACGCTCTCGATATTCGAGTAAGACTGGGTGTGGCATAGTGAATTCTATAATTAATAAACTACCGTTCGAGTTACACCTTCCCGGTTATCAACCATTAGATGCAGCGTGTAAGAAACACGATATAGCTTATTCAAAAACCGAAAATAACCTAAGTTCACGCCATCGACAAGACGATTACGATCTTGAACAACGTGCTTGGGAGAGAGTAAAATCAAAAGACGCCAGTGCAGGTGAAAAAATATCTGCTTGGTTGGTAACAAATATTATGAAGGCGAAACAACGTTTCGGTATGGGTGTTTCAATACATTCAGCTAAAATAAAGAGCTCCAAAGGAAAGCGACGACAATATGTGAAAGGGAAACGTACATGTAAAAAGAAAAGAGTGTCCAAGTTTACTTTTGGAGCGACATTACGACAACCCCTTCGAGCTGAATTAGCAAAGGCTGGTGGTAAGAAATTTGCCGAAAAAGACATATTTAACGCATCTAGAATAGCAGTGGCTGCGGCAAGGAAATTATCAAAAGCCCGGGGTGGTAAGCGAAAGATACGCATACCTAGAATTATACTTGTTCCAAAGGTTGGTGGCATATTACCTTTGATACCAATATTTGCTGGGCTGTCAGCATTAGGATCCTTAGCAGGTGGTGTTGCAGGGGTAGTGCGTGCAGTAAAAACAGCAAAAAATGCCACGACCGAAAAAACGGGTGGTGAGTTACAGCTAAAATCGAAAGGAGGTGGAATGTATTTGAAACCATATAGGACACGTTTAGGGCTTTTTATGAACCACTCAAAAAACTAGTAACATGCCTTCCTCGAAGGCCATTATCGAATATTGATCTAGAAAGGTATGCATTACAGCTACAAGTACCATACTTTAGAGGTTTATTTATGCCAGATTCACTTCCTCGACGAGGTCCTCGACGTAATGAATCTGGTATTCTTAATTTGGACAGTATAATGGGATTTGGAACACACTGGGTGGCGTATCGGAAGAATGATTCAGAAGTTACATATTACGACAGCTTTGGTGATTTACCACCACCAACTGAACTGGTTCGATATCTGCGAATGGGTGGGGAAGCAGCAAACGAAATTTACTATACATACGATCGACAGCAGAAATTTGGGACAGTCTGGTGCGGTCATTTATGCTTAAAATTTCTCTCTCAAGCGTAAAAATCAATATGTCTTATACCCCTCAAATGGATCGCGATAGTTATAAAAAGATGGCGTCTTCGTTAAAAGCCTATTATCGTTCCCGAAGTTTATTAAAAATGACTACTAAAGAGTTAGAAAACATGCCCAAGGAGGTAATGATTGCTTGTTCCCCAAATGAAATCGCACTTGTTTGGGATAAATTGCCAGAACACATGAAATGTGACATAGACATATTAAAGTATCAGTATTGTACGGAGCACCATAATAACCAGAATTTGAATGGAGACGAAGGTGATGGACCAGCACCTAGGAGATTGTTTTGCTGTTACTGTAAAATAAGTGATGTAAAAATAACAGAAAAAATTGGTTTAAAATTTCAGAACCAAGTAAACGGTGTACAACCTATAGTAATATAAAGTGTTGTCGACCACAATAAAAGCTGAAGACAGTAGATTTTTTTTTATCAGTCATGTCGTACACATTCACTTTAACAGGACGCTCGAGCGTGTTAAGTACAGATTTTTACCCGCCATGAGAACTCAGTACAGCTGGCACTTGTTGGATTTTACACATATAATTCTATTTTTAATATTGATGAAAGCAATAATTCATTTGCATATAAGAAAAAAAATGACAATTCTTCACCATCTATAAAGTTAACAATTCCCCCAGGAGTATATGAAGTGTATGAGATTGAAAAAGCAATGAAAACTGCTTTACAAGTATCCACGAGAGATAATGATGATAAAATATTTTCACTAACACCTAATAATAACACATTGAAATGTGAAATAAAAACAAAATACATTATAGATTTTACAGGAGAAAACTGCATTGGTCGGATGTTGGGATTTGATCGTATATTGTTAACAATGGACAACAAAAAACACGAATCAACCTCTCAAGTAGACATTATGAAAGTACGCATAATACGTGTTGATTGTAATATTATCTCTGGAGCATACCTGAACTCACAAGAATGTCATATTTTATTTGAATTTGATATTGATGTTGAACCTGGTTATAAGATAACGAAAGAACCCACAAACCTTATTTATTTGCGAAGCCTGAAACGTTTCATTGACAACATTACTCTACGCATCTTGTGATCTTATCGATTTCAACGACGAGAAGATTATTATTTTGGGGTTTTTGTTACAACCGCCGACCGTACATGTTTTATATCGATATGTCAAACAATAACGAAACCTAATAAAAAGAAACATGTCGCTAAAACAGAGCTCATTCACGATCACGACGTCGACCAAAAGGATATCAACGTCTCTCTGCCAAAGATCCCATCGGCTTGAAAGTACGAAGCCAACGAACATGATGACAAGTAGTTTTTTTTACTGAACCTATTTTCAATAATTCTATCATAAGCCTGCAAGAACATACATATAAACCCTACGGATCACCTAAATTCCAAAATTCCGATGAAATTCGTATCCCAGTTCACTTTCAAGACATAATTTTGGATATATCGGAAAGCTACATATATGTCGAAGGAACATTTAAACCAAAAGACGCTACAAAAAAGTGTTTTTTATCTAATAATTCATTAGCTTTTCTATTTGAGGAAATTCGATATGAGATAGGCGGTGAGAAAGTTGCAGTTGTCAGAAAACCAGGTGTAACTACAGCTCTTAAAACAATGGTTTCCTTTGGTAGTACACAGCTGAAACCGCTTCTAACATGCGGATGGGGTCTAAATGAAGAAAACCAACACATTGTGGATACCGCTAGTAATGTATTTTCTGGCAAAGTACCCCTAAAATATCTGATGGGTTTTGCCGAGGATTATACGAAGGGGATTTTTAATATTAAACAGGAATTGATTATAATAATTGCCCGCACTTTTAACAACTGTTATATTGGAGAAGTTGAAGCCGACATTAAAATTGACAAACTGGAGTGGAAAATACGTCACATTGTTCCCGAGGATAGGCAAAAGCTAAAACTATTATCACGTATTAATAAAGGTGGTAATAATGCAAATATCCGAATGGCTTACCGTATGTGGGATCTTTACGAGCTTCCCGCTCTCCGACAAACTTCATCCGATGTTTGGGCTATAAGAACGAGTACAAGTCTAGAGAAACCTCGTTATTTAATTATCGGATTTCAGAATATTGGAAAAGCGGATAGCTATAAAGAAGATGCGACTGAATTTACAAATGCAAATATAAGTGACATTCGAGTTTATCTTAATTCAACAGTATTCCCCTATGAAAGATGGAATTTGGATTTTTCAAAGAAATTGTATGCAGCGGCCTATTATAATATGAAAACTTCCAAAGCAGTTATTATGGTCGAGAATTTAACGATCCAATGATGGATTTTGGCGAATACATGAAAAATCCGCTGTTTGTTATTGACTGCTCGCATCAGGTGGAAGCTGTAAACTCGTCAACTGTGGATGTCAAGATTGAATTTGAAACACGTAACAGTCGGTTTCCTAAAGACACTAAAGTTTTCGCATTAATAATTCACGATTCTATTTTTAGTTATAATATGTTAAATGGTTCTGCATCAAATAAGCTTGTTTAGTCGTTTAGTTATTTATAATTATTATACTTTATATTTGGCATATATGTTAAAGTATATCTTAGTATATCCATATATTGTTATATAGTTTAGTGTTTTGATATAAAACTTAATATATGTGTAATAGATAGTTTAGCAACTAATGTCAACAATTAAATAATAAAACATATTGCACCAGTTATTTTGAATTTTATTTTAGTCTAAGTTCTAAAAGGTAAATTAATATAAAAATTTGGTTTCCACTCGTCCTTGAATCTCCGAAAAGGTAAACCTTGATGGTAACGTCAAATTTGACTTTTCTATTCGTCCTTGAATTAAGATTCGACCCTCCCTGAGAGCGTTGCTATATTCCCCGACCTTGAGGGTATGCGACGTCATAGGACCTTGGGTGCGCAACGGACTACATAATAAGATACAAAGAGTATATATATATAAGGTTGACGTTTAAGATTTCTGTTATATTCCAAAACAGTTTGCAAAACGAACATGTCTTCCAGCTCTTCTAACTCTTGGGTATTTGATGTTGAAACAGTGCGGTTAAATAACCGGTCAGATTCGTCTGATTCCGACGACGACGACGAAACAGTTGAAATGGGCCAGAGATTTGTTGTGCAAAATGAATCTTCGTCTGATGAGAGAGGGTCAGGAAGAGAAGTCGGCTGAAGCCAATCTGCCTGACTCATCAAGTTGGTGGAGTCCACCATCACCACGTGGTGAGTTTGATGGTCCAGCCGACAGTAGTTGGTGGGTAGTGCCTGATGTTTCAGAAGATACGCAGGAAGGGAATGCCGACTCCACTACGTGAAGATGCTACTACGGAATGGTGTAAAATGGATGGTGGCGATGTATAGAATGTCAACATAATTGTACCATATATATATATATATATATATATATATATATATATATATATATATATATATATATATATATATTATAAATAAATACTGATTTTATTAATGTGTTTGTGTTATTTGTCTAGTTTTTAAAATTATCAATATAAGTATAGAGTATTTTAAAGAAAAAATTAAATATTGATTTTTTTTTTCGATTTTCTCGAAAGTCAACTTTTTTTTATTTGAAACTTTTTTCGTCTCTTGAAAATTTTCAATTACTCCAAATTTGTCTATACTAGGGCGATTAAAAACAAGACAGGGGCTGAAGTCACTAAAGCAATGAAAGACATTTTTAAAGAAGCAAGATATACACCAATAAATCTACAAACCGATCAGGGAAAAGAATTTTTTAATAACATATTCCAAAATCTTGTTAAGGAATATAACATTAATCATTATTCGACGTACAGCACCAAAAAAGCTGCGATAGTTGAACGAGTCATACGTACACTCAAAAATTATCTCTATAAGGAGTTTTCAGCTAGAGGTTCCTACAAATGGATACAACTTTTACCAGTCATAACGAAAACCTATAATAACACAGAGCATCGTACTATTGGTATGAAACCTATAAACGTTAAATCAACCACACGCATTAACGCATACAATTGGATAAAAATAGTACCCAAAAAGTTTAAATTTCGTTTGGGCGATATAGTTCGTATAAGCAAACACAAAAGTGTCTTTGATAAAGGATATACGCCCTCATGGTCCACGGAACAGTTTAAAATCGCAAAAGTTAACATTACCAATCCACCAACATACCTATTGGAATCAATAGAAGGTCAACCTATAAAAGGATGTTTTTATGAAGCTGAGCTGCAAAAAACAAGTAGTCCGAATGTATATTTAGTGGAAAAAGTACTTCGTCGCCGCAAGAAAAATAATATTAATCAATTATTTGTAAAATGGTTAGGATTTTCAGATCAATTTAATTCTTGGATTGATGAGACAGATATTGTTTAAAATATTATATGTTGTAATACATTCAAACCTATCTAAATATGTATATTGGTTAAGGTTACTATTAAAATAAATACCCAATGAACTTCAACTTTGTTTTATTTAAATATGTGTTTATTACAATTATAAACTAGGTTTATTCACAACAATCATCATTCTTGATTATATTTATACCAATCAGCAATCTTGATATTATCTTCATATATGAGTAATCCTCATCAAGCTGGGGCTATATTAATTATTTCTCATACATTATTCCATTATATGCTTGACCACTTTTTTCTCCAAATCGCTCATTCTGATTTCATGTTTTTCAATTCTCCCGAGTACATCCATTTTTATTGTTTCAATATTAACAATTTTCGCTTCAAGCTGCTTTATATCGACACGAACCTTATTAAGTAGATCTGTATTCAGTATATCTGCTATTTGTACGCGTAATCGATGAATTTCTTTAAGCGCATAATCCTGGGTAACAGCATCACTACCCTTAGTCGGTGGGGCGACATTGGTTAAAGATTTTCCCCGCATGTCATATTGACCGGCGTAATCTTAAATCAAATTCCTGGTGATCCCCTCAATAAATGCACTTTTTCACCAGGCTTTTGACGTCCAAATTTATCAATTGTGTTGTTACCACGACCCATGTTTATCTAAAACTATTTTTTTTCACCAAAGTGCAGCATTATAAGGTATAAAATAAAACTTGTAGTCTCTGCGACGTTGCTTACATATTTTCATTAAGGTTCGATAATATGACATCACTTGTTTCTAGTATCATGTTAAATAGTTTTCTATTATCATAGTTAGATATTTTCCTTAAATGCATCCCAGATCTATGAGTTTCTCTAATTAAACGATCAACATTTTGCTCAAGGTTGGATAATATTACTTCTCTTTTTTCTATTATCGAGTACACATATGCAAATTCTATTTCCGATTTAATAACACTAAGTATTTCACTAATTTTAAAATAAGTTTGATTTAATAATTCAACCAGTAATATCCGAAGTTTTTGAATTTCTTTAAGGAAATATTCTCGGGTTACAGTATCACTACCTTGTGAAGGATCTGCTATGTTAGTTAAAGATTTTCCTTGAATGTCGTATTGATGATCAACATTCAACTTAAAACCTATGCCTGGAGGATTGTATACTACTATTTTTTTATTAGCTTTTTGACGACCAAATTTATCAATTGTAATGTTAATTCTACCCATGCTTACATAGAACTGATGTAAAATTTAAAAATGTTTGAATTTATATCTGAAAACTGTTAAAAATAATAGAAATAAAAGAAAGGTAATAATAATAATAATAATTTATTTTTTACCTAATACTAAATATTTACAAATTCCTAAAACTATTTATTTACAAATTCCTAAAACTATTTATTTAAAAAAACTTATGGTTCAAACCCAAACACCCTCATTTCCTCTTTTGTTAGACATATATGTCTGACAATGTCTTCCAAATCTTCATCTTCTTCCCCAAAGTTCCCAAAAAAGTCCTCTTCGTCAGACGTGTCTAGGGGGGCCTCTAGGTTGGATGCTGTGGAAGAAGAAGAAGATGGAGAAGACGCAACCGCCCATTGCTGCCCTTCTTGACTAAACTGCGGCGATGGAGACCGCAAAAAGTCAGAAGGGCCAGCTTGATCGGGGACCTGCAAAATCCCCGATGGTCCTGCTGTCTGCGAAATGTGCGGAGATGGATCAGCTGGGGTGGTTGCTGTTGTATCCTCTTGCGGTGGCGTATTAAGCCTTCTCCTAGCACTGGGTGGTGACGAAGTTGGCGATGTTATTTGCTCATACATCACAAAATTATTGCACCAATTACAAAGACCCCTCGTTCCAACTAGCACATCATAGTGCTCACACATAGCACACCTCTGCATCCCATTTATCGAAAATGGCTGGACAATCGCTATCGGCTTTTCTGGTACTGCATTCTTTGTGGAACTAGATTGAGATTGACACTGAGACATTTTAAACTTCTTTTTTATTACACGTAGCTAAATAACGACGAAGACGAACTAATAATTTGCTTGTTTAAGTGCGTGTATATATACAGATTGTTCAAGGTTGTGTTTGCAACGTCACACAGTTATGAGGCGTGTACATTCGTTTGGGGGCGTGTACATATAGATATTTCAAGGTTGCGTTTGTGGGCGTGTACATATAGATTTTTCAAGGTTGCGTTTACAAGGACACACAGAATGCATGTGAATAGGATTTGGGTGTTATTTTCTCGGAGACTTTTTTGTTTTTTTTTAACAAGACTACATTTATTTTAAGGTCCATCTTTAATTAGAACTAATTGATTCTCAAAATACTCTATACTTATATTGATAAATTTAAGAATAAACAAATAACACAAATACATTAATAAAATGATTATTTATTTACAAAATTATTTTTGCATGATACATATAATTGTTTACATTCCTATTTGTTTTTCACAGTTTTCATTCTCTATATCGTCAACATCCATTTTCTCCCATTCTTCAGTATCATCTGCGGTATTGTCTACACGGTCCAAAATATCTGCACCATTTTTCACGACTTCATTGATGTTTTCCGCTGAGACCAAACCATACTTTGATAACAATTCCTTGGGTAAATTTGGTATTTCGACAACATAGCTTTGGAGACCTTCGTCGATCATTTCCACGCAAAACTCGTCTAAGTTGATGGAACCATACAGGTATCTTTCACACAAATGAGCGCCTGACATGAAATTAATTACATCTTTCATGTACTTTCTATATTGACTGACTGTTGATTCAACCGCCGACCCATCATAGGTTGCAAAATGTAATATCTCTTGTGCCGCATTTCTTAACTTATGCGACAAACACATAATGTGAGAATCAAGGTCTTCACTTGGTGTGATGGTACTATTGCTGTCACATATCTTTCAAACACTAATTATTAAAATGTCTGTGTATTCTGATTTGTAAAATAATTACCAAATTGTTAATTAACCCAAACACCCAATTAAGAACCCAAATTAAAAGACGAAAATAATACCAAATTAAGTAAATATTTCTAAATTTTGTTTATTCTATTAAGCACCAAAATTAAAAGATGAAAATAATACCAAATAAGTAAATATTTCTAAATTTTGCTTATTCTAAACACCCAAATTTAAATATTGATCTACTAGTATTAGTGCCTGAGATTACTCGCAAGCTCTGCCCCAAATAAGTTAAAGTATACATCCCACCCGACTTATTTATAATTTCGATAACGTCTTCAGAAATGGTTTCGACAACACGCTTTGGTAAAAAAGTTTGAAATGTTTTATCATGCGTTTTGTCGTACAATGTTGCATGAAAAGCTTTGCCAAACCGTGTCATCTTTAAAGCAATATTTTGAACTATAAAAACTTTCCCAATTGTTAATGATGAAAATTTTCTTTGTTCAACAAAATCTATATCCTTATTAAGCATTTCGTTAATTTCACCCAAGTTTAATTTTGCACTCATTGTTGAAAAAATGTAAAAGATTTAATATAAAAACACAGTATTACCGTCAATTTAAAAAATTGAATCAGAATACACCACACAATAACTTTTTAATGATGAAATCACTTGTGACCGCACAAACAGTGTACCTCTTTCTAGCTTTGAATGGCGTCAGCCTTGGTTTTAATAGCTAACACTCAAGGTCGCATGACGTCACATCCTCTCAAGGCCAAACTACCCAGCACACCTGGCCTCTCAACGTCATGGACAAGTATCGAAAAAGCGTGATGCGCGTACAAGGTCATATGACGTCACATCGCCTCAAGGCCAAACTACACAGCTTTATATGAAATGGTTGGCATGGTCATATGATGATGTCACATCGCTTCAAGGACAAATATTGAAAACGTGGTATGCGCAATTCCCCAAGGTCGTGGGGCGGGGTTTAATCTCATGGTCATTGGGGCGGGGTTTAATCTCATGGTCATGGGGCGGAGCTTAATCTCAAGTTCAGGTGTGCGCTCAAGAAAAAGCGTGATGCGCGCTCAAGGTCATATGACGTCACATCGCCTCAAGGCCAAACTACACAGCACACCTGGGCTCTCAAGGTCAGGAGTAGTGGTGGGGGGTGAATTAGTTCCCGTATTTGATATCTACTTATATATATATATATATATATATATATATATATATATATATATATATATATATATATATATATATATATATATATATATATATATAAAGAGAAACAGATTTTTCAATTTCTGTGCGGTTCTTGGTCGTAAAAAGTTATACAAAACGAAACGTTTTCGGTTTGTATAACTTTTTACGACCAAGAACCGCACAGAAATTGAAAATTCTGTTTCTCTTTTATTTTTGCACAGATGTGTCGTCTTGTGCTCCAAAGTAGGTCGCATCTAAAGCGATTTAGTTGCACCATAGTACCTACAGATGGCGCCACTGGTTGCCTATTTCCCTCGTCGACTGACATGACACCTTGTTTGTTTCAGGGTTTGGGTATTTCGGTTTTAATACCGATACCCCCCAAGGAAACTGCCTGATGAGCCTTGCCGGGGCAGATACCACGGTAGCAGATGGCACTTTGGCCCTGGAAACAAACATAGCGTCATGTTTTGGTCGATTCTCGACAAAATGGTGAAGGAGTAACCCTTACCGTTACTGGTTTCGTTTTATATATATATATATATATATATATATATATATATATATATATATATATATATATATATATATATATATATATATATATATATATATATATATATATATATATATATATATATATATATATATATATATATATATATATATATATATATATATATATATATATATATATATATATATATATATATATATATATATATATATATTTAAAAATTGTATATTCTTTAACATATATATATACATATAGTTTTTTTTTTGTAGGCCAATAATATCCTTTTGCGTTTTCTTAAACCATGCCTAATTTTTTTTTGTTAAAAATTCTTATGTACTGGTTTATTTTCTTAAAAGAATTATTTATTGCCTTATCGTTTCGCGCTTCATAGAGAGCTTTTTCAAAAGGATATTATTGGCCTACAATAAATACAAACCTATAAAACATCGATTGACACACAAAAAAATTAATTTTAAACTGGAGTTTTAAAAATTGTAACGTCCTTCTTTAACATTTTATTGTGATAGTTTTTAATGTGTCAATCCATGTTTTATAGTTTTGTATTTATTGTAGGCCAATAATATCCTTTTGAAAAAGCTCTCTATGGAGCGCGAAACGAAATGATAAAATATGTACAAGGTTAGATGAGTCACTGGCTCAAAATAACAAACCTAAATTATGCTACAAAAGGCCAGTGGCGTAACTAGCCTACGCTGCGCCTGGTGCGGATTGTGGATCTTGCGCCCTTCATAGGAATCCTGCTGAAGTCCCTCCACCGGAGGCGGAAAATTTTTGATAGCCACGCCCATATTTTAAAATAAAAGTCGTTCAAAAATCATGCCCAAGATAAAAAATTGTTAATGGATTTTTATTTGATAACGTGCGCAGTTACCATTTTTTAAACCCTTTGAGACAAGAAAAAAAGTAATTTTGTTTTTTTTATTATTAATTTTCACATTGATTTAATTAATAATTTGAACAAACAACAGTTAGAAAAAATAAATCACATTATTTTAATAAACAAAACGGACATTTTTAAAACAAAGAGAAACATTTTTAAAATTTGGTGAAATGGGAACTCTTAAAACAAGGAGTTAAATCAGTGAACACTTAAGCTACCTAAGAACTAAAACTAATTTATAAAGTAATTTTGCGAGATTTGCGAGACGCAAACTCGTCGATGAGTGAATCAAAATCCAATTGTTTCGCAATAGAATTTTCAATTGATAAAATTCCTAACCCCCTGAGCCTTTGCTGGCCCATTGACGATCTTAAATATGTTTTTATCAGTTTTAGCTTACTGAAAGCTCTTTCGCAAGATGCGACTGTTACAGGAAGGGTAAGGAAAATCTTGAGAGCTGTATCTACGTTTGGAAAAGTATCTGCCAAAGAGAATTCGTGAAGTTTTTGCAGCGTGTCTTGAAGGTTCTCGGATTCAGTTTCAGAAAATAATACATCTGATTGAAATTTTAATGATTCCAGTTCGCCTAAAAAGTCTAATGCGTTTATATCGCGTTCATATTCATTTGCTAAATCTCTGGCATGCTTTTTTAGCGTTTCGACGTCATTGTGTTTCAAGTTAGCAATTGATAAAAAATTAAAATCTTTTGCAATTGTATTCATATTTTCGAACCTCCATTTTAGATCGACTAATAATGAATCTATCGCCTGAAATATTTGTGTCCTAAATTTTTCTTTGCTGTTTAAATTGTACCCTTCATCAGTGCTCTCGTCCAGATCTTGCCGTTTAATTCGTGTTTTTCTTTTTTCCGGAAAGTGGTCGTCAATATCTATTTCTTGTGCCAGATCTTGAGCATCATTGAAATATTTTCCAAAAGATTCATTTCGTATTTCTTGGACCTGTTTTGTTAAACCTTCAATTATTTTTGAAGCAGTATCCAGTGTAATATCTTTGCTTTGGAGGGTTTTATTTATTCGATCTATAGCAGTTAAAATTCTGGACCAAATTTGCAGGAAACAAAGAAACTTGAAATCGATGCTGTTGATCAAACTTTGTGCACCAGAGATCGTCTCTGCGTTAAAATTGTTGGACGTCAATGTATTTAGAGCACCCATTACTCCTTTAAGCTGGTGATATAAAGCATTTACCGCTTTGGCTTTGGAAGACCACCGAGTATCCGCATGACATTTTAAAGTTATTTGAATCTTCTCCAATAAAATATTCCAACGTATTGTTGACCCAGAAAAAAAAGTAAATATTCTCTGAACGGTCACAAAAAAAGTTATTATGTCCGGTGTAACGCTGGCAGCATGTACTCCTGCCAAGTTAAGACTATGTGCTGCACATGGCACAAATCGAGCATATTTATTAATTTCTTTAATTTTAGCTTGTACGCCGTTGTATTTCCCGCTCATATTGCTACCGTTATCATAGCCTTGTCCTCGAATATTGGATATATCTAATTCATCCGCTTCTATCTTGTCCAAAATTTCTTTTGATAAACCCTCGCCGGTTTTCTGATATGAATGTATAAAATCAACAAATCGTTCTTCAATAGCAACTTTTCCTTTGGTAGTTTTTACATATCTTATAATTTGAGACATCTGCTCGTTATGTGCAAGGTCCGGAGTGCAGTCAAAAAGAATTGAATAATATTTGGCTGCTTTTACTTCCGCAATAATATGTTTTTTAACAGCACCACTCATTAAACTAATAATTTCATTCTGTATCAGCGGAGAAATATATGATACCTGTCCCTTTTTGTGTGTTTCTATGTGATATTTTAACTCTGGATCATATTTGGAAATCATGTTAAGAGCACTTAAAAAAACTCCTGAACCGGAGTCTCCCAATTTTTCATTGTGTCCCCTCAATGCTAAATTGTTTTCAGCGCAAAAAAGAACAATACTAATATGTATATTTAAAATATGTCTCCACTTCATTTTTTCCCGTTGTATGGCTGATTGGAGTGCATTATCTATGGAAGAGTGAGATTTAATGCTCTTTTCTAACGTTTTCCACCTTATCACATTTTGTAAATGGCGCGACGAATGCTCGTGATCTGGAATTCTAGGACTTAAATGACGCCAGTTGGTAAACCCTTTTTCTGGATTAGCTATAGGTGGTGTATTTGGATTTGTTGAAAGTTTTTCATTAAAAAGAATGCACGGAAAACAAAATACCGCTTGTCTTTTGCAGCTATAAATTATCCAGGTCCTCTCCGTATATAGTCCATTGGGTAATTTTCTTTTAAACCAGTCTCGAGAAAACGTCCTTTTGGCAGTATCATTGGAGGTCATATCCGTAGAAGAAAAATCAAAATGTTTACCCTGATCAGGACCTTGTTCGACCAAAAAACATCGAATTTGATCTGTCATTGGGTACCAAGTAACAGGATCATTTCTATCGACGGTGACGGTTGTATTCGCAACTACGATATCTAGATCCAGAGCATCTTGAACATCGGGCTCATCATTTCCATGGGAAGTATTTGAAGATTCATTGTCGTCATCCTGCACAATCGGGTCATTTCGGTTATCTTCCAGACATAAATTAAATGTTTCCGATACTTCCTGCGACGTAGATGGTAATGGCAATGATGAAATATTTGTATAGTCAGTATCTCTTTTCTCTTCGCTATTAGATATCAGATGGTCACTAGTTTTAGCCCATTTAAGTAATGTGTCGGCCATTTTTTTACTATTGGCTTCTTTTACTCTTTTTCGTTTCCGAAACTCCGCGCCAGATGGTCTTTTTGATGACATTTTTGACAAATACCACCTTGGTTCTTAAATCTAAAATAAAACAAGAAAATCCCTTCATTTCTGATGGTGAACTTAGATTTGAAGATTGCTATTATATATTATAGCTTCGCGAGTGCGGCCAAGAAGAGTGAAATTTTTTTATTTTTTTTTAATTCTGCTCTTGGAAAAACGTAAAAAACGTCTTTTTATTTATAGTAATGTAAGAACGCAATTTATATATACCTACTTTGCACCGAATAAAAATAAACTAACTACCTTATATTCGGAATTACAAAAAATTAGGTATATGTTTGACTTCGATAAAATATCTATTTCAACAAAAATGTTACCGTCAAATAATAAAAGTTGTATTGAAATTACTTAGCTAGCCAAAACCCAGCACTACGAGTTTAGCAAAACGGAACGCTACTGTCGCAAACAGTTTGTCATAAGCTCAGGGAATTTTTAATCGAAATAGAGTGAAAAGCATTCACAAAAAAGACGATAAATGATCAGTTATCGAGCAGGATGAAAAATTATTAAATTACCTATTAAAAAATAGGGGTTGGTGATAGAAGGGTGTAAATTTAGGGTTGTATGTATTTTTTAATGCCATATTATAAAAAAAATAAAATAAAAAAAATTTCGAAAAAAAATCAGGTGAGGCCAACCCTTATCACTTAGGGGTATGAAAAATAGATAGTAGCCGATTCTCAGACCTACTGAATATGCATATAAAATTTCATACAAATCAGTCGAACCGTTTCGGAGGAGTAGAGTAACAAACATTGTGACACGTGAATTTTATATATAAGATTTCTTAAAAAAAAACCTAAAACTAAATAATACCCGATTTTTAAGGAAATATAAAAAATATTTGCAAGAAAAAAATTAAATTAAAAAAAAAACATAAAAAAGTACTTTACAACGGCACTTGAACCCGGATCCTCTGCGTGCGAAGCGGAAACGCGACCACTTCATCCACCTCCTTTATTTTTTAATGCTGAATCGTGGAAAAATAGAAAACAAAACAATTTTGTCCATAAAATAAAAAAAAAATTGTGGGGTGAACCACCCTTAACATTTAGGGGTGTGAAAAATAGATGTTGGCCGATTCTCAGACCTACCCAATAAGCACAGAAAATTTCATGAAAATCGAGTTTGGTAACAAACACCGTGACACGAGAATTTTATATATTAGATAAGAAACAAAGATGTAGTACTACTTACCAACTTATATAGCGCTTGTATCTTGTACTTTGTACTTTTAAACTAAATTTAACAAACGTAACTTCCAAACACTAACGTGACTGATTCTGATTCCACAAATAAAAAAGGATTTTAAATTGATGATGTTTTATAGCTAACCAGACAATACCTCTCATTTGTACTTTAACTTTAGTTGCGAAAAGCGAACCGATTGTTGTTTGCTTTCAAAGTGAAGTACATTTTTGTCAATTGACAGAGTATTTTGTCACTGGAAAACGCCTATAAAATTAGGGATGTGCAATCTAGATCGATATTTTAATATTTTATGTAGTGTTGGGCTATATCGATTTTAAATTATGTTTTGTAGTTTTAACATAAAAGAAATATTTCCTTGTGTTTGTGCACCCCCCCAGGGCTGCGCCCTGGTGCGGGGGCACCACCTGCACCACCCTAGTTACGCCACTGCAAAAGGCTCAATGGAGCACAATTAATAAACCATTCAATTCAGAATGATAGCTGACTTGTTTGTTTTACATATTCTGGGTGTACGCTAGCGACATGATTATTTATTTCGAAAAAATTGGCTGATTGATGTCCTAGAATAAGAATCTTTTAGTTTATGAACCAGCCAAGATTTTGGTGTGATTTAGGTTTCCTTTCGCACCCCATTTCTATAAGTCTTCTTAGTTACAAGGGACATTTATCCAAATTACATGACTGTTAAATATATGAATTTTTTCTTTCATTAGGAATAGTGACTTTTGTCATTTGGTAACACATTTTTAACATTTCACTATGCCGCCATTTTGTTTCGCCTTATTAGATTTTTACCAAAATGTCCAGGTCATCCCCATATGACCTTAATTTTTGACCAAAATTTGAAGTCAATCGCGTAATTAATTTTTAGCTATGCTACGAACAGACAGGCAGATTGACGGAATTGAGAAAACATGTGTTTCGGCATCTAGGGACCCTGAAATGTAACGATCTGAAAAAATCACGATTACTTCCCTTTTATGAGAGAACTAAAGAAAAGAAATGTAATTGAGCATAACTAGAATATAACAAAAAAAGTATGACTGCAAGTTCTATTTAAAAAAAACCTTAACCATGTTGTCAACTACTTTCTAACTGACTTCATGTAGTTAACTAACTATTGCCAAGTTTGCTTAGGACTAAGTTTGCAATATGTTTGCAAGACAATACCACTAGATTTAATGTGGGTATAATTCTGAGACTGGATACTGGAAATCTCTTTGATTATTTAACTGGAACTTGGTATTTGCTATGCGGTTCCTTTTATCTCACAGTTTAAGTCTAGGGCTATTTAGACAGAAATATTACTCAATTCTCGTATACATAATGCAAAAGTTTCTCGGATTCATATATCGTTATAACGTCTATGAAAGGAAAACCCTTAAAAAAGATTTTAAATATTCCAAAATTCAGTTTAAAAATTACAAGTTTTGTTCTTAGTTTAGTATATTTTAAAAACAACTGGATTTACAGGTGATATATCAGGTATTTTTATTTCTTTTTTGTATTATTCAGGATCAAAGTTAGATCGACAAAACATTGTGTTTTAGATTTTTATGTTGGTTGTCATAACAGGCCAATAAGTTGACGTTCTATTCTCTCGGTTGAATGGAAAAGCCCTGCCCCCGTTTTTTACGGTCGGACGCAAACTCTGCCCTTTGTTGTAAGGTTTTGCTTTTACTTTAGTAATTAGTTATGAATTATACTTCTTACTTCTGTAGTTGTACTGTGCAATAATAAAAGCATTAAATAAGTAAATAAATAATCATAAAACATGAAACGCGTATATGTATCAATTAGAGCTGTTTGAAACACTTTTTTTTAAATTAATTATTATATTTTTTACGCGCCTTGTATAATAATATCTGAATATTAAACTTTACATTTTACTTTAAAATAAAGATCGTATCCATATGTAAATAAAAAAAATATATCTAAAGAGATACCTGCGGTGCCACTTTTTACGCTTCTATCGGTCTGTAACATTTTATTCACAGTTTTTATTTTTGCTTTAACATAGTTCTTACCTCATGCAACATTTAGCGATACCGATGGTTGATTTAAGTGGACGGTCTCTATTAGCACTTTAATTATGGCTTTATTGACAAGCCTGGTGTTAACCCGGGGCGGATCCTCCTAACGGTATCAAAAATTGGGCTGTTTTCATTTGTTTCTTTAAAGGGGTTTTCATTTGTTTGTTTAAAGATCCACGCATATTAATTTTTACTTAACAAACTTAACTTCTGGTCGCAAATAAATACACATTATTATTGTAAAATGTTTTACCTTTACTTCCATCCTAATAGAATAAAATAGATCCCAAAAAACATGTTATCTCAATGCCGCCTGTCTATCTTTCTGTCTATCTGGTACGAATCCAAGATAGCGGATTAAACTGGGGACCTAATAAAGTATTTAAAAATCCAACCTGTGAAAACTACTTAATTGACTGATTTCAAATTATATGCCATAACTATGAACTAGTAAAACTGTGGTACTAATTCAAATGACGAAATAAAATGGCGGTCAAATAGATCCTAGATGCCAAAAAAATATTTTTATTAATTTCATGAATTCGTCTATCTGTCTGTCAGATAGCTTAAAAACATCAGAGTGAATTAAGTTATTTTACGCCTTAATAGTAGATTAAGTCATTGACGAAAGAATCTAAAAATGTTCTTTAAAATGTATTTAAAGAATTATTGTTAAAAGGTATATATACATTTGACCCAGTTAAGACCGGAACTTCAAAAAAATCAGAAACCATTTTTATCGTATTAAGGGAAAAATTTCCAAAAATCGAAGAGTCGGTTTTTCGGTTATTAATTTTGTAAGTCGTTGACCAAGGAACTGTCCTAAAATCCTATTTAAGAGTAAAAACATAATTTATCCCTTTAGGAGCAATTTCAAAAAATCTTTGCTTATCTTTCACCTTTATCACAAAAAAAAAACGTCTATGCCAATTATAAACGATTTCAGAAATAGAATTTTGTATGTATTATGTAGGTATAGATATATTAATCAATATCAATTCTAGAAGAATAACCACCCAAACCTTTTTCTGGAATCAAAAATTAAGAAAATATCTGTTTGTCTAACAAATAAAACTTACTTTGAAAAAACAAACCACTTTTAAAATGTATAGTTAATTTAACAAACGACAAAAATATTTAATTCATAAATATCATGAATCACAATTTTATCCAATTTTGGCCGCCCCAAGAATCGTTCGCTTTGTGCACGCACAATGTGCACACTCATCGGCCCCGATTGGATTTAAAGCAAGTGTACTATATATTTTAACATAAACAAGAACAAAATTTATCATTGAATAATAAAAATACACAAATAAAAGCAAGAACTATCAACAAGACGTAAAAAATTAATATTTGATGCTAGCTCCTTCTTTCTGGATTACTTGATTCAATCTGTCGGGCATTGAATTAATTATATTTGCCACAATATTGGTTCTTTCCAGCACTCATAGAATGAAGAAAATTTAATTTATTTCAAATAATAGATTATTTTTTGACTTTTGAGCATATAACATTATTCTAAAATTTGCATTACTTTTGGAGAAATCGTTTTGCAAACTAAAAACGTATTACTTTTTGAGTGAATTTTCTTGCTAAACGGAACATACTTTTAGGGGCGTCTGATCCGGCACGCCTAAACGTATGTTAAAATAGTCTACATTTTTGTAAAGATAGAAAATTAGACTTATCACATCACACAAAAAATAGAAAATTTACAGCTTTTCATCTAAAAAAAAAGTTAAAATCATAGAAATTCAAATTTTTTTCTTAAAAAAAAATCGCTGGATCAAAAACTATTTCGCCACAAGTTGCCCCAAATAGTTAATTAACTTAATTGGTTATCGACGATCTCCCCTTTTTATCTATACCAAATATGGCTGCCCGTTTTTGCCCCTTTTGGGTTTTATTCTTCTAAACAAAGGTGCATGTAACCCGGAAAATCATCAAGATTGAGAGTTATGTTGGTGGTTCAATACTAACATGATCAGTTAAAGTGCGGGACAAACCGGGCGGTCTTCAAAATAAAGGCTCATAGTCTTAAGCAAGCGGAAAAGTAAAATTTGTGTACGCAAATAAATTTTATGTTATTTTATTTGTTTTAATAGTTTGCCGCTTCACCTATAAAGTGCGCCAGCTAAGCGGTACGGAAAATTAATCGAGGATTTAATAAATTTCGCACTGGTTCACTTGTAATAGGGATGTGCCTAGAGTCTCCATGCACTTGCCGCTAGAAGGTTCTAGCTATTTCCAGTGGCGCCTATACATTTCGAGCATTTGTTTTCATTTCTATATAAATGCGTTGCGTTTAATTTGAATTATTATTTCGAAGTAACGATGGCGAGCAAAAGAGGAAAAACAATTCGAAGCGGTGCACGTGAAGTTATTGCGAGCATTATAGAGGCCTGTACTAGAGAAGCTGAAAATAATAGTTTGACTATTCCAATTCAAAACCGAACAGAACACGCTGCATTTTACACTGGTGTAAGAGAACATAATGATCGCTCATGTTCTACTTCACCTTTAAAATCTCCTGATAAAAAAAGACCCCGATTATCATACAAAGATAAAATTGACGATGGTGATTTTCAAGTAATTCGACCAACAATAGAGGATTTTTACATAAACTTGAAGAAGGTTCCGACATGCAAACCACTACTTCGTGCTGTAAAAAACAAAATAGATTTTCCATACGGGTATAAAACCTTAAATCGGCTTTTACGATCAAATGGTTTTATTTGGCGGAAATGCCAAAATAAACAAAAATTGCTCATTAAGAGACCAAATATTTTTCACTGGCGGGTGAAATATCTATCAACTGTAAGGCAATATAGGCAAGAAGGACGCAATATTGTGTTTCTAGACAAAATCTGGGTAGATAATGATATGACAGTGAACAAATGTGGCAAAGTGAAAGTGTTACAGGTGTTGTTCAGGGAATCCGCTCTAGTAGTTGTTTTATTATAGTTCATGCTGGTTCAGAAGCCGGATTTGTTCCAGGTGCTGCTTTATTTTTTTCGCTCGGGACTAACAACTGGAGATTATCATGGACACATGAATAGAGATAATTTTGAAAAATGATTGCTTGAGAAGCTCCTACCTAACCTAACATTCCTCCCAAATAAGTCGTGGTAATGGATAATGCGTCTTATCATTCTCACGTAGAAGATAGTGCCAACTAAATACTCTACAAAAGCTCATATGATATCGTGGCTTAAATCGAACAATCTTGTATGTGATCCAACATGGAGAAAATATCAATTATATGAAGTAATATCAGCCAACAAGCCTAGAGAAAAAAGTATAAAATTGACGTATATTCGAGAGCACAACACCGGTGAACTTTCAATTAAAGATTTAAATAAAATAACGTTAGAAGAGATTGACTCAATATCGGCTGAAAATTGGAAATCGTATGTTAAACATGTTCATTCTGTTGAAGATAAATACTGGGAAGTAGATGGCAAAATTGAAACGGTTATTTATGATTTAATTGTCACACTGGAATCTTCAAGTAGTGACGACGAAACCTCATCATTTTCAGAGGAAGACAACGATTTAGAAGTAATCGAACCATTAGAATCACAGCCGTCAACCTCAAAAATGGCTTAGTTTTTTTTCATATATTTTGTAAAATTGTTCATAAAAGTGCTTTAAGATGATTAACTTTCTATTCAATACCGGGTGTCAAAAAATATCTTATATTGCAATTAATATTTGAAAAACTACAGAACTCATATTCCAGTGACCAAGATTTATGAAAATTTTAACTAATGCTGTTCGACTTTGGGCTATTCGGGTATGCCAAAAGTGACCGTTTGTCTCCGTGTGTCATATTACTTTGTACAGGGGCGTCGTTGTGAAGTACTGTACAGGCCTTTTCCTAATTGCGTGCTAATGTTAAGGGGGTGATTCTTGGACCTTTTTAAGAAAAAGTTTAATATGAAACTAAAAGTTTTAACTTTGGAGACACAGGGTTTTAAAAAAACATTTTTTTTTAAATCCTAATTCTGATGCTATTATAGATAAATAACTGTGTGAAATTTGATACACGTCTTTTATGCATAAAAGTGCATTTTGTTAATGCCAGAACTCAAGAAAAAATATATTTAAGGTAAATCGATTAAGAAAAATCAAAATTAAATCATTTTAAAATCCGAAAGTTCGCCGTTTTTGCAACACAAAAGAGATATAGAAGTGCGGTACACGAAAAAAAACGGACAAATATAGATAAATGTTATTAAGCATTGTTATATTTTTTAATTATCTGAAGCGCGTATTAGATGGAAAATTATAAAAATATCCCCTCTCTCCCCATCTCCATCATAGTGCGCCGAATTAGATATTTAGCGGGACAAAACTTCCGAAGCAACGTTTGGGACATAAATAGGAGGTAAGAATATAGTAAACGGTGTAAAATAGTAGCCATAAATATTATACTAGCTTGCTTTGTCTTTCAGCCCCATAAGTAATTGGGTTTATGAATAAGGTGCGCACAGTGTTAAACCTCGCTGGACATAAATGATAAAGACGAAGGTCAGCTTATCTTGTGTAAATACCAAAAATCTTTCCTTTATCATCAACTTAATATAAACATACGTTTTTTGTAAAAATGAAGGATCAGGTATAGTATCGATGAAAGTGAAACCAGTATTAAATAAGTAAAGAATCAATTATTATTAAAAGAATAATATTTTAATGATTTATTTTCTGAATGTATTTTGATTATTACAATTACATTATTATTATTATTACAAATTATTATGGGGTGTCTAGTTATTTTGTATGAGTTTATTTGCATGTTTTATATTTATTTAAATTTAACTAGATATTTGTTTTTGTTTGTACTTCTATAGAAAATATATATTTACAATTATGTTGATTCTCTTTTTGTTTATTGCGTTTAATTTGTTATTAATTTTATAAACAACTGTGTCCGCTTAGCAGTTGTATCATTAGTATAAAATATTATTTTACTTAAAATATTAGTTTTCTCGTAATACTATGTATCTGACTTGTCTGCGACTTTTCATTATTTTTGAATTTTTTACGTGGCGTCAAAGTTGAAAAATGTCGATTTTTACTTTTCAATATTTCAATCAATTCCATTTAAAAAAGTTACGTTGACGTGGTATCACATTTATGCAACACCGTGTATATACTAGTAGAAGATAATAAAAATGCAGAAATGAAAATAAAAATTAATGTGTCCGAGGATTTAACTGAAAATTATTTAACGTTATTAAATCACAACCCTGTATAATAATATGCTCCAAATTTTGTCAGCGGCGCGTTACATTATTTAGGTTAATTTTCAATTTAAATAAGGTTGTCTATCTTTTGTTGAAGTTGAGGCATTTATTAAATAGATAACAATTTGTAATGGAGTTGAGACTTTATGTAAATAAAGGCTGTTACAAGGCTAGAACATGGTGGGGAAGAAAGAAAATGTTTTCAAATATTTCGTGTGTTGTACAAAAAGTATGTGCAAATTTTCAAGAAATTCGGTTAAGTAATTTCGGAGATATATATTTTTTTCCGAAAATTGTCCTTTTTTAACCACTGTACGGCGCTGTTAACGGGTATAATTATGTTTTTCAGAAATTGAATATTTTACTTATTTTCTGTCCCAATTATTTATAAAAGACTAACACATTAAGGTATAAATACAGCAAAATACGTTTCATGGCTGAACACTGTTTTATATATCATAAAGATTTTATGAAAGACGCCGATAATCATCGACAAGCGGTTTTATTACCATGTTTCAATTCTGCATCGTAGTACGCATAACTGAAATACCTCCAGTTCTCCTAATAAGTTCCAGGGAAAAATCAGAATCGTTTTTACCTTCAGACTGTTAAATCATTATTAGAAGACGGCATAGAACACAAAAACTTAAATGAAGCAGTTTGAAACATAATAACAGGCATACCAGAATTTAATTTTTATTTTTCATGTCCTCTGCTTTACTATAACCGTTGGTTTTTATCTATTAGATTCCATATACGTAAAGCGATGCAGGTCCGCGGTCATTGTACAAAAATGGCGAAGAAAGTTTTTTCTCAGGATATAAAACTTCCACTTTTGTTTAGGAAAATTATGTAGCATGCACATTTTACAGCCGCTGACTGAAGAAATCATATTATTTTATACAACGCTTTCATATAATGCGTGTATTGTTGATGCAATTTTAAAAATGTTAAGTTCTTAACTCTCTATTAAACTACGACAATAACGTATTAGGAGGTTGCAATAATAAATCAATATTGAATTTTATTAAAAAGTTAGAGTAGAATAAATACTGCATGTCCGGAAGTTTATGTCTTTTTACTTCCCTCGCAATAGGGAAGTATAGTAAGCGTGAAAAGTCATCCTCCGAGATTCCCTAGATGGTGGAAAATTTGTTCGGAAAACATGTTTGCCCAATTCCGTCGGTATGTCTGTCTGTCTGTCGCTGTGTCAGTCTGTCCGCGGCTTAGCTAAAAAAAATGTCATCTAATTAACCTCAAATTTTGTTTTAAAAATAGGGCTCATATGGAAATGACCTGGTAACATTTTGGTAAAAATCCAATATAACAAAAAAAAATGACGGCCTAGCCAAATGTTAAAAAAATTATTACTAAAAAGCTATTTATCCAATTTACCTCAAATTTTGCACAAAAATCCAATATTACGACGTTGTAATACGTAATTGTGTACGACTCCAAGATTGCGAATCAAAATGGAGGCTTAATAAATTACTTAAAAATTCAGTAATTCGCAAATTAATTTCAAACTTTGTTTAAAAATGTACGAATTCAAAATGACGCAACAAGAGGGCGGACAAATAAAATGGTTGCAATCGTGAAAAAAAATCCCGGTTTTACATATTTTTACGTTTTAGCGTCCCTAGATGATTAAAAAAACCTGACGAAATTAACAATTATTTTCTGCCTTCAATACCACATTCGCATTAGCTTGCAAATCATATGGTTGAATATTATACAAGAAATATTAAAGATGCTATAGTATCTCCTTTAAACTTTACTACTGTCTCCGATATCTGCGTACTGAACATTATAACTCAGATTAAGTCAAATGGCTCTGGTATTGACGGTTTGAACATTCACTTTATTAAGCTCTGTTGTTCATATATTCTTCCATTCCTGACTCACGTAGTTAACTTCTGTATTGAAAACTCTGTTTATCCCGATTCTTGGAAGAGGCTCTGGTAAAGCTTCTACGAAAAAATAATGTACCCAAGGATTTTAAAGATTTGAGACCCATTAGTGTCCTGTCATGCCTCTTAAAGATTTTCAAAAAAAAAAAGGAAATTATCACTTAACCAGGTACGTGGAGGATAATGGGATCCTTCCCGGGGCGAATCGGGCTTCCAGAGGAGTCACGGCTGCTTTACTGCAGTCGCAAATGATAGTGATGATATTTTGAAAGCTACAGATCTAGGTCATGTCACGGTTTTGGCTTTGCTAGACTTCTCTAAGGCCTTCGATACAATAAATCACAAAATTCTGCTTTTAATTTTACATTATATAGGGTTAAGTGATAAGGCTTGTCTGTTTTGATTGGAGATTAGGTCTCTGTGGAGCTGCCTGTATCTAGTGGAGTACCTCAGGGGTCAATTATTAGTCCTTTGCTATACGCTATATATACTTCTGGTATTCACAGTGTTTTTCAGAAATGTAGTGTTCAGCACTATGCGGACGATACACAAGTATACTTATCATTTAACAGAAATCACATTGTTGACGCTTGTCAGACATTGAACAGTTAGTTAGAGCGTCTTAGGTCGATTTCTTTAATACATTCCTTATTTTTAAACCCACAAGTGTTTACTGTTGTTCGCTCCCAAAAATGATGTAAATAAAGTAAAAAGTGAAATTAATTTAAAGATAAATAATGTTTCATTAGAAATTAAAGATCGTGTGCGGAATCTTGGTGTAATATTTGACAGTTCGATGAGATTTGAACACCACATTGCATTCAGCGTGCTTATGTAAGACTGAAATTGCTCTATGCCCATCGCCACGATTTGTCAATAAATATTAAGAAGTTGCTGTGTGATTCTCTTGTGCTGTCTATATTTGGTAATGACGATGTGGTTTACGGAAAGTGTTTAACACAAGCGCAGAAAATTAAATCCAAAAGGTACAAAATTCTTGCCTTCGTCTTGAAAGAATATCTCATAAGTTGCATAAAGCAAACTGGACGGCAGGAGACAGAGGCACTCAGCTAATTTTTATCATAGAATTCTTTATTATAAGAGTCCTGCTTACCTAAATAACAAAATCATTTATATATATATATATATATATATATATATATATATAAATATATATATAAGCCTGTAATGGAACTCTGTGATCATATACGCAACGCCTATTTTCCCTTTCTTTATGTATAGTTAAAGATTAAGTAGAGCAGGATGAATCAGCCTTATTATGACCTCATTATTATTATTATTTCTTAATTCCGCTCTGTCTGTCGGTCGGCCTGTCTGTCTGTCAGTTGGCGATGTAGCTAAAAACTACTTACCCGTTTGAATTCAAATTTTGGTCAAAAATTAAACGTTATATGGGGGTGACCGGTTAATATTTTGGTAAAAATATAATATGGAGGTGCAAAATGATGACCTAGTGAAATGTGAAAAAAATTATTACTAAAACGCAAATTTATTTCAAATTTTGCATAAAAATTAAGTCAAGGAATCAACTTGTAATATCTTAGTAAGCATCCAAAACAGTTAAACAAAATGCCGGCCAAGTAAAATGTCCAAAAAACATTATATATATATATATATATATATATATATATATATATATATATATATATAGCGCTGCATAGTTAAAAAACTATCTACCTGATAGACTTTAAATTTTGATAAAAAATTAAGGGTTTTACGAGGATGACCTGGTAACATTTTGGTAAAAATTCCATATGACTGAAGAAAATGTCGGCCTAGTGAAAAAAAAATATTACTAAAATACTAATTATCCAATTTGCCTTAAATTTTGCACAAAAATCAAATGCTATATAGGAGTAATCTGGTAACATTTTGATGGCCGCATAATAAAATATTTAAAAGTGTGATATAGAGATAAACTGGGAAAACTGTAATACGAATTCATGATGGCGGCCAAAAGAAATGTTTAAAAATCAACTAGTTGCGAAGTACTTATGATTTGTTTACAATTTGATTGCATCGAAAAGTTGCTTTGCTAAAAATGTATGTCAAATGATTTGTTATTGGAAGCAGACACTTAATCTAACAACGTACAATCAAACAAAATCGTACTTTGGCAGTCAAAGCTGTTAGATTGTTGTCCAATGCAACTTGATTTTATTGGCTGTAGACACAGACCTTTTAATTATAATTTCCTCGTATCCAATGGAATTCCACGAAACTGTACGACGGCGCTGGACCGTAATTGGCGGGCAAGTTATCAGTATTATAGTAATAACAGTTTTAATGTTATAACATGGTTTTCGGTATTGTTTACTTGTTCTGTGGTCGCTTAAAATACATTAACATTTGTCAAATAAAATTCATTTCACTCATTTACAGACATTTCAAAATAGTGTTTTATTTTTGGCAAAAAAAAATACAAAAATGGGCAATTGCGCTCTTCTTATGGGGCAGAAAAGTTACACATACACTTTTTTTCCACTATATAATCATTCTGACATATTCTTTGTAATGCAGAAAAAAAAATAACCCATACACATAGTCAGTGTGGACCGGCGTTATTTCTTACATTATTTTTATCAAAAACTCGTTATAGAGTTATGAGCAATCGAGGCGCGCTGCCAGACGCATCGTTTTCTAATTTCACGGTCTTTTCATAGCGGGACGCATTCATAAAACATTTTCTATATCGCTCACTTTTCGTTGTGTTGTCGATTTTCCATGTTTGCTGTGGAAGTTTTTTTAAGCAGCATTCGTAGTCCAAGCAGAAATTGACTTAGGTTTTCACTTATATATGAAATGTACCTAAAGTGATAAAATACTACAACAATGGAACATAAAAGTTTGTTGTTCTTTTTATGAAAGATATACGTTCCCAGGACCCCTGCGAAGTCTATAGCCGTCAGCATGCAAGAGTCTTTAACAAATGAAGTCGGTTTTTCATTTTCTTTAATTTTTAAAAAAATAGTAACACTTTTTGGAGTAGTTCGAAAACTAATATAGTACAATAAATGATTTAATCAATCATATATATATATATATATATATATATATATATATATATATATATATATATATATATATATATATATATATATATATATATATATATACATATAACTGAAATTTTAAAAATAAATGTTCTACATGTTTGTGTCCTCCAATTAAATTTTATTAAATATGACGTTATGAAGTTACCTTCTTGGGTGAACTTTACAAATATAAATTAATATAAGGAATTTTAGTTAGCGTAACCCTTTATTGTAAATTGATATTGATTTGTATGAGTATAGGTATATATAAGTAAAAGTTAGTGTCTACACAAAACCATTTTAAAATATTAACAATATAATAATAATAATAATAATAATACATTTATTGTTTAACCGTACAGTATTACACAAATAATTTATTATATTCTAGTTTTTATGCTAGACGGTTAGACAAAGGGCCATAAAATGATTGCAGCTACCCAGACAAGTCCGGGTACTGATAAAGCCCGTTAAAAACATAGAAAATCAAATAGGTATATGACGTGTGTTCAGTTAAGTTACTAAATTTACTGAATTAGATTACGAAATATATTTAATATGTAGTTTTAAAGACATAAAAGAAAGAAAAGAAAAGGAATATAGAAAAGACACAAAAGGAGAAGAATTAAGAAAGAAGAGGAAGTGAAGAGAGGGGGGAATGATAGGTTATATTTGAGAAATTTGGAACAAAAGGGGTTTCAAAGAACATCGGTAGTTTTTTTTTAAAACGCAAGAATAATAGGTAATAGCCAAGAAACTTTACTGATTCATGAAGAATTTTTTCTTTATAATATGTTTAATAGAAAGGCAGGACAGATCCTTACGATGTTGCGGAATTGTAACAATATGATTGTTCCTTAAATTTCGATCGTGAACGTCACTACGAAATTTGAGCTTGTTATAAAGATATTAAAGTTTTTTATATTTCATTATTTTATATAATAACATAGCCATATGCACTTTTCGCCTATTATGCATATTCAACCCACCCGCATCTTTTAACTTATGTGAAATATGGTTTCTTCCAGATATTCCGTAAATAGAGCGAAAACAGCTATTTTGCACTTTTTGGATACTCCTAACTTCAATATTGTCAAGGCAAGACCCGTAAACGCAGTCACAATGATTGAAGATTGATAACACCAGAGAATCACAAAGGAGTTTTTTTGTCTCTAGTGAAAGGTAGTGGCGATGCGAAAAAAGTAATTTAAGTGTCGAATAGGCTACCTTCAGCTTATTAGTTATATGCTGCTTAAAACGCAAGTTGCAGTTAAGCTGTAGACTCAGACTTTTGCAGGTGTCAACAAAAGGAATAAAAGCATTATCTATTTGAATATCTAGGGTGTATTTGGCCAAATTGCAATGTGTTCGGTTGGCGAATAGAATTACGGTGGATTTACTAGGGTTAATTTTTAGCATGTGACCGTTTGCGGTTTTAAATAAGGCATTAAGATCACTATTTATGTGGCAATTCACCACATTACTATGAACTGAATCGAAAGACAAGTAAATTTGGGTGTCATCAGCATAAAGATGATAATGGCAGTGTTTGATATTTTTGTGAAATTGTGAGGTATATAAAGTACAGAACAAAGGACCAAGTATACTTCCTTGTGGAACACCAGACGTTACTACTTGCCTTTCAGAAAATTTGCCATTCAAAACCACTTGTTGTGACCTTCTGCATAAATACGACGAGACAAATTTTCGAGCACCGTGTCCAAAGCCGAGATAGTTAATAAGAGAAACAAGTACTTTATGGTTGAGCATATCGAAAGCTTTGGTGAAGTCTACAAGGACCAGACCGCTTATTTTGTTGTTATCATGTCCACGTAGAAAGTCATCCGTTATGTCAGCAAGAGCGGTGGCACAGCTATGCATTGATTGAAATCCAGACTGCTTTTCGGGTAAAGTATTGTTGGTTTCCACAAAAGATCTTATTTGGATTTCAATTATTTTCTCCAAGATTTTTGAGAAAGCTGACAAAATACTGATAGATCTTAAATGACCATACTCAGTGGGTTGTCTTATTTTAGGAAGGAGGATTACAAAGGGGTGTTTCCAAACTGATAGATAGTATACCTCCTCGATATATTTATTTATGATATGAGTGAAAAATTGTAACAAGAATGGTGTACACATTTGAATTAACACTATGTTTGCGTTATCGGATCCGGTGGCTCTAGATTCTATGCTCATAATTGCACTTAATACATCATTCTCACAGACTTGCGAAAACTCAAAAATTCCTGTGATATTATTATTAATACTATTATTATAGTAGTTAAGAAGATTATCAGGTGGTTGATTTAGCATTCATATGTGGTATACAAGTTGCTCAAGATATAATAGATATATATTAATATATAAAATAGCACTGTTTTTTAGTTTGTTGTTGTATAAAACAAAACAAAAATTAGTGCGGAAAAATAAACCTAAAAATTTCAGACCAAAAACCAAAGAAAATTTTCCTGCCAATATATTTTAACAAAAACTCACTATAAGTATATATATATATATATATATATATATATATATATATATATATATATATATATATATATATATATATATATATATATATATATATATATATATATATATTTGTCTATATATATATATATATATATATATATATATATATATATATATATATATATATATATATATATATATATATATATATATATATATATATATATATATATATATATATATATATATATATAACCAAAGTTCTTTTAAATTATCATAACCAATTTCGCACCAATGATTCAGATTATTCTCTATCATGTTAGAAAGTCAACAAAAAAGATTATTTTTCGTCTCACTAGCCGTAAGCCATCCATATTTTTGATACCAACTTACAGAAAAAGCTCTGTTACTATCCTTGCTCCCCGAACTATTAGTTAAATTTCATATCTTAGGCAATGGACGTCCATTATTTTTAATTTAAACTTGTTCTTCAAAAGAAAAAGTCGAAAAACTACGATTTAAACTTAAAATATAATTAACAACATGATTCATTCTTAGTACTTAAAGTTTTTGTCGCAGCTTGTATATTTCCCTCCATTTTTTATTTTTCTGTCTCGTTATTTTTGCTAACAAACTCTAACCCTACTTACCTTCATTTACATCGTTTTTAAGTAAAAATAAAAAAGTCTCTGTAACAAAAACACACCACAATGTACCAATAAACGAACTGTAACCGCTATTTTAAATGAAACCCCTGTATATTTACTGTATTATACTATGGTTAGATAATGCCTTTAAGGAATTGATATAACACCTTAGTTCAAGCATACATGATGATACAGAGATAAATGTTTGTAGGTAATTTAAAAAAGCGCCAGAAAATCAGTTGAAGGAAATACCATATGTATTATTTCGAATAATTGAAGCCGATAATAATATCGTAAAATAAGTAAAAGAATAGCTCGTTTAAAATTCTGTATGTTCTTGTAATGATGTTTTTTATTTGAGTAATTATTTCCAGCATTTTAGAATTAACAGCGAAACACTAAAATCCCTAATATGTGTTAAAAGGAACTGTCAAAATGTTCAAACATGTGCAGCCATATTGAAATACTTGTTGTATCATGGCAACATCTGTTGTGAAAACAAGATTTAGGTATGGGACTATCATCCATCGCTTGAAAAGATATTGAATCGGCTTCGATTATTTGAAAAAATATACAGGATGTTCCATTTAAAAAATTGATTTTCCGATACTTTTATAAGTTACCTGCAATCATTTATTTCTTTATCATCAGGAATGCTTCGACTAAAGTATGATAAAAAAAATCAAATTTCTACAGGTATTATCTAACCGTAGTCCAAACCGTCTAATCTACCATCGACTGTCAGACACTCTGTACGAATCTAGTACGGTCTTCTGGCTGCCTCTATTTTCGGCCGCCCTTAGGCACCGCCTAACTTGCCTCATACATTAACACGGCCCTGATTTTGATTTTTTGTCTCTGGGAACTAGCCTAAAGTATTTTATCCTATTTTAACCGGATTAATTCGACAGCTACGACCTTGGCTGACTAATATCTCCCCTTCGCCTCGATTAAGAGGTCTTGTAACGCGACCGTGATAAGGTTACGGGATAACGGTTTTCGATGACCTTGGTTTTATGTAACTTTTCGATTCCCCCGGGCCCGGGGTGATAAAGCGACACTTTATTGCCGATTTATGGCCTTAAGACGCGATTATTGATTACCCTCAAGTATCGGTAATAATTCAACCGAAATTAAGAAATCAGATATTTTCATCCTTTTGGATTTTACGGTTATTCTTCGGCGTCCAATTCGAATTCGGATATAATTTTAAATTAATTAGCAAAACTGCGCTCGCCGGAAGTTTTAAATATGGAGAGTACGTTCATGAACACTATATAACTTTATTTTTGGGCATAATTTAAAACAAATTAAGTAGGTTGTTTTAACATTGATTTTGTTAAGACCGCCATTTTGTTCCTTCATTTTGAATTCGCACCAGTTTATTCCTATATTTTTGTGAAAAATTTGGAGTCATTTGAATAATTATGTCGATTTTTTAAAAAAATTATTAGGTCGCCATTTTATTCCAATATTTTGAATTTGTAACACAATTTTACTATTTATCACTATATCAAACTTAATGCTTGCACAAAATTTGAAATTAATCTACTAAGTAGTTTTTCAGACCGATTTTTAAATATTTCATTAGGCCGCCATCTTCGATTCATACCAAAATATTACTAATGCATTTCTATGTAACACATGGTTTTTGTGCCAATTTTCAAGAAAATTGGATAATTAGTTGATTAGTGGTAACTTTTTTAACATTTCACCAGACCTCCATTTCGCTCCGCTATACTGGATTAATACCAAAATCTCACCAGGTCATCCCCATGAGAGATTTAATTTTGCCCAAAATTTGAAGCCAGATGAGTAGTTTTTAGCTATGCTGCAAATTGACAGAGCGACAGACAGACTGAGGTAATTGCGAAAGCATGTTTTTGGGTATCAAAAAACATAAACGCCATCTTGAATTTGTACCAGAATATTACCTGTTTATCTCTATATCATACTTAATTCTTGGGCAAAATTTGAAATTAACCTGATAAGTAGTATTTTCAGAACGACTTATTAAATATTTCATCAAGCCGCTATTTTGTTTCGCCATCTTCGATTCGTATCAAAATTTTACCAAATGATTTCAATTTTTGATTTTTGTAAGCACAAAATTTAAAGTCAGTTGGATAAATACTTTTTGAACTATGCGTACAGATATCCGTCAAGCCAGCTCCTTGTAACTAATATACAAGAAAGATAGTTTCATGAGAAAATACGTTTTTGGCATCTAGGAACCCTATCTGTAAAACCTAGAAGGGTGACTTTTCACGATTACAAAACTTACCCTTTAAGAGGGAATTTATGACAATTAAGAAAATTTACCATTAACTTTTACTTCTAATCATCTGGAAAGTAATCAGAAAGCTTAATTTAAATCCTGAAACCTAAGTAAACCGAAACTAGTTTTCCAATCTGCAACTCGTTCACACGAGCTTCAAAAAGGGACCTAATGTGTCAGTGCAAAGAAATTCAAAGAGTCGATCGAATGAAAAGGTTTCGAAGAAAAAATATCAAGTACATTTTAGGATAAAAGTTCATATAAACATGTGTCAGCAAATCCTTCTTTTTGGAGATACAGGGTGTCAAAATTTTATTATTTTATTTTAGTTTTATTTCATGGATCTCGTACTTTTTCTAGAGATAAAAATCAATCACATCTCATACACACTATACTATAAGCAATGTCTACCAAACTGATATAAGATTATTTTACTGATATAAAATTTTATTACATAAATCTACTGAATGTTACTTTTTTATTGGTAACAATATCTATTCCCCCCCCCCGAAATTTTTACTGTGTCGTCATTGGCTGTTTTTATTTAGAAAATCAGATTCCTCATTTTGTTTTCTAACGTCTTGGTTTATGACTTTAATCCGATATTTTTAACCGTTTAGACGTTAGTTAGCAAAATCCTGTGGATTAACACATTTAAAATTTTATGATATTTTTTTCTGTTATTGTTCTGAATGCCAAAAATGCAGACCGTAATTTTTTGTTTCATTTAAGAACTAAATCTTTTAGATAAACATGTTTTCGAAAGGCATTAGTTTATGAAATACAGGGTGTATCTGAAAATCTGTTTACATGTTTATATGAAGTTTTAGTCTTAAAATGAAACAAAAAAATACATCCTCCATTTTTAGGTATCAAAATAAAAACAGAAAAAAAACCCGGAACTTCGCACGTTATGAATCTTTCCTTTTATTAGGAATAGTGCAAGTGACTCCATTTAGTTCAATACATTGCCATTTAGTAACACATATGTACTTTCTTTTCAAACATTTGTATTGGGCGCCATTTTGTTGTTCATATGAGATTCCTACCAATCTTTTATCAGTTTTTACCAGTAATACACTTGACTTTTGAATATAATTTAAAACAAATTCAGTAATTTTTACATTGACGTACACCGCTTTTTGTTACATCATATCACATTTGATTTTTCTGCAAAATTAAAAGTCAGTTGAAAAAGATATTTTAACGCTGATTTTTTAAAAAATGTATTTGGTCCCCATTTTGTTTCGCCATCTTGAATTCATACCCCAAATTTACCAGTCTACCTCTATAGCATACTTAATTCTTGCACATAATTTGAAATGAATCTAATAAGTCATTTTGTTTGGCTATCTTGGATTCATACGAAAATGTTACCAGTTCATTCTTACTTTTTTTAACGTTTCACTAGGCCACCATCTTATTTCGGCAAAATAGATTTTTACCGAAATATTATCATCATTCCCATACGACCCTTAATTTCTGACTGAAATTTTAAACCAGTCTGGCAAGTAGTTTTTAACCTATGTGACGATTTGACACACAGACGGACTGACAGAATTGATAAATCACATTGTTTGGCCTCTAGGGACGCTAAAACGTTTAGATATGTAATAACCTGAGAGGGTATTTTTTTTTTCACCATTTCAATCATTTTATTCGGATACCATTTTTTGTGTCATTTTGAATTAGTATCTACCAGAATTTTACTAGTTCTCTCTACACTACGATTAGTTATGGCACACAATTTGAAATCAATCCATAAAGTAGTTTTTCAGACTGAATTTTTAAAATTTAAAATTTTACTAAGCTTTTCATGTTTATTTTAAAAAGTCTTTTTAAAATAGTTGGCCAAAAAACCCTTATAGAATATTGACATTTTAGAATGTTTACTTGTCAAATGTTGGATATGATTACTAGATCTAGTATTATTTTGTAAAAATTTTAATTTTAAACACAAAAAAACACTATAAATAAGAAAATGCCTAATACAGGTCCAGCTTAGGCAGTAGTCATTGTTTTTACTGGAGTCATCCTGAGACAAGATTGAACTATTCTCATGGTCCAATTTACAGTTTTTAAAGACCACTTAGTTTCTTTTGATTTATTTTGGATTCGTACCAAAATTTTACCCGTTGATTCCTCATAATACTTGATTTTTGAGCAAAATTTGAGATATATTGGGTAAGTTTTTTATTAAATTTTTTTTTTAACATTTCACTAGGCCGCCATTTTGTTTCCTTATATCGGATTTTTACCAAAATGTTACCAGGTCAAATCCATATGACTCTTAATTTTTGATCGATATTTGAGGTTATTCGGATAAGTAGTTTTTAGCGATGTTGACTGACAGACAAACAGACAGACAGACCGACGGAATTGAGAAAACATGTTTTTCGTCATCTAGGGACCCTGAAATGTAAAGATCTGAAAAAGTCCCGGAGGGTGGTTTTTTCACGATTTCAATACTTCCCTTCCACAAGGGAAGTAATAACATAAAATTTTAAATGTGCAGTCTTAGCATTTTGCTAACTAACGTTAAAAAAACAGACGTCGCACTGTGGGCCACAAATACCCTAAACTATTTAAAAAGTCCAAAAATCATTTTCGTATTTTGCCTTTATTTATTATCACAAATTGGTTAAGTAGGCCATGAAGATTCGGAAACAAGTGTAACAAGTCGAGTGGTTGTCATAGTAATGACAGAAATAATTTTCAAAGTTTGTTGTCAGTAATATTCTTGTACTGTTATATGATATTTTAATAGTTTTGTCGGCTAAAAATCGAGCAGTTATTATAAGATAATTATCTTTTTACAAAAATTAAAATGCAAGAAAATCGAAGGTGAGTTTTTATCCATTTTTGACGCTGATAAACTAATTCTTAAAGACAACCAGATCATAATCAGGATTCATATAAAAAAATATCACAATAAACTATTTTCTGACTTTATTAAGCAATATCTTAAAATGTTAGCATTTGTTAGGACTACCATTACTATTAAAAGTTCTATTAATATCTCATAATGTTTGCTGTATAATAAAATCCTGCTCCTAGCTGCTCCTTTTTCAAAAAAATATTTTTTTAGATAACTAAGTATATCATTTTAATTTTTATATTTTCTGAAAACACACAAGCACACAATATTCATATATGTAACTCTCCTAATAAATGACTGATTGCAGTGAAACAAAAAACATTTTATGAAAAATAGATTAAGTACTTACCCAATTACTAGAAATGACCGCCATTTTGAATACCAAGATGGCGGCCAAGTTCAAATACAACGCTAAGTGATTGTACACTTTCGTTGTACTTTTATTTCTCTATTTCTGAGTTAGATATTCTTTTTAACAAATTTGTAAAATATGGCGCTTTTTTTTTAGAAATTAGACATTCAATTCAGATAAAATCACTATATGAATCCCGTCATCAAGAACGTGCCATAGAAGATATCTTATCTAATATTTTATGTGCAAATTGTCGAGATCAGAACCAAAAACGGGTAAAATCTTTGGCACATAATTATTTCGTTCAATTCCGAAAAAAATGGCAAGCGGCCAATAGAAACGCAAATAGGTTTTTGACAAGTCATGCGGCATGGCTGGAAACAAATATTACAATAACGTGCACCAAGCCAAAAAATTCTACTTTGGGTCGACCAAAGGTACCATTTAATAGTTTAAGTTATGGTGGAAAGTACAAGAGAACCGAGAAACTGAGAGAATGTAAAACCGATGAGCTCGTATTTGCTGCAGAAATGGGTCTGAGGGGTTCCGGCAAGCCAGCAGCTGCAAGTCTATTGGCTATACATTTAAAAGTATTAAATAAAAACAATACAACAAGTTCACCGCTCCAGATGTCTCCAGAAAAAGCACTATCTTTGATAATAGATACAAATCTTTCCAAGCGTCAGTATCAACTCTTAAGAAACAATACAAAAGAAAGTAATGTAAACTTGTATCCATCATACAATATTGTAAGAAAGGCCAAACAATCTTGCTATCCAACAGAAATCACTGCTACTGAACACTCTGTCTCTGTCACATTACAATCTTTACTGGATCATACGGTATCCAGATTGTTCATGGCACTTGACCTCTCCTCCGATAATTTTCCTCAAAATACTAATACATTTACTTTGCTGAGTAAGTGGGGTTGTGATGGTAGCTCAGGGCAAAAAGAGTATAAGCAAGGTTTTCAGGGTGAGTTTTCCGATACTAATTTACTTTTGTCCTGTTTGGTTCCGTTAGAATTATATTATAAAAATTTAAAAAATGAGAAAGTTCTTGTATGGCAAAATCCGCGGCCTTCTTCCACTGTTTACTGCAGGCCTATAAAAATGCAGTTTTTAAAAGAATCAATTCAAGTATCTAAGACTGAAAAGTATAACATGGATACAGAAATACAAAAATTGGTCGAAACTCGGGTTGTACTGAGTGAGCATGTGTCTGTTAACATAAATCATAGTTTAATCATGTCAATGATTGATGGTAAAATGGTCAGTGCTTTGACAGATACATCTTCTCAAACGTGCTATATTTGTGGGGCCTCACCGTCACAAATGAATTCCATAGATGATATTTTAAAGAGACCGATTAAGGAACAATATTTAAATTTTGGTATGTCTACGTTACACGCGTGGATTCGCTGTCTTGAATGTCTCCTCAAAATAAGTTACAGGTTAAGTTTACAAAAATGGCAGGCTCGTGGAGAAGATAAAATAAAAATTAAAGAAGAAAAAGAGAGAATTCAGAAAGACTTTAGAAATCGTTTAGGTATAATTATAGATCAAACAAAACAAGGGGTGGGGACAAGTAATGACGGTAACACCGCTCGAAAATTTTTTCAAAATTTCTGCCGAAATAACACGTTTAGATCAAAATTTATTATATCGTTTTTTTGTAATCCTACAAGTAATTGCCAGCGGACTTAACATTGATATAAACAGTTTAAATCGTATTCCTTAGAAACCGCCAAACAATTTGTACATCTGTATCCATGGTATAAAATGCCTGTCACTATACATAAAATTCTTCTCCATGGAGCAGAAATCATCCAATCATGTCCTGTGCCCATTGGTCAATTATCGGAGGAGGCTCAAGAAGCTCGAAATAAAGAATATCGACAATACAGGGAACATCGTTCAAGAAAAATGAGCAGAGTGGAAACTAATATTGATGTCTTCCACAATTTGTTGATTTCTTCCGATCCTTTCATTACAAGTTTACGAAAACTTAAATTGCCGGTAAAGAAAAAACTCGTTCCAGAAGCATTAAATTTGTTAAAATCATTTAATCCAAATCCATCATCTTTAAACGACCGTGACAGTAGTGACAGTAGCAGTGATTCTGAATAACTGTCGATATTATTTGCTAACAAATGAGTTTTATTCTATTGTTAATAATATCGTTTTATTTGTTTGTTCTTAAATAAATATAGTTCAATTTTTATACCGTTCCCCCGTTTTGACCTTTGACAGCCTTTAATTGACAATTATTACGTAAAATTTTAATATAAATATGTCAATAATGTCATATTTTGTCATATGTCAAAAGGGGAACGTTAAAAAAATTGAACTATATAAGTTTATATAGTGTTACTGTTATAGGTATAATGATAAAGTTTAATTACTGATACTTCTTTGCCGTTACGTCATGAATTTCACCAAGCGTCATCTTATGGAATTCATCGGTTGCCATATTATGACGTAACAGCAAAGAATCAATAATTAAACCATAGTTAATATTTATTTGTTTTACTAGGAATAAAAATCTATGAAAAATAAAAAAGTTTGTCAACTGTTAATCAAATTCTCACACACACTGTTACTAGGTTTATAAATATATAAATTATATAAAATTATATAAAATATAATTTAAAAATCGTTTCTGAATTTTGGTTATTCTTATCAAAATTATTTATCAATACATTGTTAACTTCAGTCAATTCAAACGACTGATCTGTTTTGTAATATAGATATTTTTGAGATTACCCTGTATAATAATAAGTTTTATGAATGTCAAATAAACTCAAAAAAATCAATTTTTCATTATTCAAATACTTATGAAATTTTTTTTTTGTCATTTAAACATATTTCGAGTTTTTCAAGATCACAGGGTCCCTCTGGCCCACTGTGCGTCGTAGTGAAAATTGGGGGTGGGGGAAGGGGGAAAAAGGGTCGGGACCAAGAATTATTATATCTATTTCGTAGACATTGCTTACAGTATAGTGTATGTCAAATTGAATAATTTATCTCAAGAAAATAAAAAAAAATTAAAATTCTGACACCTGCTATCTCAAAAACAAAGACTTGCGGATACATGTTTATGAACTTTTATTCCTAAAACAAGGCAGAAAATTACGTCGTTCATTTATAGACATACTTTAAAAAACAGATTGTATATATGTCATATATTATTTAATATCGATGCAGGTGATTGAGATGTTTAAAACCTCGAAAGACATACCTTTAGCTGAAGAGAATTTATTCAATTGATGATTATATGGAAATAGATACAGTGAAAACGGGTTGCGGGAAGCGGTTGTAAGGAATGGTATTCTTAAATCTTTATTTTGCTTTTGATAATGTAATAAAATTCACTGACTGATCTGAAACTGAATTGCTGAAGGTATCGGGAGAATTTCCATTTTTTTTTAAATTTAATTCTAATGTCAGTTGCTAAGGTTTTTTTTCCATTAATATTAATACTATGTAATCTATATATTTAAAACCCTAATCCAGATTTTTCCAAGTTCGTGAGAGAGTTGTACTGTACTTACATGATTTTTTTTGAAATGATCATTTGGTTACCGAAACTTTTCAATACTATATTTTGTATTGTTTTATTGCGTTTTTTTTTCTATAAAACCAATATGTTTTTCTTCAATAACATTTCTCGGGGATGTGATGAATGCGCCCCATATTCTGATAATTCCACTGGAAACTCATCTAACGGAAAGGGCATAACAAGGTCTGCCCATAGACTCCAGCCGGACCTATGGTGCCCCTGCACATTTTGGCTTAAACGTAAGGAGACACTTGGACACTAGTTTTTTAAATCAGTGGATCAGCAGAAGGGATGAAATTGAATTCTCAGCCAGAAATCCTGACCTCACACCCCTTTATTACTTTGTCTGGAGGCATTTGAAAAAATAAAGTTTATGTAACAAAACTAGACAATATTGATGTATTGAAAGAAATAATTAGAACCGAATGTCAATTTATAACTCCGGAGACGATTCAAAATGTAACAAACGCATTTTATTACAATTTGGGACATTGTCAAAATGCCCAAGGGGTTATTTCCAAAATTTAAGTAAATAAGTTTAATTAGGTTTAATTGTTAAAGTATTTTGAATTTTGTATTTGTTATTTACAGGTATTTGTTGGGTTAATAAAATTGATGTTATCTTTTAAACTAATGGATATTTGGCTATCATGTTGCTACTATGGCAGCACGCTAGCTAAACGCATTATTTCTCCTTTTAAGGGCCAGTATAATTTCATTTTAGTTCTGGTATAGCGCCTTCACATAGAAGTTTTATAGTGGGAAGCAATTTCTGATTGTCAGAAAATACTACTAACGTATTAGATTTAACTAAACTTTCAATTGATGAACTCCTGAATATTCTGTCGGTTAAAAAATAGTGAAAGGTAATTTTAAAACAATTATTAAAAAATAAGCGAAAAAGTAAACCTATTTGAAATCAGTAACTAGGAAACCAGGAAATTATAGAAAAAAGGGAACTTGCAGAATCTGTCATAGATCCAATAAAAAAGAACATGCACAAGTAATACCTGATGAAGTTGTCCAGAAGTCCCAGTTTACTTATGCGTTCTAAAGAAAATGTTGATGATTACCAGGTTACTAAATCAATGTCGTTTTACGAAATCTGTAGTTGTTGAATTAGTTTTTTTATATTTTAGTTTTCTGGTCCTTATGTAAGAGTTCTTGTTCTTCTCAAAGCTTATCAAGACATTTTTTCTTTCATTTATAACACTATTTTTATGTTATCAATAAGTATTTTTCGTATTATAATGTAAATAAATATTATAAATATTTAAAGAGAAGTCCTTAAACATTTTGTTTTTTTTTTAACAAATGTGGTATACTACCGTAAATGGCAAAACCGGTCGGGTGGCAATGGAGTTAACCTTTATTTGAAAACATATTTTAATTAAACGACACATATATATATATATATATATATATATATATATATATATATATATATATATATATATATATACATTGAAACCTCCCTTAACGGACACCTCTGCTGAACGGACAATTTTGAAGTCACCGACCGTATTCCTGTGTATTAAACCCTCTTGACAACGGTCACGGACAGTCAAATTTGGAAATGTTTTAATAAAAACAGTAAAATTTACCTCCTCAGAACGGACAGATGTTCAGATAATTTAGATCAATGCTAATAAGCGGCGCGGCGTTTATTGTTAATAGCACTAGTTTAACAATAGTCTGGCTTGCAGGTAAATTGCGGTGAATGGCATAATAAATAGACCGCTTTATTTTTATAAAATATAGTCTTCATCAATAGAATATTTTAGCTTTGATGTTACTCTGGTGCGATCAAGATGTCTTCAAACAGAAGAAAGTTTTTTACTCTCAAAAAAAGCTAAAATAATCCCGTACGAGGAAAAAAACAAACTTAGTGTTAGAGTATTAGCCGAAAAATTCTGTGTAGGAAAATCTCAAATTAGTGATATTTGGAGAAACAAGAGCGATCTTAACAAGCGATTCGCCGAGACAGGGGACATTAAAGAGAAAAAGAAATTTGCGAAAACTGAGGGTGCTGCCATAGACCAAATTGTCTACGACTGGTTTTGTAAAGTACGCTTCAAAAACATTCCAATATCCGGTACAATAATAAAGAAAAAAGTACAAGAAATTGCGAAGAATCTAGAAGTTGATGGTTTTAAAAGATCAATGGATGGTTGGAGAAGTTCTGTCAACGTCATAATATCTCTTTCAAATCCATCTGTGGCGAAGCAGCGGCTGTAGACTTGATTCAGGTAACTGATTGGCGCACGAAATTATGTGCTATTATCAAAAACTACACACCGAGAGACATTTATAACGCCGATGAAACGGGATTCTTTTTCCGCGCCTTGTTTTTGCGTTTGTGCGAAACATGTGCTGGCGGGAAAGCGTCCAAGGAGAGGAGAAAAAGAAAATGCATGGTAAAAGTAAAAAACCCCGTTGTTTTAAAGGATTAAACGTGGAAAAATTGCCACTTGAATGATACTATAACAAGAAAGCATGGATGACAAGGGATATAATGTTGGATTGGTTGATGAAATTTGACCGAAAAATGCAAAGGTAAAACCGAAATGTACTTTTATTTTTGGATAATGCTGCATCTCACCCAAAACTGGAGTTAAAAAATGTTAATTTCTGCCAGCCATTGGACCAGGGCGTAATTCAAAATTTTAAAAACCACTACAGAAAGTTTTGAATCAAGCGACTTTTGTCATCCATGGAGTATTCTGAATCTACCGAACAATTGGACAAATCCATAAATGTTGCAAGTGAATTGATTTGAATTGTTGCTGCATAGATACAAGTCGAATCCAAGACCATCAATGACTGCTTCCGCAAAGCTGGATTCGACGAAATTCTCGAGGAAAACCTTGACTACGATAGTGAAGATGTGCCATTAACGAAATTATGTAGAAACATCAATTCTATTCTCTTCCGACTTAACTGCATATTCAGAAATTGATGAAAGATTATTCACGAAAAATCCTAACATAAGTGTACATGAGTACTTCAGTGAATTTCAAAATAGTGAGAACGGTCAGATTTCATCCGACAGTGATGATGAAGAAATTATTTCTTCCAATATTAAGAACATTAAGGAAGCATATAAAATGTTAAGGGATATTGAAAACTTTTGTTTGTTATCTGGAGATTCTGTTTTAGGTGAAAAAAACTTGCGTCTAAAATGGAATCTCAAATTATTAAAAATAAATTAACTAGTTTAAGACAAACAACACTTGATAATTTTTTTGAATAGAAACTTTTTATAAAGTAGAACTGTATCAAACTGTATATGTAGGTAGTATAATATTTTATATTAGTTAGTACATTTTCATTGTATGCATATACAGGGTGGCCCATCGAAAACGTACCGCAAGGCATAACGGCCAGGGTATTGTGAGGGGGACAACTTTTGCCCTTAAAATGATCGCAAAATTTTCAACCCTCTAAGCGGGGGTGTCATCCCCCAAACTTTTTCAAATGGGAAGAGGGGTCAAGTGGTACCGCAATGAAAAGGGCTTTCTATTCTCTATACATTCCCGCTTTGGTTTTGAAAATCGGTCAAGTCATTTAGAAAATATGAAGGATTGAAATTTGAAAAATACATTTTTCAAAAAACGCATAAATTGAATTAAATAAAAAAAAACTTACCGTATTAATGAAGCAAATGCTGAAAATGTTGCCCGTCGACCTCCATACAGTAATACAAATTAGCTGCAAATCGTTCTCGAACATTCTGAAGAACTTGAGGGGTCACTTCGCGACAAACGTCAATAATTCGTGTTCGCAGATCTTCTAATGAGGCAAGTGGAGTGCTATACACTTTACTTTTTATGTGTCCCTATAGAAAAAAGTCTAAAGGAGTCAAGTCGGTTGACCGGGGAGGCCACTCAATGGCACCCCTTCGTCCTATCCACCGCCCGGGAAAGTTAGTGTTTAAATAATTACGCACATTTTAAGAGTAATGTGGAGGTGCACCGTCTTGTTGAAATATCAGTTCCGCTTCAACGTATCCAGGATTATTTTCGATGATGTCAGTTAGGGCTGGGTCGATGGTATTTTCCAGTAAATCTAAGTACATATCACCTGTTAGAGTTCCAGGAAGAAAAAAAGGACCCACAATAGAATTTCCAAAAATACCAGCCCACACGTTCAATTTCTGAGGATGTTGTGTGTGCACCTCGTGAAATACCCTGGGGTTGTTCTCAGCCCAGTACCGACAGTTATGCCGAATAACTACACCGTTCAAAAAGAAAGTGCACTCATCCGAAAAACACACAATGAATAGAAAATTATTATTATTGGCCACTCGTTCACTAATAGTTTCACAAAATTGCAAGCGGCGATCAAAATCGTCTTCGTTGAGTTCTTGTACCAACTGAATTTTATACGGGTGGAAATGGTGTTTTTTCAATATTCTTTGGACACTTGTACGATTCACGCCGGTCTCATTGGCTAATTTTCTTGTACTCAGCGTACTATCCATGGCAACTTGGCCCAATACAAAGACCTCCATAGCTTCATTTACTACAGGATTTTCCATCTGCCTCTTTTTATTCATAAGGGATCCAGTTTCGCGAAATTTTGCTACTAACTCGCGAACAATTTTGCCGGAAAGGTGTTTTTCAGGATGTCGTTCATTAAATATCTGCGCAACCCGATTGCCACATTCATTATTTTTAAAATAAAGTTCGATTATTTCCACTTTTTCTGCAAGTGAGTACACCATAATTATTGATAAAAAATTTAATGATATTGAGAAATTTAAACGCACAAGTTACAGAACAGCTATCTAGCAACTACCGCACCTGATCGTTGTGGCATGTCAAATCACTAAAATCAGCTGTAAACATCTAAAATAACAGGACAAAAATAGCGAATTGGTCGAAGGAATTTATCCTTATCATTTACTCTGATAATTTGTAAATAAACATTTTAAATTTCAATCCTTCATATTTTCTAAATGACTTGACCGATTTTCAGTGGCGGCTCGTGTTTAGGCTAGGGTAGGCGACAACCACAATAATTTCAAGAATAATGACGTTATAAGAAAACGTTAAGCCGCGTACACACTTAGCTGACAACTAAGTTTTATAAATTAAATTTATCCGCCTATCTTTTAAAAGGGCGAATTTACTTATTATGACATCCGTAAAGTTATCAGCCTTCTGTAAGGAGCAGAACAACTCTTTTTCTATTGAAATTAGCGCAAGTGACGATAAACGTTCATTTTTTATTGTATTGCGAGAATACGTTTTTATTCGCTTTAAACAAGAGAAATGTCTTTCCACTGAGGTACTTGTAATAGGTATGGTAGCAATTAACGCAAAAAGTTTGTAACTTTCAGGAAATATTTCTTGAAGTTCATTTTTTACGAAATGTTTTAAAATTGCCTCGACGCTCAGCAATGCAAATTGTTCATCGAGATATATTACACTAAGCTCATTAATTAATTTTTGTTTGTCAAAGAAATTTTTATAAAAGTTGGTCACATTCGTCACAAATTCAAGCGGAAAATTTTTGCTATATTCTTCGAATTTTGAGGAATCCGCTAAAGAAAAATATAATAACTGAGACATATCTGCAAACCTAACTTCTATTTGAGTCACAATATTGTCAATTATCTCATAAAATAAAATGCGTAAAGAACTTTGCTCATCGCCTTTAATGGTGTCCGATAACTTAATTCTTTTTGAAAATTGCCCTGAGTCCCTATTATTAAAAATCCTTGTTTGGGCTTGTTCAAATATTGTATTAAACATTGTCTCATTTCTCAATAACTTGATACGATCTCTTGCCATAAATATTTGCTTTTTACAATAGGTGATGTCCAATGATTTTTTCTGTAGAATGTTGAAAAGGGGGTCAGTTATGTCAAAAATATGTTTATACTCAGCGGTAAGAAACGAAAATTCTAAATCGTTCATAAATTTAAGATATCCCTTGGCCCCGTTTATTGACTCAGCCGATGAAGATTGGTCGTCAATAATTTTAGAAAAAACTAATTTTAGGCCTTCCCATTCAGAGTGCAAGATTTGAATGATTTTAGAACGGGAAGCCCACCTGGTGTCTGAACTGGAAGAAATCCTCTTTCCTATCGTCGAATCTAAAGTAAATGTCCGTTTTGCAGACTGATGAAAAAATCCGGGAATCGAGGACGCACTTGCGAAAAAAATTCCGCAATTTTTTATATTTTTTGAACCAGTTTGTAAAACCAAATTCAATCTGTGCGCACTACAATGCGTAAACAAAGCAAAAGGAGCATCATCTTTAACTTTTTTTTGCAAACCATTCAATGAACCTGCCATCACACTAGCACCATCGTAGCATTGCCCAACTAATTTTGTTTTATAATCGAAATTGCCTATGACTGTAACAATTAATCCATACATTGCGTCCGCTGTTCTGTCTTCGCTAACGTCATGAAAACCCAAGAAACTTTCTTTGATTTCACCGTATTTATTAACGTACCGAATTGAAATCGCACATTGGGACTTCTCAGAAATATCCGTAGTATCGTCAGCTTGCACTGCAAAAAACAACGACTCTTTTATCTCCCTATGAATTGTATCTGCAAGGTAATCGGAAATACAGGATATCAAATCATTCTGGATAGTTTTTGATAAACCAGAAAAAATATTTCCAATTTTTTTTAAATGTTGTATTTCGTTATCACGTTTAATTAACAGATTAAAAGTTTCCCGAAAATTTCCCGCACTAACGGAATCGCTTTTTTCATTATGGCCTCTGAAAGATAATTCTTGCTTTGCTAGGTGACACGTAACATCGACCAAATAGCTCATTAGAAGTCTGTTTTTTCTCACCTCCTCATTATAAAAACTAAAGCGGGAATGTATAGAGAATAGAAAGCCCTTTTCATTGCGGTACCACTTGACCCCTCTTCCCATTTGAAAAAGTTTGGGGGATGACACCCCCGCTTAGAGGGTTGAAAATTTTGCGATCATTTTAAGGGCAAAAATTGTCCCCCTCACAAACAAAATTGACGTGTTTTTGGATTTTTTGAAAAAAAAAATTACCCTGGCCGTTATGCCTTGCGGTACGTTTTCGATGGGCCACCCTGTATGTATGTAAAAGATGTTGGTGTATACGTAGTAACAATTGTATTAATAATTTGTACAAACCATATAATTTTTTCACTTAAAAATAAAATATTTTTGTAAATAAAATTACATTGGTATTTAATTTGTTCACTCCCCACAACGGACAGTTTCTGTGGTACGGCTACTGTCCGTTGTTGAGAGGTTTCACTGCGTATATATATATATATAAATATATATACATATATATATATATATATATATATATATATATATGTATATATATATATATATATATATATATATATATATATATATATATATATATATATACATAATTTCAGATTTTTTTGTTTTATATATTATTATATCTTAAGCGAAACATTTTTATGACTACATAAAATCCAAATGAAAAAATATTTGCTTTCATTCGAAGAAGATACGATCCACTCTCAGAAGCAATATATTAGAAATAACAAATTTGAATTCTTCTCTGGTTCAGCAGAGATTGAATTTATTTTTTATAGGGCATAGAACAAACACAAAGCGGAAATTTATGGGACCGTATGCTTACCCGATTTTCGAGCATTTCTGAAAGGAAATGCATTTCTAAGGGGTGACTTTTAGTTCGGCTGGTTTTCGGTTGAGTTTAATTTTCTCAATGTTGCACAAGCGCTGATATTTTTTTTATAAGTTTTTCTTTTACTTTATGGTTGCTGGTTGAATAATTTGTTGGGAAGTTAATACGTTTACTTCTGAAAAAAAGGTAAATATAATTTTTTTAGTTCAAATATGAAGAAAAGCAGGAGTTTTGCGCTGTCTCTATTCCAGATATACTGTAATCACAAAATCGCAGTAATTAAATCTCGATAAGACTAAGTACTCCACAGGGATTTTTCTTGGTTTAAAAGATAGAGAATGTGGCTAATTTTAGGGAACAATATGGCTATTAATGATTTTTTAATGTGGTCATTGAATCTAAGTTCGCTATCAAAATAATTTTTTAGCCAATTGAAATATATCAAGCAAATGTCTATACCACGGATGTTAATAATAATCTGATCCTTCAAATAAGTAAGCTAATGCTTATTTCCTATCATAAATGACATGAGTTATCCCAACAACTAGATTGCATTTACCATAAAGTTGGTTACATATATTTGAGCCATCGATAATCACAGTCTGAACCTTCAAATGATTATTTAAACATAAACCAAAGTAAAATAATTTAGTCGAAATAACTTGTTAAAAAGTAAAAATTAAAGACATTGGATTGTCGTTAGTTTTTCTGATCGATCAATTATTTGAAAGCCAAAGGCTAATAATAACTTAGAACCCAATATAGATTCGGTTGTTTTTGTTCTAAAAAATTAATAAAACATTTAAGCAAAGTTACACCATTGGAGATATTAAAAAATCGGTAAATTTCCTTTACTCAGAATTTCCTTCATTATGAATATTTTCTTTTATTAGGAATAATGAAATGTGAGCCCATTTAGTTCAAGACATAGATATTTAGGAACACATTTATACTGTCTTTTCAAACATCTTTATTGGACGCCATTTTGTTCTAATATATTGAATCCCTTCCAATATTTTACCAGTTTCTACTTACGCCACGCTTAATTTTGGGCATAATTTAAAATGAATACAATAGGTAGTTTTTATATTGGCACACATCGCGATTTTGTTACGTTATGTTGAATTCGCACCAGTTTATCTTTATCATATTTAATTTTTCTCCAAAATTTACAGTCAATTGAATAAGAAGATTTTTTTACGTTAATTTTTTTAACATGTTATTTGGTCGTCATTTTGTTTCGCCATCTTGAATTCGACACACAACTTTACCAGCCTATCTCTATATCACACTTAATGTTTGCACAAAATTTGAAATTAATCTAATAAGTAGTTTTTTTAGGCTGATTTTTTACATATTTTATTAGGCCGCCATTTTGTTATGTTATCTTATACTCATACCAAAATGTTACCAGTTCATTCCTATGTAACACTTGATTTTTTTGCCATCTAGAATTAGTACCACAGGTTTACTAGTTCTTCTCTATACTACAATTAATTATGACACAAATCAGTTCATTAAGTAGTTTTTTCAGGCTGAATTTCTAAATATTTTATTAAGCCGCCATTTTGTTTCGTCAATTTGTATTCGTACCAAAATTCTACCAGTTAATTCATACATAATACTTGATTTTTGTGCAAATTGGACAATTCGTTTTTTAAGTAATAATTTTTTTAACGTTTCACAAGGCCGCCATCTTGTTCCGACATTGGATTTTTAACAAAATATTACCAGATCATCCTCATATAAGCCTTAATTTTTGTCTAAAATGTGAAGTCAATATGATGAGTAATTTTTAAGCTATGCCGCGAACTAACATACAGACAAAGAAACCGACAGACGGATCTACGGAATTCATAAAACATATTTTTTGGCATTTGACATTCGCTAAAACGCGAGGATATGTAAAACCTGAAAACGGTGTTTTTTTCAGATTACAAAAATGTTATTTGGTCGCCATTTTGTTCCGCCATATTTAATTAATACCTCAGTTTTACTATTTTCTATCTCTATACTACAATTAGTTATGGCACATGAAATCAGTTAATTAAGTAGTTTTCTCAGGCTGAATGTTTAAATATTTTAATAAATTTAAAAATGTTACCATATACCATTACACAATACTTGATTTTTGTAAAAAAATTGAGATAAATTGGATAAACACTTTCTTAGTAATAATTTTTTTTTACATTTCACTAAGCCGCCATTTTGTTTTGCCATATTGGATTTTTACCAAAATGTTACCAGCTCATCCCCATATGACCCTTAATTTTTTACCAAAATTTGAAGTAATTCGGGTAAGTAGTTTTTTAGCTATGCCGCAGACAGACAGAATCTTAAAAACATGTTTTTCGTCATCTAGTGACCCTCAAATGTAAAGATCTGAAAAAATCTCGGAGGGTGATTGGACAAGTTAATTAAAAAAAGAATACTCGGGTAGGGTATAGTATACAGTAGTTATATGTAAAGTAATGAAAGTATTAGCGGTACTTAAAATTTTGTCTTGCTGTGCTAAGGTTTGTTCTATTCCTTGAATTAGAAAACTAGAGTATTTATCAGTAAACAGTGATCTCAAAATTTATATTTTCTATAAAAAAACTAAGAAATATATAAAATTAAGCAAAAAGTGAGTAATAGTCAAATAAATTATCAAGAAAAATACTTATCTATCAAGTTGCAGCAGCAGCGGCGTCTAGTCAGTGGAAAAATCCCAACACAAAACATCTACGAGCTCAGCAAATCACTGCACGACAGAAGGAAAACTATCCCCGCTTATCGTAAATATCTCTGAGAGATATTTACCTACAAACACCTGCACTGTAGACTTGTCAGCCTTCTTCAGATAAAGTTCCAATCCAAGATAATTTAAGTAAAATTTTCATGATAATGTCTGTACTTTTAAAGCTTTAAGTTAATACAAATATAAACTAAAAAATCTTAAAGGTATTTAAATAAAATCTTGCACTAACCAAAATTAAAGAAAAAACTGTAGATCATTTCAACATTAATAGAAAGTTGATTGTTCTTAAATTAAAAGAAATCTGATTGCTGTGAAGCAAAGAAAAATCACATGACAGCTACACAAGCATAAAATGGCGTCCTATGAAGAATATTGTACCTGTTGTTCGGACTTATATTTCAGCTATTTAAATTTCCGATTGCATGCAGAAGATTAGAACTAGATCATTATTATTTGTGAAACTAATCCGACTATGTTGCGTGCTTCCTATACGGTACAAAATCACAAACAAAATACCTAATTAAACATGGCAGTCAACTGGCCCCTGCTAAAATTCGAGGAAAAGAGAGCGATCGTTCCTAGCCGGCGAAAATAAATAAACTCCAAGAGTGACAAAAGGAGACAATTGACCTCTCCCATTTAGCATAATTAATTTGTAGTTTCTAACATACCCAACCAAAATTCTATCCACTAGGAGTATCGAATGTATCAAAAACAGTGTCGTACTCAATAAGTTGAATTTCTATAAATATGTAATAAACATGGTCGTAGTTAAGCTTTGAGAAAATTGAAGGGTATTAATAAATAATTGTATTTCTTTTTTAAATAAAATGATTAAATTTTCAAATAAGTTTTAACAAATATAAAATGGTTGACGCAGATTTAGAACGACTATATATTACCATATATTTTTAACGTTATAATTTTTGTCTAAAATAAGTTCTATTTCGCCAATTTCATTTTAGACGGAAATTTCTTTTTCCTCTCTCGGTAGCGTTGCGTGTTTTTACTCTCTCGATGGTAGATATGTTATATGTATATGCGTAATATATTTATGAATAAATGAGTTACCATACTTTAGCATTAAAGAAGATATTTTACCATCTAACACCAGTCGCGTTTGAATTATAAGTACTTCATTTCAGAAGGTTTGCTAATTAAGTCATTGACGAAACATATGATAAAAAAAAATCGGTAAATTTCCTTTACCCGGAACTTCCCTCGTTATGAATCTGTCCTTTTATTAGGAACATCGAAGTGTGACCCAATTTAGTTCATTACATAGTCATTTAGTACCCCATATATACTGTATTTTAAAACATTTTTTATTCTGCTCCATTTTGTTCCAGCATATTGGATTCCTAGCAATATTTTTCCAGTCTCTACCTAAGCCACACTAGATTTTTGAGCGTGATTTAAAATAAATTGAATAAGTAGTTTTTTCATTAACACACACCGCCATTTTGTTACGACATGTTGAATTAGTTCCAGTTTACTTTACCCCTATATCACATATATTTCTTTTTGCAAAATTTGTCAGTCAGTTGAATAAGATTTTTTTACGTTGATTTTTTTAAAAATTTATCTGGCCGCTGTTTTGTGCGGCTATCTTAAATTCGTACATCTTCACCAGTTTATCTTTATATTACATTTAATGCTTGCACAAAATTTGAAATTAATCTATTTAGTAGGGTTTTCAGGCTAATTTTTTAAATATTTTATTAGGCCGCTATTTTGTTTTGCTATGTTATAGTCATACCAAAATTTACTAGGTCATTCCCATAGAATACTTGAATTCGAGGTAAATTGGATAATTAGTTTTTTTCAATAATAATTTTAAGTAGTTTTTAAGCTTTGCCGTAAACTGACAAACAGCCAGATAAACCGAGAGACAGACCGATGGAATTGACAAAACCGATTTTTTGCGATCTATTAACGCTAAAACGTGAAAATATGTAAAACCTGAGAAGGTGATTTTTCACGATTACCGATATTATATTTAGACGCCATTTTGTTCCGCCATCTTGAATTCGTACCACAGTTTTACTAGTTGATATGTATACCACAATTTGAAATCAGTCTATTAAGTAATGAATTTTTAAAAATTTTACTAAGCCGCCATTTTGTTCCGCCATCTGCGATTACTACCAAAATACCATTTGATACATAATACTTGATTTTTGTGCAGAATTTAAGATAAATTGGATAAGTAGTTTTTAGTAATAGTTTTTTTTAAACATTTCATTAGGCCGCCATTTTGTTTTGCCATATTGGATTTTTACCAAAATATTATCGAGTCATCTGACTGAATTATTGGTCAAAATTTGAAGTCAATTGGGTAATTAATTTTTTAGCTATGCGACGAACAGGCAGACAGACAGACAGACCGACGGAATTGAGAACACATGTTTTTCGGCATTTGAAACGTAAAGATCTGAAAAAATCTCGGAGGGTTTCACGATTACAATACTTCCCTCGTTGACAAAAATAAGTAAATAAATGGTTTCTTGAATAATTTCTGGCTTCCGCATTATGTTAAACAAAGGTTTATTTTCTCCACTTCTTCCAGATACTTAATTAACATCCTCTATATTGAGACGAAATTGGTATGGATAAGAAAATCACAAAAAATCCCAAATTAATGTCATTAAAGTAATGGAGATCAAGTCCTAACGAGCTTGGGCAATAGTCCTTGAAACAGTCAAATTCCCTAAATATTTCCCTTGAGGTGCATATCGTTTTATAGCCCCCCAAAACTCCCCGATCTCCCATGTTTGTAATTTTAAAGGTAGTTCAGGCGTAGGATATAATTTGTTTTAATTATCAGTATACCACATAATTTTGTTATAAAGCGGTTTTGTAATTTGGTTTATACTGTTCATAAGCCCGTTTATCCCTTTTCATTTACCTATAAGTAAATATTTTAATTTTAATACATTTTTAGTCCAGAGGGCGCCGCGTAAGTTTAAAAATCAAAAAGGGAAATTTTCATGGCATCTTCTTGAAGCCTAATACATTTTTAATATCACTGTGCAAGAATGTTTGATTTTAGTTAAATGAAGCTCAAAATATCTCCTAGTAAAACCTTTCAAGATAATCTTAAAAAATATATAACTTTATTTATCACTTAGAGCAGAAAAAGAGGAAAATATTATACAATATGCGGCTATTGTCGCTGTCCGCGCATTCCCCTTTTTGGAGTGGAATATTTGAAATTTGTGTTTTTTGACCGTCGAAGTGCTCCAGCTCGGTAACGGTACTTCGGGGTACGTTTCTGTAGGGTCGATCGTAGAGGATGGGATAAATGGGGGCTTCTTTTGGTAAAAACGCGATATAGGCATTCTTTTCGAAACTTCGATGATTTAAAATGCAGACCGCTGTGGTTAATTTTTCGAGGTGGGGCATTTTTTCCGGATATATCCTCTAAAGATCTCGGATATTTGTTAACCGGCAATATCGGAGCACGGAATGTCGCTTGAAGAAAAACAAAAAGGTGTAAAAAACGGAGTAACTTTCAAGACATTTTGCGGAGTCGAAACCCTGACTAGTTTGTCAAGATAAAAAAGGAGTTTGATGGGAAATATAACGGTTATTTAAAATCAATACAGGATGCCTATGCCTTAAATAACGAGAAAGACGTCAAAATGCAGAAAAACTTAAAAAAAACTAGTTCCGTCTTTTCAATTTCACATTCATTTCTGTATCTTTTTTTTTAGAAGAGTAATGACGGGCGAAAATGTTTATGGTATCCCAAATTTGAAAAACCACATCTCCAAAATTACACCCTGGTTTATACAGAGGAAGCCACTTAAAATAAAATTGCAATTTTGCTTTCATATCTCATATGATTTTACATTTGACCCTAGACAAATTAAATAAATATGCAAAGAAACCTCTTTATTTCTTTTAGTGACTGATGTAAAAAATAGTTCGAGCAGGATTAGGAGTGAATTTTGAGAAATTTTTTAATTATAGTGTACACTAATTGTTGTTGTAAAGTTGAATCGAACTTCGGATAAAGACGATTAAATATGTAAAATTTTATATTTTTTTTATCCGAAGTCGAAAAATTAGATAAAATATAGTTTCGAGTAAAAATACATTATTTTTCCATTTGCCATTGAATTTAATACTTTTTCAAGTTGGCCTGGATCTGCCAGATGTGTAGCTTTGATTGAAATATCATAATAAGCAGTTTGTTACGGCCGCGATGGTTTAACCCAAAATGCCTCAAAAATTTGCAAATATTTGTTGATCTATCTATTTTGAATGCTGTGCGCTGCGGTGAAAATAGACATACATCCCGGAAAGATGAGGAATCCTGTTCAAATAAAGTTATAGCAAGTATTTTATCTACGAAATGAAGGTCATTATAATACAAAATAATGCATATATGGATTGTGTGGAGATTTAAAGGTATGTATTTTATGTTTTAATTATTAAGTGATTTGTCCTTTTTAGTTAATAATAAGCAATGTTTACTTCTTCCAGTATGTTTAGTATAAAGGCTGGTAAAGTAGGTTCGGAATAATTATCGCTTTTTTCGATATACGCAGGACTTAGAAGTATATATTGTTATACTTATTTTTTACTACATATCTATATACGAGATTTTAAAGCAATCTGTTTTGGAGTATTTTCCAGTAACCGAGGGTTTCAACAGCAGTTTTATTTAAATGTTAGACTGTACGAAATGTGGTCGAATTTTTAATATTGTAGGCAAACCTTAGACATGCGTTCTGACTATTTGGGTTAGAGCAGGCTGATACATTTTTAGTTTAAGGTAGGTGCCAAATATGTGACGATGTATATAAAGCTATTTAAAGAACGGTTTATCAGTTAGTCTAGAAATGTAGCTTCAACATCTCAGGTCATTATCTATTATGAATTTTTGCATTCCCTAACTGATTTTAATAAGGTGTTATCAATTTTGATTTGAAATTTTTGGTTATTTTCAAGGACTATCCTTTCCAAATAAAATAAATTGTGTTTTATTCTCATTAAGAACGAATCCATGAACTTCTAACTATAACTATACAAAAATCTTTATGATAGTATTGAGATCCTTATGTACAATAGACGAGTTATTAAAATTTGAAGTTATTTTAATGAGTATAACTAAAATAGAAATTTTTTCCAACCCATTGCATGTATCGATAGCACGTTCTGTTTTTGCTCCGCATAATTTCATCTAGTTTTGGTGGCGATTCACTGTTTTTTGTGTTCAAACTTGTGTAGTGTACCAAGTGACCGTTAGACCATCCTTTTACGTAAATATCAATCTCATGGATGTTAATTGGTAAGCGTAATTTGCAAAATTCGTGATAATAGGCGCTTGAAAATTAACTTCGACGCTATAGCTGTTTCACGTTGATTTAGTTGCTACCACACAATGTCTAAAACAAGAAGCACATCTGTTTTCACGTCAGATGATTCTCTCGAGAAGCTCATGAATAAGGTATGTGCCACTTTCGTCAATCAGTTGAAATCTGAGTTTGATACTCGTTTTAATAAATTAGAAGATAAACTTACTGAAATGTCTAATAAGATATCGGAATTTAGTAGCAATATTCAGAAAAATTCAAAGGCAATTGAGACATTGGAGTCCAGGGTTGACCTCTCTGAACAACTGCAAAAAAGAAACAACCTACGTTTCCTTGGTATATTGGAGGTTGAGAAAGAAAATACCTTGGATGTAATTGTGGATTTTATCAACTCAACACTTAAGCTGAATTGTTCTATTCGTGACATTGACTGTGCTTTTCGTGTTGGTTCAAATACCGATTCGGGTGATAAATCTAGTAGGGCGATTTTAGTAACTTTTGTTAATAATTGGAAACGAAACGAAGTGTTCAGTGCCAAAAAGGACCTTAAGGGTTCTGGATTCGCCATTTTTGAGGACCTAACCAAAAAAAGATATGACTTCCTAGTGAGTGCTAAAAAAAAATATGGAAAAAACAAAGTGTGGTCTGCGGGTGGTAACATCTATTACTGGCATGACGAAGAAAAGAAAAAATCCAAGTTGTTTTAGGTACATTTTCATTTATTCTTAAGTGTTCTCTGCAACTTTATCGCCAATGTACGAATATAACAATATCCATACATGTGGGCAGCGATAAGATTGTTCGGAATTTGTTTTTTTATGGTATATTATAATGTGGCTTGGGAATTTACAGAATATATACTTTAACTTTTTACTTTAACTCTAAATAAAGTCTATTTTATGTTATTACAATCTGGTGTAAATATGTTTTTTTATCTTACTTTTAGCGAGTATGAACGTTCTTATCTTGCTTTAAGCAGGTATCATTTTTTATCTTAGTTAAGTTATTTATTTATGCAGGTATGGCTTTTTAACTAATGTTTAATGCTGTACCCACATTTGGTATTAAAACATGTCTAAATACTTCGCCTTTTGTTAATCTTAAATAAAATATGTGACCGGCAAAATAAAGAACATAATCTGATAGCATGCATTCACGGGCGATAGATTTTTGTCATTTTAATGTACGATCCTTATGTGCTGGTTTTGATTTATTCACTGAAATGATTGTTGAGCACTCTTTTGATATCATTGGACTATCTGAGACTTGGTTAAATCCTGGTGTGGAGGATGGGGGAGTTAATATTCACAATTATAACATAGTAAGGAAGGATAGAGATGGGAGAGGGGGAGGAGTTGCATTTTACATAAAAAATATCTTTAAATATACAGTTTTAACAATAAATAATGAAAAGTCCGCCCTCGAACAGCTATGGATCTCCATTAAATGCGCGGGTAAGAAGTTGTGTTTTGGAGCTATATATAGGCCGCCTCACACTAATTTGTCATTGTGTATTGATGACTTGGAGGACACCTTGGTGAGTATGATACCCCAGTTTGACTTTATTGCGTTTGGTGGTGATTTTAATGTTGATATGTTGGTTGCCAATAGCCCGAACGGTGTTGCGCTTTTGAATTTTTTCAATAAATACGGCTTTTCCCAGTGTGTAAAAAATCCGACGCGTGTAACTAATGGTTCTAGTACACTTTTAGATTTATTAGTGTGCAGTGATACTTCTCTTATAAATTCCACTGAAATTTTGGATGTTGGCAACATTTCCGACCATAAATTAGTGTCTTTTCAAATTAAATGTGCTAAAACCAAACCTAAACCATTCTATAAAACATACAGAGATTTCAAAAATTTTGATTATAATAATTTTTTAACCGATCTTAATGGAGTTAATTGGGAATATATATACTCATGCAGAGATGTTGATAGCATGGTTAACTTTCTGAATAATCAACTGAATACTCTCTTTAATAAGCATGCACCATTTATAACGACCAGAATATCTAAACCACCGGCACCTTGGTTAACTGACAACCTTAAATTTATGATGCGTCTGAGGGACAAAGCCCGTTTAAAATTTAAAAAACATAAAACTGCACCGTGTTGGGAGGAATATAAAGCCCTACGCAATCGGGTTAATATTGCCACCAGGGCTGAAAAGAAGGCTTTTTTGCAATACACATTTAAGCGCGATCCTAAGAACTTTTGGCGTACTATAGCCTACCTTAACCTAACGGACAATAATGCGAAGTCTAGCCAGATGAATGTGGTTGCCAATGATTTTAATAATTACTTTGTTAATGCATTGCCAATGGTGCCATCTGTGGACAGCACATTTATTGAGCAGAACTATTTTAACAAATATTTTGGAAATTACGAGTCTTTCAAATTCACTGTAGTTTCTAATGAATCAATAGAAAAAATAATTTCTAAAATAAAAACCAATTCAACTGGCTGTGATGGTATTAATCTCAAAATATTACTGTATATTACACCCCATTTAACTAACTTTATCACTTTCATTATAAATCAGTGTCTTCTATCCGGTGGTTTCCCTATTGCGTGGAAGCTTGCTCATATAGTTCCTGTTCCCAAGGTGTCTAATCCTAATCAGCTTAAAGACTTCCGACCTATTAGCATCTTGCCTTTATTTTCTAAAATTCTTGAAAAGATAGTAGCCGAACAGCTGTCTAACTATATTAATCAGCATAACATTCTTCCCTCAACTCAGTCAGGTTTCCGCGGTAGTCACAGTACTACTACAGCGTTACTTCAGGTAACAGACGATATCTACACAGCATGGGATCGCAACTTAACTACATGTCTCATTCTACTCGATTTTAGTAAGGCATTTGATACCTTAGACCATAATATATTACTAACTAAACTAAAATATTTCGGTATAGGGGATGTCGCTTTAACTTTTTTTAATAATTATTTAAGTAACAGACAACAACGAGTTTGTTATAACTCAACTATATCAACGATAGTTCCAGTTACAAAGGGTATACCACAAGGTAGTGTGTTAGGTCCACTGCTTTTTTCTTTATACACCGCGGACTTTTCAAAACATTTAAAACATCTTAAATCACATCAGTTTGCTGATGACACACAAGTGTACTTCTCCTTTTCTCCTTCTAATATAAATACTGCTGTCAGTTTTATCAATTCCGATCTCGAACTAATAGTTAAGGTATCTGAAGTGCATAGATTGGTACTTAATGAAAGCAAAAGTCAGATTATGGTTTTCGGCAAGTCAAATACTAATGTTGTTTCTGACCCGAATTTTAAAATATTTATAAATGGATCTGAACTGGTGCCTGTCGAATCCTGTAGAAATCTCGGATTAATCCTAGATAATGAACTTAGGTTTTCCCAACACGTGTCCTCTCTAATTAAGAAAACCTATGGCAAACTGAAACTTTTATACATGCACAAAGATATCTTGGACCTTAATACCAAATTAAGACTTTCAGACTCATTAATACTCTCACATTTAAATTATTGTAATGTTGTTTTTTGGCCCGCCTTATACCAACGCGATCGTGATAGCTTACAAAAATTGCAGAATGCTTGTCTTAGGTTCTGTTATAATGTACGCAAATTTGATCATATAACGCCCTCACTTGTGGAGTCTGGATGGCTAACTGTAAAAGAGCGGTTTGAACTCCATATGGCGTGTCTGATTTACAAAATTGGGAATCAAGAATTACCTGAATATCTTTTCGGCAAGCTCCAAAAACGTTCGGATTTACATTACATCCATACGCGACATGGTAGTCTGTTTAGCGTCCCAGGGCACAACCACGAATTTTTTAAGAGATCTTTTAGTTATGTTTCAGTAAACTTATTCAACTCCCTCCCCTCCCAATTGAAGGAATCCTCTAGTATTAACACCTTTCGTAAAAAAGTTAAGACATATATTTTAACCAAACGTGACCAGCACTAAGGATGTTTATACATTTTGTCATTTATTATTAATAATTGAATAATATAATAATAAATTAAATAAATTATTAATAATTAAAAAAATTAATAATTATATAACTTTTTCGAATTTTCTATTCGCTTTTCGCTTTTACCTCTCCTCAGTATATATTTTATTATTATTCTGGTCTATTAGGTAGTTATATTTAATTTGTAACCATTGAATTTATATGTTTTTTTCTTTAGGATAGTACTTTGAAAATCTAAGTACATAGGTATATTTACATTTAATATTTATGTTATTATTGTGTAACTAGGGTGGTTGTATGAGCAGCTGTAGTTGGATACCGCCACCTATCTTTAAATAATTATATTGATGTATTTGTTTATCTATAAAATAAAGACATTTATTATTATTATTATTATTATTATTAAATTTAAATATAGAATAAATTGTAAATATGTGGAAATAGAAAACCAACCAATAGGAATTGATTACAAAAGACTAACTTTTCAACCTTGATTGAGGAGGCCTGTTAACTATTAATAAGTAAATACATTGAAAATAAAAGACTGAAAAGGAGGAAAAACCTATGTAAGATCAATACACTATCCCAATTGTGTGAAGCAACATAAATGTTTGGATGTGATTCAAAAATAAGACTAATAGATCTATTTTACCGTTTAAGCAAAAAGCGACACTAGTTACGGGTGTAGATCAAAACAAAAAACAAAGACTGTGTGGATAGATTAAGAAATTCAGACAAAATTAGAACTAGCAAGTCCTTATAGGAAGGTAGGCAAAGGAACCAGCACAACAGAGGTGCGTTACAATTTAATATGTGCCTATATAAAATTAATAAAGGTCAGTAAAATATTTTGAAAGAATATTGGCTAATAAATTGTAATCAAAAGTTTAAAAATTACTAACAAAAATGTATAATGATATGTGAACTTAATTGACCTACCATACAAGAACCTGTGGTCAATAACTATAAGCAAATATAATAATACAAATCTTTAAATATAATGGAATGTTCGGTAATATTTGTAAAAACCGACAAATTATTAACAAATATTTTTTGATATTAATAATAAGTTGATTGTTGGCAAAGGAACCAGCACAACAGAGATGCGTTACAATTTAATCTGTGCCTATATAAAATTAATAAAGGTCAGTAAAATATTTTGAAAGAATGTTGCCTAATAAATTGTAATCAAAAGTTTAAAAATTACTAACAAAAATGTATAATGATATGTGAACTTAATTAACCTGCCATACAAGAACCTGTGATCAATAACTATAAGCATATGTAATAATACAAATCTTTAAATATAATGGAGTGTTCAGTAATATTTGTAAAAACCGACAAATTATTAACAAATATTTTTTGATATTAATAATAAGTTGATAGTAATAATAAGTTAACACATACGAATGGGAATAAATATTTTAATTAGCTATTAAACAAAAAATTATTATTATACCAATAAGTTTTCAAAACAAAATAGGAATATCGACAACTTGATATTGTACTAATTTCTTGGTTTCGGTAGGAAAACGAACAGGGTAGGTGGGCGACAAGTAGTGCCCCAGGAGTGACGAGGTGAAAATTTCAATCAATTCAATCTGTAATATATCATGCAATATTGTGTCAAACAATTTACTATAATCAAATAGAATAAGACCGGTACATTGGTAAGAGCAGGGTTTTGAACATTTAGGGACAGGGATGATATTTGCCATTCTCCAAAATACCAGAAATGTACAGAGTTTCAGGCATTTATTAAAAAGGAAGGTTAAATATGGGGTTATATGTGGAACTAAGTAAAGCAATATTTTTAAATGAATACCATTAGAACTAAAAGAAAAATTTTTAATGATGGTAATAATTCTATTTTCTTCAATTTCTGAAATAGCTGTAAAATTAAATTTATTTATATTTTTGAAATGGTACCTGAATATTCCTCTTGCAAAAGTTCTTTATTACCCAAGGTAATTCGTGAAACATTGTCGAAAAAAATTTGATGTTTGCATTAGCAGTACCAAAAGCTGCAAGATTTATTGGGTCAGTTTTGTTATTTAACATTAGATTTACATAGTTAAGGTCTTCCAGAACATTTTAGGGTTAGTGTGACAAAAAGTGCTGCAAAAAAGCTTTTTTCTGATTTTACGGTTATATTAACATGGTTTCTTACCTCTCAGTCGAAAAAAAGTTTTTTGAAATCGGCTAAATAAGGAAAATATGGTGTTTCAAAATGAATAGTATTAATGGTTGATCCAACATAAGTGTTGACAAGTGTATTTTGTTGGAAAGATTTGCCAAAGCTTCGACTTTTTCATTTTCTAACGTAGTTATTTCAATATTGCTTTTAGTCGCATTATGTCCATTATATTTCATCTAGATAAACTGGAAAAGTAATAAGTACCGAAATAAAAAACAGTACGTGTAATGTATCGCAGCCGCAAATCTACTTACTTTTTATTAGTCACTTATCTAGAGAAGTATCTCATAAAATTATACTTCGGAGTTTTATCTGTCTGGGAATCAGATACCGAGTGACTTTTCTGGAGATTTTGTTTCATGTTGTTTTCAAAGGAAGCAAACTAATTCTATAGTTTAAAATGTCCGGCTAGATATTTTTTATTTTCCATATGTTCTTATCAAACACGTCATTTTCAGTCTACACGACGTATAGCCCGGGTCGGTTGGGATCTGAGAACAAGAAGAAAAATTCTCTCTCGAAGGTTGGGATTCTAAACTTGCACTGGACAGAATCTAAACTATCCGTATGTCACTTCTCGTGCAACAAATTACATTTTTACGATACAGATATATAAGTTTGATACACGAACGTAGTCAGGGGGAGTCCAGCCCCCCTCCCCCCGAAACTCTAAAAATATTTTGGTATAGGTATGCTTCGTACTAATTATTCTGAGGGTTGAAAGTTTGAACCCCCCCCCCCCCCCCCCACTCAATTTTTGTCTACGTGCCTGGTATAATAGCTATTTATATAACAATTACTTTGTTATTATCTTCTTATAAATAAATAGTTTAGGTGAAAAAGATAATTTGTTTGTTTCAAAATTCGTTTAGACGTCTATATTTGGTGAACCTATGGGCGGGATATACATAAATGTATACCCAATTGACTTTTTCAGTTTGAAATACTGACAACTAGTAAACGTGTCCGGAAGCAAACTCATGCAAACGTGGTTTTTATTTTTTACGTTCACATTAAGGGAACGGATGCGTGCGGCCCTATTCCTTCGCTATAGTCCAGTAAAACTGTATTTTTTGAGAAAAATTTCTCTAAACAGTCATTTTTTTGGGATCGCTAGATTTTGGGTTGTATATTAAGGGTCCGCACCTGGACGAGAAGTAGAGCAAAACCCTTAAAAATGGCGATATTAGCCATTATGTACGTTTCTTAGTGGTTTTTTGCAGCTATTTGGGTTGAATATGAGCAAATCAGAATCGCCCAACGAATTTTGTTTTAAGGCCTTAGAAGCGAAGAGTTTCAGCTCTTATGGACGTAATTTGCTCTATTTAAACCCGAATTTAATAGATCTTACTATAAAGTGAACCATTTTTTACCGATTTCCATATCAATGTATGAAAATTGGTCATATTTTATAGAAACGAATTTCCTTCAAACCTGTTTTCATCTAACAATTTGTTCGACTCTATAAAATCTATTAATCCTAATTTGTTGGTGGACCCTAAGCTTTCTTTTGAGCCTTTACAGAAATCATTTCGACCATTTACGCCCGAGAAATCGTCATGTTAATCTCAATTTTTCCGGTTTTATGTTTCTTGATAAATAAATAAAGCATTTGTAGTGTTATCTTACTTAAAGTTGCAAATATTCCTACGAATTCAGATAATAATCAACGTTTTGAGGGGTTTAAGAAGACATTTGAACCATTTGGAAAAAAAATCTTAATTTTTAGCTAATTTGTAATTTATTTTGTGTAGAATTTTCTCATTTTTCACAATCAAATTCAATTTAATTCTGTTTTCTCATACTCTCACTAATTATTTTTATTTGAAATGTGTTTAGTACTTAAAAACAAACATTTTAAGGGGTTTTAGAATTAGTTTTGACCATTTGGTCTCAAGGATTCGTGAATTTTACTTCATTTTCAATTCAATTAATTTTAAAAATTAAAATTTTGCGTTTATTGGTAAATAAATGAATTTTCTTAAGCTTTTCTGGTACTATAAGTTACAAATACACATTTACATTAAAAAAACAATTCATAATAAACATTTTAAAGGATATAGGAAGCCATTTTTAACATTTGGCTCCGAGAAGTCTTCATTTTAGACTCCATTTTTACGTAAAATTTCGAGTTTTTTGATATATAAATAACTTTTTTATTGTTATCACAATTTAATTTATAAATAATTATTTTAAAGTATATGACAATTTGTTCGAAATATTTTTAGGGATACAACAAGCCATTTTCCTTACTTAAGCCTGAAAAATAGTCATTTACGAAAAAATCACTTCAGGCAATAATTGTTTAGATATTTTGCCCAATTAGATTTTGAATGTAGTTTCGTAAAATAAAATTATTTAGATGTTTTTAGACAATTCGCAAAGTCAGTTTCCCTAAAGAAGATTATGAAAAAATAATCTGTTAAACTTTGAAAAAACAAACAATTTCACTTAACTAGAAACGGGGTCCTATAAGCGAAAGAAATATTTGTTTAAAAAATGCCAGACATTTGTTTGAATAAAGTTCTTTTTTGTATAACATACATTATGTTTTGTTGTTATATATTATTTAATTAAAGAAACGTAAAAATATTATGCTGTCTAATGGCCGATTTTAAAATTAAACATATTTATTTATGTAAGAAATAAATCGTGGCCTTTTATTTGAGGGTAAGAAATGTTTCTATGGACATTATATAATAGTTGCAGTAGTTAACTGATTTAAATAATATAGCTATGGTTTTTGAAAATAAGTAAATAGACCATTAAAAATTTCATCTTTAATATGTTAACCACAAAAATTCCGTAATATAGGCCAAAACAATAATCCAATTTTTTTTGTTTAAAACAAATATATATTTCTTATTTATGCATCGTTTATGAAACCCAATATGACACCTTTTTCATTATTAATTTATTTTATCAAAGGTATTTAGAACTAATTTATTTTCACTTTATCGATTGACAATGGTTTGAGTTGTCAGTTAAAACAGTTAGTTACTCCAGTCTATTACATATCAATGTGGGTAAAAACCTTTCTCTCCTTCAAATGAATGCCATAAATAACCGGGAATATAATTTTCCAGAAAATTTTGCATACATATATTCTGTTAAAAACTAGATGAGCAACATTCTGCACAGTTTGCCAACTAAAAGGAAAATGCGAGCCCTAACGTAAAAATTAGACCACTGTAGTGTTGCAGAATAGGAGGGGGAGTCTATAATCAAAATTTAAATACAAAATTGGTTCCCTTTAATAAATATTTGTTATAGAGTAAAAAATTTTCAGATTTACATTTTTGTTTAAATCAGAGCTCGGTGACCCAAATAAATCTATAAGAAATTTCAAATATTCGAGTTATTGTATATATTGTAAAAAACAATATTTGTATAAACCAAGCCAATATTATCTAAGTCCAATAAAAATCAAGTAATCAAATTATTAAAAACTTTAATTTACTTTTTTTCAGTGTATATGTCGTAGGCATAATGCAAATTTTATAAAAAGCCGGTAAAACACGAGCGTACAATACATTTTTCATTACGACTACACGAATTCAGGCAAATTGACAAAATGCCGGCAAAATAAGAACAGAAGAATGTATATCGCGTTATGACTAATTAATTTTAGGCATTTTACAATTTACCAAAAGCGGTGCCGTCAAAACATGACTTTAAAAATGAGCTGACTTTTTTCCATCGTCATGTAAGTTTGACATGCAATAATAAATTAATGTGTAATAATAAACAATATATATTCATATCTTGTTATTTTCATAGGATATGCTTTCCATTTTTATTTGTAGTTTTATATTAGTAATAGGTACCTTTTTACACCTAAATATTAAATAGGTACGTACTATTTTTTTTGCCATAGTTTAGACTCTTCCTAATGTCATGGAAGTTCGACATGCAGTAGTATTTTTTTATCTATTATAAACAATATATAAGCATATTTTATTATTTTCAAATGCTAGGGTTCTCGTCCCGCATCGTATAGGTTGTGGGTTCGAATCCCGGCAAAGGAGATTTTTTTAAATTTATATTTAATAAAACTTTGGATTACTTATTCTCTTAAAGTTAGGTTAGGTTAGTATTGGTTAAGTTTGCTGTAAAGAAATCGCGCAGTAGCGTGCCAACCGAATTCCGAATCTATATTAAATCAAGGATTTTTTTAACAAAATCTCTAATACTGTTAAGTGAATCCCCCCGTTAGATTAGTACAAGTGAAAGGAGCAACGGCCTTTACTTAATAGTATTTTTGGTTTTATTTTCACGTTTTGACGGCACCGCTATTGGTAAATTGTAAAATGCCTAAAAATAATCAGTCACAACGTGATACATTCTTCTGTTTTCGTTTTGCCGGTATTTTATCAATTTGCCTGAATTGGTGTAGTCATAGCGAAAGATCAATCATATGCTGGCGTTTTACCGGCTTTTTGTAAAATGCGTAGGCAAATTAAAAAAGCCTAAGTTTGCATTATGCCTACGACATATATACTAATTTCTTGGTCAAGTCAAAAGTTTTGTAAAATATCTATAATTTAGAACATATTTTAAGGAGACTATTTTAACTTTATATACTTGTTAAGACATTTAACGAATGTCATTACACATTTCATTTAATTAATATTTATAACCGGTTACCGGCTATTTAAGGCGCCCCAGAGTGGGCAACGTTTTATATGGGTATGTTATGGGCCGACCCGCTGGTTTGAGGCGTTCTTAATTTATAATAAGTCCATATTAATACTAATTGATTAATTTCTTAAATGCACCTGATGCTTTCTTGGAAAATAATTTCAGGTCGGACGTATTGAAGAACGAATAATCGTGAAAGAATTTTAAAAACAGCCCAAAATGAGCTAATTTAGTGTAATTAAAGTGTATGGCAACCAGAATCACTAATATTTTTTCCAATATTAACCTAGAGAAATGTATATTATCAAGAAATTATTAAGCAGGTGATTCAAATGAGAGCAAAAATTGTTTATATCACCGCTGTTATATTGAAAAATCGGATGGGATTTTTATAAATGATTTAAATTTCACTTCAATTGTTGAGCATCAAGTGAAACAGATATATGATAGAACTACGATTTTTTCTTATTTTTAATGTAATATGTAATAAAAAAAGTTTTAAAATCTTCGAAAAAAAACTAAACACATGTAACATGTTATATGAAAAAATATAACCGTTTTCAAGATATTCAAAGTAAACTATTCTTAACTGCAAACACGCATTATGAAAAATGCATACCAAGTAGAGACAAATGAAATCCATGTTCCTATCCTACTATTCTATAATACCTTCCAATATTAGAAAAATAATAACTAAATAAAAATATAATGCATGTTTAGATAAATATTAAATAATAAAAGTTTTACTTAAAATATTTATAAACTACATATATTATTTTTATTTATTTAATAACACTTTCTTTCATTACTTTTGGGAAATTATAAAAAAGTAAGATAGAACATAAGCTTCATGTGTTTCTATTAGGTATCAATTTTATAACGCGAGTTTGAAGTAAAAAATATTGATGTTTTTGGAAATGGTTATATTTTTACATAGGATATGTTATAAAAAATGTACCTAGTTTTTTTTCGGAGATTCTAGAGATTTTGTAAAATATAGGTCATTACATATAAAACAAGAAATATTTTAATAGTATAATTTATATTTTTTTATTTGATAAAGTTATATTCTTCATAGAATTCCAATGTACAAAAATGATAAGATGCATTTCACCATTTAGGCAAGTTTAATGTTTTTGGTATACAATTTTTTTGCTCAGGTAGTCCCTAGGACTATCCTGCATATTTGAAAATATGGTTTTATAAAAAAATTAAAAGAGATAATTTGTTTTTGTATAATAATCCTTTCTCCAATAATTTTTTGGGGCAACCTCATAATTTTAGAGCTATCTTGTATAACGAAAAAAAAAAGAATGTACAAAAAATAAAATAAATTGGAAGTATTTCGTCGTTTTTCGAAATATTATGTGTTTCCACAATTTTTCTATGTCAAAACTGCTCCCTCAACTAAATCTGTTTTCAATTTGACTGTTATCGGTTTGTGCCTTTTTAAAATCTGATTTTTTTACGTTATTATACCTCATAAAAATATCGCGGATCTACGTCCATTACTTCCAAAATCCCACAATACTTTGACTCAGACTATTTTTAGTGCAAACTTAAAATTAATGGGTTTGTCTTTTTAATGATCACTGACTGATAATGACTCTCAGTCAGTATAAGCATAATAGCCCGCAACAACTTTAGAAATTACAAAAAGCGTCGACTTCATGTACCCTGTACTTAATGACAACAATTAAATTAAAGCTGCTGTTGAATACCCCTGTTACTGGAAAATGCCACTACTCTGAACCGGATTGTTTTAACACCCCGTATATCAATATTTAACAGGAACCATATAACATACTAAAGTCAACAGCACTTTAAATACCGAATACCTCGTAGGTATTAAGCAGAAAATAAGAATATAATTATTTCTAACTCCTGCGTATATCGAAAAGAACAATTATTCCTAATCTACTTTACCAGCTTTTACTAAACATACTGAAAAAATAAGCATTGCTTGTTATTACCTAAAAGGGAAAAATCCCTTAATAATTAAATCATAAATATAAATTCCTTTAAGTCACCACACCACCCAAGTATTTATTATTTTGTATTATAATGACCTTGATTTTGTATATAAAATACTTGCTATAACTCTATAACATCATTTGGACAGAATTCCTGCTTTTTACATACTTTTCGGGATCCTTCACGGATGAATAAACATAACGTGTTTTCATTTCGGGAGTACATCCCTTCACTACTGTCGTTCTAAAAAGAACAGTTTAGCTGACGTTTCGCCAAAACCACATTTGACTTTTTCGAACTTTCTTTCTCGCATTCGAATATAGACTGAAGTATTATTGACTGCGACGCTTCCTTTTATACCCCCCACCCGGGGCCAAAAGTTATATATGAGCGGCTGTTGGTCGTTATTTAAGTTTTCCGGATGGTGCTGTTGTTGTTGCGCTAATTGCGCTTGATTTTTTGTGATTTTAGATTTGTCGATATTATTGTCTTCCATACTGTTGGTAGTTTTAATAATCCGCCCCTTTTATTCAGATCACCTTGTTTTTCAATTTCTGGGGCTTCTCGAATTATTCTGGTCTTATAATGTCAATCTCCCTACACGCATCGAAATTTATTTTGTGGCCGGTTTCCTGATGATGTAGGAATAGAGCTGAGGCTGTTTGTTTGTTTCTGATGCTGAGTTTATGCTCTTCCTCTCTTGCCGATATTCACCTATTAGTTTGCCCCACGTACATCTTTTCACAGTCCTGGCACGGAATGCTGTATAATCCGTGGTTTCCTAGTTTGATTTCATCTTTTGGGTTTCCAAGTAGTTTACCTATAGTTGTTTGTGTCTTGTGTACTATCTGCATGTTTTGTTTCCTAAGAATTCTTCTGATTCTGTCTGTTGTGCCTTTTACATATGGTAAGACTACTTGTTGCTTTATCGATTCATAATTTTTGTTGTTCGTTGTTCGGAAACCCTGTGCATTAATAGTTTTCTCTATGGTGCGATTTGTATAGCCATTTTTCTTAGATATTATATTAACTTCGTTTTGTCTGTCTCGTCTGTATTTCAGTTAATCGCACGGATCTGTATATTAGGGTATTGGCCACAGCTTGAATTTGTGCTGGGTGATGATGTGATATTGCATTTAAATATATGTCTGTATGTGTTGGTTCTCTATACACCCTGTATTCGAAATGTCCGTTATCCAATTTTGTGACCATCTAAAAATGGGAGTTTGTTGTTTTCCTCTAACTCTTGAGTAAATTGTATTCTGGAGTGGATTGAATTTACGTGAGTCAGAAAGTTTTCGAGCTCTGTATGACCATGTTGCCATTTAATAAATATGTCATCCACATAACGAATCCACAATTTGAGCTTTAAATTTGCTTTCTCAAGAGCTTCTTTCTCGAAGTATATCATAAATAAATTCTCGACTACTGGTGATAGCGAGGACCCCATTGGGGCACCATTTATTTGTTTATCCATTTGCCAGTTGAATGAAAAATAAATATTTGGAAATCTGGAAATTCTCGTTCATAGCGATCCTGTTCAATGCTTCGTCGATGGGAATGCTGGGATTCAACGATTTGACTCTAGGCTTGCTATGATTTCGTCTTTTTCAAGAACGATGTCTCGTACGATTCGAGTGAAATGCTCCGAGTTTTTTACAAATGAATCAACTTTTTCGACAGCTGGTTGCATAATTTCAGCAAGATATTTTTCCAGTTTTTGTAGCGGCGAATTAACAGCACTAACAATAAGTCTGATGGGCGCCCCTAGTTTGTGTATTTTGGTAAGCCATATAGTTTAGGACATCTGTTCGACTTTTCCCGTGGCATGATTTTTTGTTGAATTCGGGGATGAACCTTTTATTTTATTTTTAGTTGTTTTTTCTAGCTTCGAAAATGCCAGAAGTGATTTTGGCGAAACGTCAGCAAAACATTCAAGATAGATAGATCAGCAAATATTTGCAAATTTTAGAAGCATTTCGGGTTAAAAATACCGCGTCTCTGTCAAACTTATTATGACATGCCAGTCAAAGCTACAGCTGGTTAGCCAGGCCCACGTAAAAAAGTGATAATTCAATGGCAAATAGAAAATAAATAAATTTTTATTAGAAACTAGATTTTCCTCAGTTTCCGACTTCGGAAAAAAAATATAAATCTATATTTTTGTAACAAAAAGTTTGAATTTTTGATATATTTAATCTTTTTTATCCCAAGAGGTACTGATACGATTTAACGAAGTGTCAAATCATGGCAAACAGAATTCGTGCATGCTACAATACAAACCTTTGTCAAAATTTAATAAGAGTTGGCAATTAATTACTAATTTAAATAATAAATATATATACTTAAGTAAAGTTACACTTGATTGTTTTTCAATTAACACGTTTAGTTTGGGGAGCAATCAAAAATATTATTTTATTTAAAATTTCAATATTTAAGTAAAGAAAGAGGATAGACTTTATAATTTACTTTATTTTGTTGTTAAAAAAATGAACTGTATGAAATAAGAAAACAAAAAAAATATTATTAAAGTAGAATATGTGGAAATTACTATGGTTAAAAAAAAATAACTTTTTTTCTGTAAAAATTAATAAAGAATACGAAAATATCTATTTTGTTAACTAATATGAAATATAATGTACTAGAAATTGCTAAAATGTATAATATTTTTTATAAAGATAGCAAAAAGAAATTGCAAAAAGCATTTTCTCTAGTAATTTTGATTTTTCTTTGAGTGGTATTGGTAATTTTCATTTATTGAATTTGGAAAAAATATCTTTTTATTTGTTGTTTATGTGTGTAAATTACATGATAAAGATAGGTTGCAGATCCTCCAAAACAAGTTATAAATAGAGCAGTGAGACGAAATTTGGTATGTGATAAATACTAAATAGAAATTTTGGATATGTTCACAATACTAAATTGGATAAACGATAAACGACTTTTAATATGATTGTATAGTTTAAAAACACAAAATTACTATAAATATGCGTCTACTAATATATTAATAGCCATATTACCGAAATTTAATAAGATTGATAATTTTATTATAATACAAGAGGAAAGTAGAAGTTTATATTATGTCAAAAAAGATAAAACCTTCGCAAAATCCAATTTTTTAATAATACAATTTAAATATTATAGTTAGAAAAATTATTGTATACCTAAATTTGAACTAAAACTTGTTGTTATTTATAATAGATAGATTTCCATTTGATATTCATATTTAAAATCCTACGTAATAGTTAGCAGCGGATTTTTTTTTACTTCTCTTCAGTACCTGTTACTATTTGAAGATTAGTTGTATTGACAAAACATTATTTGCATTGTTTTTGCATGCACCAGCCTGGAGAAAAATAATGGGACTTTAACCTGCAAAATTCTGAGGATATTGAACGCACTTATGTCCCTCCAGAATGCACCCTTACCCTCTGTACCTTAAGTCATCCTTCAAGACAGTTACACTTTAAATGGCCTGGAAGATCTTTGTCCTGTCGGGGATTAAATCAAAGTATTTCCGAACTTCTCTTTCCCTTTTAAGGAAGTTGGATATTTATCTTGTAGGTATGGGTAGTAAAGAAAGGATCAACTATTAGCTTAATACACTTGAGTCTTATCTCTTAGTAATCCTGTTTCGAATTAATGTACAGAACAGAGGGGAGCTTTTAATTGAGCTCTTGTTTCAACCGATACGTTAGTGCATCAAAGTAAATTAATGAGTTTGACCCTAGTGCAAGAACAATACATTATTGAAGTTGCTAGTATTTAAGCACCGGTAGAACGTATAATATACCATTAAAATCGTTAACCTGCATAAAGAAAATCTTTCCCAATTCAGGTTATATTCTGTTATTTTAGTCAACCCTTCTGATTTATAGTTTTTATGGATACATTTCAATATTATGGCTACTTAAATTAATACAATTGCACTTTGTCTGACACGATACATTTAATTTCAGAACTAATTTGGATAGATTTTATATTGAATGTAAAAAGCAGGTTTGATCAAGCACGTAAAGAGGAACTTTTCAATCAAGACTTTAATATATTTTAGGGAAATACTTCAGCCTAAAACCAAAAATAATTATAAAGTAAAACAAAACTTTTTATAATTTTTTTATTTACTAAAAAAATCTAATTTTTTGGTGAATATCTCAATATAGATCAGTCAACGTTTCTCAAAGTTTTTGTGCTTCGCGCCCTCTTTTTTACCTTGAATAAGTCTGCGCCCCTTACATTGTAATAATAATATAAAGAATAATAATTAATTTTAATAAGAATAACCCAATACGCAGGTAGATTATATGATTTTTCGTTTAATGTGTAATTCGTAGATTTCAGTCTTTTTACAAAATTACACGAATCCAGTGGTGGCCCGTGGCATGAAGCGAATGAATCGCCGCTGCACCTAAAATTTGGAAAATACTATAGACGAACTAGTGTAATTATAAAAACTACCTGGAAATTTTATTAAAAATAACGTAGAACCTATCTGCTATATGCACAGGAGCATTATGATAAAAAATTAATACAAAGAATATTGAATTACTTGGGCATTGGCAACACTGTAAGTGATGCAATACCGCTGCGGCTCCTCAAATTCGAGAGTAAAGAGTGCCCAAAAAAATTAAATCTGTTTTGGGAAAAGAAATATATCCTGATCACTATATAATTTGAGCAATGAGGGAAACGCCATTTATAATAATGATAATGAGAACAGAAATGTTGTGAAAACTGTAAACGCCAGATCCATAAATGCAACAAAATCATACAACCGAAGTGTGTAATGAACGGCATCAAATGAAAATAAATTTCTATCGGAATTAAAAGAAAATTACTTTTTTTCTTTTTAACAAGGTCTATATTTATCCAAAGTTATCTGCCGAAAGAGATTCATAAAAAGCTGTTGCCAAAGACAGAGGAATTTAAAGTCGCTCGTAAAACTTTTACATTTTTTATGCACTAGTGGCGACAGCACGGAGATATCCTCGTTCATCAATTTAAAATGTATTTTCATCCTGATTAATTGTAACATATTTATTGGATACATAACAGATATGGCAACATTGTTGCCTGTCGGAAAAAAAAGCTCTCGTACCAAATTAAAAAAATAGCTTTGCTATTTAAGTCAAAAGCTTTCCACTCACTGCAAAACTAGTAAGGAATTTAAGCATTAAAGGTTTTTTGGAGGTCAAAATATTGTATTGTTATCGAATATACATATGTATATTGTTCGAATTTCCAAGTCGATTGGGTAAGCTTAAGCTTCACAAAATCGATGTTCAAGATTGCTTTTGGACAGATAGACAGACATACCACAAATATAGTTAAATAAAGCATGTAAATAATCTAGAAGGGATCGATTTTGAATACTTTCAAACGACCACATTTAGCAACATACATGCCTTTCGCAACCCACCAAAAACTGATATATTGATGATATGGTCTCCTATTTATGCCGCAAAAGTCCCATTCGATCCCAGTGGGGGCAGTTAGAAGAAACTTTCTTGTTTGTTTTAAATATCTCCGTTTGCATTATTTTTCAAAAAAATTTAGACATTTTTTGTAGACAAGTAAATTTCAAACATTTTACCTCTTATCATATTTTCTCTAAAGTAAATAATAACAGAGATAGAGCTATTTTTTACTGTATGTTTTATAGATTTTCCACTTTTTATTTTTTGAACAAAATCGGAACTATATTTACTTTAACATCTGCCTAATATTAAAATAAATATACTTTGTATTATATGTACACCTTTTTCCAGCGAAAATTTCGCCGAAAAAATACATTTTGGTCAGGAACGTGGAGCAATATGGTTATCAAGCAAAGCTTGATGAGAGCAATAGACATTCAAAGAGGTAGTTGATTCCTGCATAATACTAGATTTGGATGTAAAATTTGAGATAAATTGGATAGTTATATATAAATATTTTCTTTAACATTTTATTAGGCAGCAATTTGGTTTTGACATATTGGATTTTTACCAAAATGTTACCAGGTCATTAGTTTTTGACCAAAATTTAAAGTCAATCGGGGAAGCAGTTTTTTAGTTATGTCTCGACTCGACAGGGCAGACTGACCTACGGACAAACACACCGACAGAAATGAGAAAATATGTTTTTGTTATAGGGACCCTGAAACGTGAAGATATGAAAATATCTCGGAGGGCGAGGGAAGTAATAAAGGGGTGTTAGTATGGTAAACGTTTCTGAATATTATACGTAAGGGTGGAAAAAAATAGTAACCAACTGATTTCAGCGGGAGTGTTTAGGTAATGATCTCCTGTTTATGCCCCAAAAGTCCCATTCGGTTCCAGTGGGTGCAGTTTGAAAAAACCGCCGCTGTCTTTGATTTTTTTTAAATATCTCCGTTTGCATAATTTTTCCAAAAAATCTAAAGACAAATTTTTTGTAGAAAATTAAATTTCAAACATTTTGCCTGTTATCATATTTTTCTCTAAAGTAAATAATAACGGAGATAGAGCTATTTTTTCTGCATGTTTTATTGATTTTCCACTTTTTATTTTCTGAACAAAATAGGAACTATATTTACTTTAACATCTGCCTAATATTAAAATAAATACACTTTGTATTAAATGTACACCTTTTTCCAACGAAAATTTCGCCGAAAAAATTTTGGTCAGGAACGTGGAGCGATATGGTTATCAAGCAAAGCTTGATGAGAGCAATGAAAACTCAAGAAGGCCTAACTCAAGGCCGTGGATTTTTTGATTCCTCTTTAGCAGATGAATATCAAGTATGTCATCATGCATCCCTATTTGTACATCTCTAGAGATGTTTGTTGAAATAAAGCCAGCTATTCAGGTCAGCATGACAACGGCGAAATGAAAGTGATATAAAGATAATAGTTGAGTGGCTAACTACTTTTAAGTGAGCGAGTTTTTATCCATTTCAGCAAGAATAACTGCTTCTGCTAATGTAAATTGTGGCAAGACAAAGAATATAGGAGAAGACATTCTTAATAATCATATTGGAAAGAAATTTATGGAGATTCAACAAAAAAAAGGATACTATAAAAATGTTACTTGAACGAATACTAGTATCAAACTAAACAACACGAATTTAGACTTTAACCCTATGTAACTTTTTAACAGAATCATTTGTTCAAATAAAGCACCAGAAGAAATAAAACATTGCGTCTAATTTGAACTATCGCTATGCTCTGTCACTTTTTAAAGATGGGAATTTGAGAAGATGAACCAAATCTCAACTTCTTCAGGAACTAAATAAGATTTATAATCCAGTTCTGCACAAAGTCTCATAGCAAAGACCAGCCACATATAATGATATCTTTCTGCAATATGTTAATTATGTATTTCACAATTATTTATGTATGTATTTATTTATTTATTGATACTCCTATAAACACTTAAAAAGAAATTAATTATATGTAAGAGGCAATATAAAAAGAGTTCTGTCATAGTCTTCGAAGGAATATATTAAAAACAGTCTACAAAGATGAAAATATATAAAACATTTTTTATAGTAAAAACATGCAATTTATAAAGATCCTTTGAACATATTTTGAGGACGTAGGTATAACTACGCATGACGCGATAACGGATGCTGATTTTTTTATCACCTCAACAGCTGTGAAATTAAATGTCCAAAAAATGATAAAAGTTTTGTATGAGTCAATAAAAATATATCCATGCCTCCTCTGAAATTTAAAAAGGTGACAAAATATCAGAGATATCTGACATAAAATTGTTTGTCTTTCAGTGTGATATTACTTCTTGTTTATTTAATAATTCAAAAAGAAAATATGCCGGTCGCTTCTAAAAAAAAAGATAACGATCATTGTCGATACCCTGACATATTTTTGAAAAAAAAAAAACAAATTAAAAATATTTCTACATTTAATTTAGCTATAACTGAAGACGGACATAATTTCAGGTAATTGTAAAGATACAGAGACTTTGATAAGAGAGATTAAAGTATGAGTGAAAAAAGGATCAATACCTTTACAATCTACAGAAGATGCGCCTCCTGACCCTTTAAAAAGTGATTTTTTGCAATTGTAAAGAGACTCAGTGCTCTAAAGATTGTTCCTGTTAAAAACTGGGCTTCAGATGTTTTTCCAAATGTGGTCAATATTATAAAATGAGTTGCAAAAACTTTTGTTTTTTGGCGGACTAATTTTTTCATAGAAGAATTTTTTTAATACTATGTATATAAATTTAAGACGTAACATAATACTTATATTATCAATATTAAAACTACATAGTTAAAGTAAATATTATAATTGATATTTGGTTTAAAAGGTATATTAAAAGTGGAAAATATATAAAACATACAGTAAAAAAAGCTCTATCTCTGTTACTATTTACTTTAAAGAAAAAATGATAAAAGGTAAATGTTTGAAATTTAATTCTCTACAAAAATTGTGTCTTTAGTTTATTGAAAAAAAAAACAACAGAGATATTTGAAAAAAAAAACAAAAATTCCAAGATAACTGCGATTGGGACTTTTGAGAGATTAAATAGGAGATAATGATCTAAACATACCCGCTGAGATCAGTTGGTTACTAATTTTTTCCACCTCGACCTCCAGATTTACTGCGCTATGTTTATGATTTAAAACTATTTTTTGGATTTTTCACCTTAATAAAATAAAAAAAAAATATTTACCTCATAAAATCAATAGACGGTCTTAAATTCTGGGTCCACTATGAAAGCACTGAAAAATGTTTGTGTTCTGAACGTTTCAGGGGAAAGTCTACCCCCGTCTTCAGCAAACCTACAAATAAAAAACTAAAAGCAGATTATTTCTTATGTTTAGTATCAGAAATATAACCAGAATGGCTAATCTCTGACAAAATGTCAATGAATGTCAATTTATAGGTGTTATTTTTAATTGTTAGAATAAGGTGGGAAATATGTGTACCTAGAGTAAGTTCATTTTAATTTATTGTATTTTGAGGTGCTCTTTTTTTACTTCAGTATTTAGCAAATTTAACCATGTTTTATTAAAACTAACGGAACAAGATGCTACACAATTATCTTTATTTAATAATATTAAGGCACTTTCTTTTATTTTACGTTTTTTGGAACATGGTTCTTTTGCTAAAATACTAGAAGCATTCCAATTAATTTTATGATTGTTAAGTGCATGTTGGCAAATGTTTGATCTTTCAAATTCCCTATTTTTTATGTATGTTTGGTGTTTTTTAATTCTTTTGGCTAATGGCCTAGAGGTTTTCACCTATGTAAAATGTATTGCATTGACACGGAATTTTATAAATAACATTTTTTGTATTTTCTTGTTCTTGTTAGGTTTTGTTTTTGTAAGTTTGCTTCTAAGTGTACTTTGTGATTTAAAGATCGTTCTGATGTTAAAACGTGTATCCATTCGTTTTATTTTATTTGATAAAATAGGTGTGTATGGTATAAAGAGGTTTGTAATTGGTCTATTTTGGATTTTCAAAATCATAAAAATATTTTTCAACGAAATCATTAGGATAATTATTTTGATTTAAAACATCTTTTATAATGTGTTTTCTTTAATAAAATTTTGATCTTCCCAAGTTATTTCTACTCTATCATATAGACTTTTTACAACTCCCTTTTTAACCCTGATTGGATGATTTGAGTAAAAATTTAGTTATCTGTGTTTGTAGGTTTTTTGTATACTTTTGTTTCAAAACTGTGTATGTCTTTTTTGATAAGTATGTCTAAAAATGGAAGTTTTGGTCTGTTTCCTTTTCAATAGTAAATTTAATTGTTAGTTCTTTGGTGTTAATATGATATAAAAAATTATTTAAATTTAAATGTTGATCGTCATGTTCATAGATACAAAAAAATGTCATCAATGTATCTCCACCAAATAAGTGGTTTATTATCATAATTTTAAATATAATTTAACTCAAAGTTTTCTATAAAAATATTACTTAGTAAAGGAGATAAAGGAGAACCTATAGCCATGCCAAAATTTTGTTGGTAATATTCGCTTTTGTATTGAAAATAAGTGGTTTTTTCACAAAAGGTTAGTGATTCTAGAATAGTATTAATGTTTAATGATGTACGTTCACTAAGATTGTTATCATTCTCAAGTTTATTTCTTACTATATATCAAGTTTTATCTACAGGTACATTTGTAAAAAGACTAACGATATCAAAACTTACCAGTGTATTATTTATATTTATTTTTGTTGTGAATTTTTTATGTATGAGTTAGTGTTACCTACTAGCGGTTGTAATATATTTAAAACAAACCTAGCTAAAGGATGTGTCGGTGAGTTTACGCCACTTACTATTGGTCTTAATGGTATGTTTAGTTTGTGAATTTTTGGTACCCCATAAAAATGTGATGTTTTACTGTGGTGTGGTGTTAATTTAAGTTCAATATCTATAAATTGGTTTTTATGTTTTTTAAGCATAGTGTAAGTTTGTCTTTCTATGTGTTCTGTTGGATCGTAGTCGTACAATCCATTAAAACCGTTGCATTACCTTTCTCTGCTGGAAGAATTTTAATTGTCTCATCTGATTGAAGTGTTTTTAGTGCTTTTTGTTCTATGGGGGTGAGAATTTGTCTAATTTTAAGTGGTTTTTCAAGAGCAATTTTAGTTCTAATTCTAAATTCATCTTTTTGATCATCTGATAGATTTCGAGCCGTTTGTTCAGTTGATGAAATGATATCAAACTTAGGAACTGTTTTTTGTGTAACTGAAAAATTCAAACCTTTAGAAAGAACAAGTTTTGCAGACTCTGAAATTTCTCTATTTGATAAATTAACTAGTTTTATTTATTAAATTGTTTAATTTATTTATGTTTCTCTTGTAAAAGTTTAAATAAGAAATTATTTAAGTGAATTTGTTTTTGTTTTTCAAAATTTAGTTTATAGCTATATTGAACACAGTGTTTTTAAAATCATATAAAAAAGTTTTTTCATTTAAATATCTCTTTATGTTGTCAATTTCAACTTTAATTTGAGTTTTATTAAAACTTGCTCTTTCTAAGATTTTATTTATCTTAGTGTTGGTATAAGATGTTTTTAGTTTTAAAAAATTTGGAATTAAGTTATTATTCCTACGTTTAAATAAAAAAGTAAGACTATTTTCAGAATGCTGTAGTTTTTTAAATTTATTTTTTAAATTACGAAAAACTCTACAAATGTTAGGCCCATACCTGTATAGTAAATAATTACGAAATTGTAGTGGCGGATTCATGGTTTAAAACTATTTTTTGGGTTTTTCGCCTTAATAGTGGACTCAGAACTTAAGACTGTCTATGGATTTTATAAGGTAAATAATTTTTTTTTATTTTCAGATTTTATGAAGGCGAAAAACCCAAAAAATAGTTTCAAACCATGAATCCGCCACTACAATTTCGTAATTATTTGCTATGTTTATATTGCAAATAAAAAATATTATTAACCTAACACCTGTATGCCTACACTTTACTATATTTCATTGAAATATTTCAGTCTAGGTATAAAAATAATTCTTTTACCAGAACGACGACTTCAAGGGCTATTGAGCCACCACGGATAATATTAATTAATTTTAGCAACATGCATGACTTTCCCAGCCCATCAAAAACTGACATATTGGTGTTAATTATAAAAACAGTGGTTCCCACCTATCTTAGGCCGAGATATTGGTGTTAATTATACAAAAAAAAAGAAACAGTGGTTCGAGGCCCTCTTAATAATTCAGCGCATGAAAACTACACAATAAACCACGTTTATCGAAAAACCACAGAAATGTTTACCGCCCATTTTATTATCGGCATTATACAACTTTTTAAATCCCGCATGACTAAAGGCCGCATTGAAATTCCATGCAAGTTTAAAAGAAATTCTATACGCGCTGTCTCGAAGTGTGCACATCGCTTAATATGGCCATACAGATGTTTGTTTTAAATCTCTCCGGTAGCGATTGTCTTCTGTTTTCTTCTTTAATCATCTGGTTCGTGACTGAAGGAAGATATGCAGTGGGAAGAAAAGGAGATAAAACTGGTGTCGCTCCGGTGGTAAAAAAGGCGTTTTTGACGAAAATATTTATCAATGGAGGGAACCTTTTGTGCGCTTTTCGGTACATGGAACTTGTTTTAACCGCTTGTAGGAATTGCTGTAAATTCGTAAATCCGCTGCTCAACATTTTTTTCTCAATTCTTTATAGCTATAATTTATGTTCTAAATTTCGCTTGTTAAGAATTTGAACGCCACTATTTTTTTTATACTTTATTTAACTTTACAAAAACAAGTATTCCGAACGAAATCATTGGCAAAGGCATCATTCAGCTGCTTTTTAAGTTAGAGTTTTGATATTTGGATCAAGATATAGGTTCTTATGATCCATACATTCCGTGGAAAAGCAATTGAATATCGCTTCCAGTGTAACCAGAAGTAGACCTAGGTCGAGAATTTAAAGATATATATATATATATATATATATATATATATATATATATATATATATATATATATATATATATATATATATATATATATATATATATATATATATATATATATATATATATATATATATATAGTGAAACCTCTCAACAACGGACAGTAGGCGTGCTACAGAAACTGTCCGTTGTATAGAGGTGTCCGTTGAGGGAGTGTTAACATGACCATTAAATATGTTTAGTACAAGTTATTAATACAATTGTTACTATGAATACACCAACATCTTTTACTTACATACATGCATACAATAAAAATGCACTACCTAATATAAAATATAATACTACCTACATATACAGTTTGATACAGTTCTACTTTATAAAAAGTTTCTATTTAAAAAAATTATCAAGTGTTGCTTGTTTTAAACTAGTAAATTTATTTCTAATAATTTGAGATTTCATTTTAGATGCAACTTCTGAGATTTTTTCCCCTAAAACAGAATCTCCAGATAACATACAAAAGTTTTCAATATCCCTTAACATTTTGTATGCTTCCTTAATGTTCTTAATATTGGAAGAAATAATTTCTTCATCATCACTGTCAGATGAAAACTGAATGTTCCCACTATTTTGAAATTCACTGGTGCACTCACGTAAATTTATGTTAGGATTTTCCGTGAATAAACTTTCATCAATTTCTGAATATGAAGTTAATTCGGAAGAGAATTCATTGATGTTTCTATATAATTCCGATAACGGCACATCATCTTCACTATCGTAGTCAACGTTTTCCTCGAGAATTTCGTCGAATCCAGCTTTGCAGAAGCAGTTATTGATGGTCTTGGATTTTTCCCATGCAGCAATAATCCAGATCAAGGCACTTACAACATTTATGGATTTCTCCCATTGTTCGGTAGATTCAGAATATTCCATGGAAGACAAAAGCCGCTTGATTAAAAACTTTCTGTAGTGGTTTTTAAAATTTTGATTCACGCACTGGTCCAATGGCTGGCAATGTGATTTCGTACTTGGCGTTAAAAAAATTATTTTAACATTTTTTAACTCCAGTTTTGGGTGAGATGCAGCATTATCCAAAAATAAAAACTCATGCTTTCTTGTTATAGTACCATTCAAGTGGCAATTTTTCCACGCTTGATCCTTTAAAACAACGGGGTTTTTTACTTTTTCCAATCAACAGTGCATATTCTTTTTCTCCATTCATAGCGGGGGAAAGTAAAATAGTGAGTCTCTCGTTGGACGCTTTTCCGCCAGCACATGTTTTAGTTTTTAATGAAAACATTTTATTTGGCAAGGCGTGGAAAAAGAGTCCCGTTTCATCGGCGTTATAAATGTCTCTCGGTGCGTAGTTTTTGATAATAGCACATAATTTCGTCCGCCAATCAGTTACTTGAATCAAGTCTACAGCCGCTACTTCCCCACAGATAGATTTGAAAGAGATATTATGACGTTAACAGAACTTCTCCAACCATCCATTTGATCTTTTAAAACCATCAACTTCTAGATTCTTCGCAATTTCTTGTGCTTTTTTCATTATTATTGTACCGGATATTGGAATGTTTTTGGAGCGTACTTTACAAAACCAGTAGTAGACAATTTGGTCTACGGCAGCACCCTCAAGATCGCTCTTGTTTCTCAAAATATCACTAATTTCAGATTTTCCTACATAGAATTTTTCGACTAATACTCTAACACTAATTTTGTTTTTTTCCGAGTACTGGATTATTTCAACTTTTTCTTGAAGACTCAAACACTTTCTTTTGCTTGAGGACATTTTGATCGCACCAGAGTAACATCAAAACTAAGATATTCTATTGATGAAGACTACATTTTATAAAAATAAGGTGATCTATTTATTATGCAATTCACCGGAATTTACCTACAAGCCAGACAGCATAAGCCAGCCTATTGTTAAACTAGTACTACTAACAATAGGTAGGAGCCGCGCCGCTTATTAGCATAGATGTAAATATTGCCCATAATGTGCAAAAAAAATACCGGCATTAAATGTGGGTTTTTTAAAAATTATCTGAACATCTGTCAAAAACTCATTCAATCAAACGTTCTATCCACTGACCGCCTTGTCGCTGACACAAATAAGAATTCATTTGTGATATTTCCAGGAAGTTCTTTAAATACTCTTCTGCAATCATATCAACGGCTTGTCTTATTCGATTTTCTAGTATCTCTAAAGATGGTGGAAGAGATGTATTTTTTTCTTTGAGAAACCCCTATATAGAGATATCCATTGGGGTCAAGTTGGGAAACCTGGCTGGCCACCGGATTGGACCATTAGTTCCCAACCAGTTCTCTTCAAATCATTCATTGAGAAAGCTCGTTACAGCTCTTGAATTATGGGCTGAAGCGCCATCTTGTTGGAAGATCATTCCATAATTCAGCTTTGGATTTCAGCCGCTTTGGGCAAAGTCTCTTTTTGACGCCTTTTGGTTATTTAAAAAAAAAATGACAGTGATTTTTGCGTAAGAATTTATTCCGATATTTAGCATTAAGCTAAAAAATAAAAATGCTAAATAAAGTAGTTCGTAATTATGCAGCTTCTTCTGGATAGTGATGCCGTGAGACGAGCACGAGACGTCTTTAGGTAATCTCATCTCGTCTCGAAATTTCGGTCGAGACGCGATGAGACCAGGTCATTGTCTCGTCGAGTATATTTACATATCCGGTTCAACGTTATATAAATATGTTCACTGAAGATGAAAATTTAGCTATAAACACGAACACCATATGAGGGAACTACGCACGTTTACAATTTGCTACTCTGTCGCATCTGCCTAGATGCTAGTCCCTTGAAAATTCCTTCTAACTTTTTATTTAAAAAGTCTTCTAACCCTTTGTTTAGTCACAATACGTAATTTGTCACTACATACAATTTCAGCCATTATACAATAATTGTAATTGTAATTGTAATAGTGCTGACCGTAGACTTTCTATCAAACAACTTGGTAAGTGTGTACTTCAACACATTATTAAATAAATGGCTAATAAATTGAAAAAATAATGTTTTTACATTTATTTTGGCTACAAGTTTGAACTCTTCCAGAGCTACCTGTTTTAATAGTGTGCTGTCTGCTATAGGAACTGCATTTTTATGATAAATATTTCAATTAAAAAAAAAACTTTTCTCTTGGAGTATAGGTAATCTCGACCAAAATAAGCCGAAATATGTAGTGATATCGCAAGAAATTTTTATGTATTTTTGAGCGGATACCTTCAGTTGCGTGACAAATATAATACCCGATATCTTCACTTGCGTGACAAATATAATTCGCATTTATTGCCCTTTTGTAGAGAAGAGCTTAAGCGATTATTAGTTTGTTTTTGTTATATGTTATTAGGTTTTTGTATGTTCTCGTATGTATGTATTTGTAAGTTGTGAAAGGAATAAATAGTCATTTGAATATAGATTTTTGTTTTAAAAGGTTCTTTGATTAAATTATGATTGTTATACAAGATAATAAAAAAGGCATAAGGGGGTCATAATGAACTAAAAATATTATTTAGTTCAATTATTTAAAAAGCGGGTTATTATTTACGGTTTGCCGCTATGGAAAGGTAGGCTTTAAATTTGTATATATTTCCATATGTCAAATTCGATATGTATATTTTCACCTATTGTCGCTAGCTAGAGGTTTTTGTGTTTTATTTTAGGGAGTTAACATTATTTACATAAAAATTAATTACAATTATTAGATACTTAGCTAAAAACATATAAGTTTAAAAGCCACTATCCAGTAGATTGCATCGTGTAAACGTGAATATATCATGATCCTTTACTTTTTTATGTTAACACTTAAAATATAGATTTTATATTGTATCTGAAATTTTTGAGGATCAAGTCAAGTCGAAGTTTGGGTAGCCTTTTACAATCCAATTACTTCTTGCCAGAAAAAATTGTCAGACCATAACTTCGTTTTCGGGTTTGTTAATACTTTGAGCAAAATTTGGTTCGAAAAACCTTAGTCTGGGTAGTTCGAATATAAACGGCAATTTTGCTATTAAGCTCAGCAAGCAGTTCGGAGCTGGAGGTCGGTGTGTTGGGGAAGGGGAAACAGTACCATTTCCGTTCTGTTTTGTTCTCAGTACAATCATGAGTGACCAAGATCTTCTTTCTTTTCTTGCAAAACGTTTTATTAAAAAGTTTTTAACTAATGAATGGGTTAAACCCTAGAACATTTTGATTTGTTTAAAGGCACAACTTTAAGGCGATATACTGTCCCAAAATCGAGTGTGCAGTTGGGCCGTGCAATTTAGGAGCGACCGAGAAAGTGTAGAAAATGAAAGTCATCCTCGAAGCCCAAGGTCAACTCTCACAAATGCGGAGCAGAGCATATCAAAGGTGAATCAGGCTAGGTTGGAGATCTGTGTGAGGCTTCGGAATCGATTTGACCACCTCCGTTCAGTACAGATTTCGCCCCCTGTGACAATTTTTTTTTGTGCGCAATTGTTTGACAACGTGCTTTCAAACTTTTTTTGAACAAGGATGTTCAAGCTCCAAAATCGTTATCAAAAGTTTGTTCAGCGTGAGGGAGAGAAAAACTTTTTTTTTGTTTTTTGGTTTATATTTGAGTCACCCTCGAATTATAGACATTTCCTTATTTCGCCAAGACATCCATCATCATCAAATTGACAAATGGATAGGTAACAATCGCAATGCGAAAGACAAAGCAAACGCTTTGCTGCATTATGGGGCCAAGCGGATCGTTTGGTATCAAAAATCTATAACTTCTTTATTTCTTGACATATTACTTTGAGATTTTATATATATATATATATATATATATATATATATATATATATATATATATATATATATATATATAGTAAATATCATAGGTTATGAAGTTAATATAAAACCATTGCAAAAAACCGAATTAATTATTAAAAAATATCAAATAAAAAAAGATTCAGCGGAGATCTTGTTGAAAAACTATACAAACTTTAATGAAATTTTTGGTTTGAAGAATTTGATTACTCACCCATTTGGTTATCTCTTTGGGAGATAATTTTAAGATAGTAAAAATTATTGTGTCTTTGTGGATTTAGAATGGAGATTGACCTCTATCCTCTCATGGGCTACTTTACGTCATTACTCTCTGCCTAGCAGCCTATTTAGTTTTGGAAACAAGTTCTGGAAATTATGTGTTACTCTGGAGCGTATTGTGGGTAGGATTGCTTATTGCTGGAAGCACATCATCATATGCAGAAGCAATAGCGTAAATGTCAATACTACAGTTCGGGGAGCACAAGTAGTATATAAATGCCAATCTGGTTCTCTCGAAGTTCATTTAATGTATAGATCTCGTATATCCATTGTCTTAATCTGTATTTTATAGTGTATAAAGGGTGTTAGAAATTCGAAGGGACAGCCTTGGCATCTCAAAAACCGTAATAGAAACGAGGTTGGTTAAATTAAGGCAAAGTTGAGCAATTTAATGTTGAATAATATGCCGTTAGCAAACTTGAAAAATTCCGACTTCTTCTGAAGATATCCATAAAAAACAGAAAATTGTCATTTTCATTTTTATTTTTTTCATATTGCATTTAAAGGGATATTAAAAAATACATTTTACAATCAATAGCCACTTTTCCACCTCTACAAAATGGTATATTTATATTTAAGATCCAACGTTACGTCTTCGAGGTCTCATCTTCAACTTCATTTTTTTTAAATACCTACCTGGATTTTTTATTTTATTTTTAAGAAGCCCTCGACCTCTATCAATTAAAGATGGAATGTACTTATACATTTAAAGTTTTTGAAATTCTTCTTTGGGAATTTGAGAAAATTTTGATTTTCCGTCTCTTTGTAACAATGTTGACAATCTGTGTTCAAACATTAAGTGTGACAGATCTTTGAGTTCGGAAGGTCGAGCGCTTATTAAAAATGAAATAAAAGATTCGGGACCTTATTTAAAGAATTAAAATTGATGATGAGACCTGGAAGACGAAACTGCGCATTATTCGACGTTAAATTGCACAATTTTGCCCTAATTTAGCCAATCTCGAACCTCTTGCGGTTTTTGAGATGCCAGTGCTATCCCTTCGAATTCGTAACACCCTGTATATATTTCTTTAGAAATATTTAATCAACAGCAAAAGCTATGATACGAGCGGGAATAGAACCCGCACCTCTGGATCTCTAGCCCATTTCCCTAACCAATTGCACTATCGTACCACTGATAAGCAATTCGTTAGAACTTGTACCGAGTGAGTCAACGATTGAAAAAAGTAAATTTACATCGAACAGGTACAATGTTTATGCTATGGGATACATATGTAAATCGCGCTCATTCTAAAAATATTATACGGGGTGCGTCAAAAAATTAGGGCTACTAAAAGTTGTATTTTTTTAAATGGGACACTCTATATTTGACTTGATTTTTAAATTCTACATAAAATTCTGACAATGTGGCTAAAATTGATACTTTCTTAAATATTTGGCTTTAAACGAAAAAAAATATAAATTTGATGCACATCTATGATTAGCAATATAACGCGTAGTTGTGCCACTAAAAATAAAATATTTTGCTTCTGCACAAAATAGGTATGGAATAAAGGACTGCTTTCGTAATATTGAAGATATTACATACAGGGTGTCCAAATTTAAATGCCGAGCTTTAACATATTTAAACCAATTTATTTCAATTTTTTTAATTGGAACCCCCTGTATATTTTTATTTATTCTTTTTAAGCATAAAAAAATCTACAACTTTTATTACATATATCATATATCTGTCTTTAATAGTTTTCGAAATATTTTAAAATTCCCTTTTTTGCGTAATTTAAAAAATTACCAACTCGATCAAAATAGCCATAGTAGCTGTCAGTAAAACAATATGAATACAATAGTTTATTATCTAAAATTAGTCCAATGAAAATTTAGATTATATAATAATTTGTTAATAAAATTGCTACTAAAAAAATGATCTAAAGGCGAGTAGAGCCATTTCCGAACTTTTTAGACAATATTATGTTTTTGGAATGAATCTTACATTTCAAAGCAAAGGATCCGTGAACTGACATAATATTATAAATATTTTAAAATTGTGTTGAAAAAGGGGTCTACTCGTCTAATTTGCAAATAAGTAAATACACTTCAATGAAGGAATACATTTCAATTTAGATAGTTGAAAACTTATATTAATAGGTACTAATTTTTAAAGTTATACAAAAAAAACACGCTTATCAGACTAAAAAAATCGCATTTAAAAGTTAATCAAATATTTTCATGGTTTTATTTTAAAAGATGCTCAAATAAGCGTCCGCCTTCACGAATACAGATGTTGAACACATGTAGCTTGTCTGGTGATATAGTGGCGCATACATCCCTGATTGGTTCCTGCATGTTCTCCCTTGCTGTAGGTTGTTGGGTGTAAACACGATCTTTAATATAACTCCACAAGAAAAAATCTAATGGAGTTATATCGCAAATCCCGATGGTAATGAGCAGGTGAACTGTCTTGCTGCAACCACATATCTCTTCTTCCTTCTATGCTGAGTGGTCTGAGAAGAATAGGCAGCTCAACGTTCAAAAAATCTAAATATCTCCATTAAGTGGTTCATTAAAAAAATACGGACCTATAATATGGTTTTCAATGATTCCACACCAAACATTTAATGACCAGTGATTTTGAAGTTGTACCTCTCGTACCCTGTGGGGAGTTGTTATTGCATAATAATGCATATTATGCCTGTTTACAGCTCCATTGCTTCTAAATGTAGCTTCATCGGAAAACATGATATTCGCTAAAAAGTCTGGATATGCTTCTATTCGCCTTATCATTAAGTTGCAAAAGTTAACACGCCTTTCAAAATCTTCATCGTGCAACTCTTGGTGTAATTCCATATGATATGAATGATATTTATATCTTTTTGTGGTCCTGCTTACTGTGGATTGTGATGTCTCAGTTAAACTAGCAAGTTGTCGACTACTTAAACTGGGATTTTCTTCTATATGAAGTAGAATTTATTGACAACTGTTCGAATATGCCACATTGCCACTAGCATCAAATCTCTCCATGAAAATTTGAAAGACCACTTTAGAAAGCACGCGTCGATCCGGATATTTTGCTTCTTATAGCCTTTTGGCCAGAAGGCAATTTTTTTGAGCTTCACCCAATATATAGACCATATCTATCATTTCATTTTGTGAAAAATTCATTTTAAATTAGACGAGAATACGAAAGACGAAATACAATGCACTAACAACAACACGTTTTTGACATTTCATACATTTAGTCGCCATTTGCTATATACTGTTTTTTTCATGGCTACTTTGATTGATCGAGTTGTTGATTTTCTAAATTACGCAAAAAAGGGAAATTTGAACATATTTCGAAAACTATTGAAGATAGGTATATAATATGTTTAATAAAAGTTATAGATGTTTTTATTCTTAACAAGGCTAAATAAAAATATACAGGGGGTTCCATTTAAAAAAACTGAAATAAATTGGTTTGAAAATGTTAAAGTTGTGCAATTAAATTTGGACACCCTGTATGTGATATCTTCAATATTACGAAAGCAGTCTTTTACTCCATGCTTATTTTGTGCAGAAGCAAAATATTTTATTTTTAGTGGCACAACCAGGCGTTATATTGCTAATCATAGATGTGCATCAAAATTATTTTTTTTTAAAGCTAAATATTTAAGAAAGTATCAATTTTAGCCATAAAACATGTTATATAAAAAAGTGTTAGAATTTTATGTAAAATTTAAAAATCAAGTCAAATATACGGTGTCCTATTTAAAAAAATACAACTTTGAGTTGCCCTACTTTTTAGACGCACCCCGTATAATTTAAAATATTTTTAAAATGAGCACGACTTACATACATATCCCACAGCATAAACAGTTTGTTTCCAGATTTTACCTGTTCGACGTAAATTTACTTTTTCCAATCGTTGACTCATCCTGTACATATTCAAACCCACGACTATCATAACCATTGTTGATTCTGCCAAATATTCTAACCTTATGGCGCCGGGCGCGGCGTTCCTGACTGGACGCCAAATCTGACATCGCATTAGGTACCGTCAATATTAGTAAATTTACAATTTTTACGTTATGCCCATATAAGCTAAATTTATATAGAAGTATTTTATTAGTTTGTGAACTGTGAAATATTTTTTTAGAAATATTTAATCAACAGCAAAAGTTATATACTGGTGGGTTTGAATATGTACAAGTTCTAACGAATTGCTTATCAGTGGTATGATAGCGCAACTAGTTAGAGCAATGTGCTAGAGAGTCAGAGGTGCGGGTTCGTCCCGGCTCGTACCATAACTTTTGCTGTTGATTAAATATTTCTAAAAAATATTTCACAGTTTAAAAACAAACTGATGAAATACTTGTACCCTGTATAAAGTGGTGACACATTTATACAATTATTATTAAAACTGATGTTCTGAGGGCCGAAACAATGGTGCTAAAAAAATACCCTTAAAAATCAAAAAAAGATATCTCAGATAACTCGGAATCTGGAGTTAAAAATAATTTACTTCTTACTTTTGCCATTGGCTCAGCTTATCCGTAGATTCTGTAAACTGTGAATGAAGTTTATATATCAGTATAAATAAAAAAACGCCAATTTAGATATTTTCAATCAATAAAAAACCGTACCTATATGGTTTATTTTATAAAATAACGAAAATGACAGCCCTGTACCCTCAATCCGCCAAGCTAATGTTTCTAATTACCCCATAGAATATCAGTTACCCATCTTTCAGAACTTGTACTTTAATTCGAATTATCAATATTCAGCCAGGTAGACCGTAGTCTCAGTCAGACCACACGCATTCGCATATGCATTACGCAAAATGATTAACATACCGATTCGTTTCATAATTTCTCAGTTCACTTGCATATTGTCGAATAACCACTGGGCGCCCAAAAAAAGAAAACTCGGTACATCCAAAATTACCTTTTTATTTTACCCTTTGATGTGCTCGTGCATGCATTTTACGAGACCTTGATCGATATCTTAAACAAATTCAAGCTGCGCTCTCCATTTAGAATGCACCGCTATTCAGCGAAACAACACTACAAATTGTTTGCAGAAGATAAAACAATTAGAGTTACCATATTTGTTCTCTGATTCAGATAACTAATGATCTTTTGTTTTGATCGTACTTTATTACATTTCGGGTACATGTATTGGATTATACAAGGTATCTTACGAAAGTGCAATAGTAAAGCAAACAATAATAAGTATTGAAGTTAGCATATGGACATTTATTTTAACAAAAAGATTATAGGGTCTATACCTGTCATGTCATATAACAATCTCTAAATGTTTATAAACAAAACACAATTAACATTTTGTACAAGATATTTCCTTACAGTTCGCTTCTAGCAATATTGGTTTAATTTTAAGAGATGCAAAAAATTGTGAAATGTAATAAATATCGGTTTTATTATGTTTTTATAAAAAAATATGATTTAGGATCACAGGATGTATAAAAAATGTGTGAAATAAGGCAGGATTAGTAATGAAGAATGGGCTCATTTAACTTTTTTTTATTAGTAAGATCTTACAATTGTATAACCCTCTGCAAAAGAAAAAAAAATCACGCTATCGTATGGTCGTCGTGTAAAGTTAATTCTCGTAGAGTATTGAAATATATAACGGCTAGTGGCGTAGCTAAGAGAGGGAATATGTTGGATATATCCCCCAAGACCTTTTAAGTATTTACCCATTTTTTTTAAATTTTACTATGAATATAGTTTTGCAATATCTGTTGACTTTTTGTTGTTTATCCCTATTCCCTCTGGTTCATGTCCGTCAACAACTTGCAACCCCCAAGCCCTAAGTCTGGCTCAGCTACTATTAGCGGCTTATTGATTCTTGCACTGCTTTAATACCTTTATTACTATATTACCGTGGTTATATATTATATATATATATATATATATATATATATATATATATATATATATATATATATATATATATATATATATATATATATATATATATATATATATATATATATATATATATATATATATATATATATATATATATATATATATATAAAAATATATAAGTTTCAGCAAAGTTTTCTTGGGAATTTTGGTTCAGTAGAGTAAACTGCGAGGTAGTGGGCAGTTACATAATTTTATTTTTTTTTCCAGGACGTTTCGTTGACTTTCGTACAACTTTTTCAACTGGTTTATAACGTGTCTAAAAGTAAAATTGACCTTAAATAAATATATACGTTTTACAAAAAATAAACTTACCATCAGAAACAAAGATCCAAAATGCATTAAATGCGATAACAAATTGTGTAACACATTTGAGACATATAACACGAAACTGACATTTTGTATATTACAATAAAAACACACACAACGTGAAAATATAATACATCAGTCATATACATAGAAACGAACACGAGTATTAAAGTCGACTGCTACTATATTACATTATTATTATATATTATTAAATATTGTTTATTGATATCTTTATTTGTTTAATATAAATGTTCCATTTTTAGCCCTGAAGAAGAAAATAAACATTTTCGAAAGCTTGGTTCGCAAAAATGTATTATTTTTTTACTATATATATTATATATTATTTAACATTTTTTTCTATCACCTAAAGCAAAATAGTTAAGAGGGTGGTACTTTTCGAATGGTCACCCAATCCATACGCTTTATTCTTCATTTTCTGCATACGTTTTATGTGTTTTATTTTCCATGTAGCCTATTCATAATTTTTATTTTTTCCTAAGTTGCTTACAGGAAGTATGCCTATTAAACAAATCCAAAAGTAAAGAATTAAAATTATTCAATTTTTCATCAATATCAAGTAAATATAACATACTCTGCCAGCACTGCAGCATTATATCAGTTTGAAAATGTTCAATATTAAATATTTTTTAGCGATCTATAGAAGATGTATATACGGGATAGTCATTTATTTCCTCCACTCCTCCCGATTTTCGTATACATTCAGTTTCTCTTAAAGTTATAAGAGAAACTGAATGCATCGACATATAAATGGTATCTTTAATTATCCTATCACCATACTCGGGATAATCCCCATAGTTTGGCGTATTTTTTCTAAAACAACCTGTATATGTAAAAACCAATTATGCATTTTTGTATATGTTTTAAACATTTTAATATGTGTTAGGGCATGACCTATTTAATATAAGTCTCTATGTTGTATCTTGGGAATTATACATTCATGAATATTGTTTATGTAACACAGTAACATCAGAATTATACGTCTTTACGTAGTCTCTTTATAACACGACAATATTCACTTATAGCTTTGCTTCTTTACATGTCGACATGTATTACAGCAGATTAATTTATCAATACCTCTGACTCTCATACGATCCATCCAATAAACGTAGAATCACCAAGACGAAGTAAATTGTTTGTATTAAAGTTATAGACCAAATAAAGTCCATGCTGTAGTTTAATAAGAACTAATGAAATTTCCTGTACGAGACTACACTCTTATTATAAAACAATTCTGCTCATATTTGGTAATACACAGATGTTTAGAAGAGCCACGCAAAAGATATTAAATCTTTCCAATATTAATTTGAACTGTAGGAAAGAGATATTTTTATAAATATATTGTACATAAAAGGTTGTATTATATTATAATATTACTGGAAATGATTCACTTCAGGTTAGAAACAGATTTCCTGGCGCGATCAATTCTTGGTAAATAGTTTTGTTTATAATGGCTAGATTTTTTTCTTGTATCCCTCTAGCTCAGATTTTTTTGTTCCATATTTATTTTATAGAACTGTGAATATTTTATACCAACGCAATTTAACTACATTCAACTTAAAAATAGGATAAACAGGCGGAACCAGAGTCCTATCATTTATTTTATTTTCTGTAGTCATAGTTATGGCGTTATAATATAGTTATTTCGAAAATCGACGAGGTTTTGATTGAAGAAGCCACATGAAGTTTTATATAATCGTAGAATGTCTGAAATGAAAACTGTTTTTGTAATGCTCAACGTACATAATAAGAAAGTGTGTGGGTTCACGAGATAAAGACGAAAAAGGAAGAATTGGGCCAATATTATAGGCTAGTGCAAGAGTTCAGGAAATATCCAGAACGGTTTCATACATATGTTCGAATGAGCAAAGTCTAGTTTGATTTCTTACTGCAATTTTCTGTAGCTGAATAATCATCTCCTTGGCTGAAGTTAACTGAAAATGACACCATCTGTTGAATGCTATTTGGTACTGATGATATATAATTTATAGTATTTTCATAAGAGGAGTTGAGTGAATGGGGAGTGGAAATAAACAGAGGATGTTGACACAGAATTGCTGAAGGCAAGTGTAGTTTTAATTGTTGGCATTTGTTTTGTCAATCTTGATATGTTTAGAAAAATGACACCTGTGTTATCCACACATTTTAAGAAATTCGTTATATTGGATGTAGTCTTCTGGGGCATATATTTTCCCTCCTATTAGTGTTTTTTAAAAGCCGAACTCTCTTTAAGAATTTCAACTGTTTTATGAGCCGGAGCATCAATTTGTTTTTGTTTTTTTTTATTTTTTGGTCGAATGGCACAGCTTTTCAATAGTTTAGGATGGCGTATCACCTGTAACTGAGTTATCCTGAGCAAACATTGCACTAATCAAACTGTTCCCGTTTTAGTGACCTGCTACCATTTCTGACGCTTCTGATTCACTAACAAAATTGGCAGAAACATCTGAATTCATTAAAGTTCTTTGTTCTAAAACAGAAAGAATAAGATAAAATGGACCCACAGAAATTTAGTACGTTCATGGAAATTTGAACGACTCAGACAAAATTTTAGATATATTTGTAATATAATATTTTCTGATTCCTACAAGTGATTTAAATAAACTTTTTTTTGTAATAAATTAACGTCAATATACAGGGTGATTCAAACACACATGCTTTTTACCCAAACCTCTGGATTTATGATACGACCATATTGGTGAAAAAGTGGTAGAACAATGTTTACCATTAAAACATATATATATTAGCAAAATTAACGTTAACTAAAAAACTATTTTTAAAACCGAAAGTAAAATAAAAAACTATAGATAAGTAGGTACTACAAGTACTAGTATGGGCTGGGTCCTCCGCGAACTCTTATATCCTCCCGACATCGTCTGGGCATACTTGATATAACATTGTTTATTAGCTCTTGAGGAATTAAATGCCTCATGAATTGCTTCAACAAATTCATCAATAATTCTAGGAGGTATTGCTAAAGCATACAAACGCAAATTTAGCCGCATTATCCAGAAAACATCCTTAATCATGTCAATGTCAATCAACAACATGCTAATATAAAATTTACAGCTGAAATTGATTCAAAAGGCACCATTCCCTTTCTAGATGTTCTTGTACAAAGAAAAGGGCGTGGTTCTTTAGGACACTCTTTATATAGAAAACCAACGCATGCTAACAGATACCTAAATGCAATGTTATTAATTCTTTGGCTTACAGAGCCCAGGCGATTTGTTGCTAAAATTATTTATAATCGGGAACAGAGAAACTGACTCAAGTGGGAATATATTGCACTGAGGATATTAGGCGGTCAATTAGAAAATAGATTAATCCTACTCCACGAAATCATACTAATAAGGAATTACCTATAGGAAGTGTGGGTTTTCCATTTATACCCAGAACCACGGACAAGATTGCAAGGTTACTTGCCAGTCCAACATACGTACAATCTGTAGCACACACAAGAAAATTAGACAATATTTGCGATCGCCAAAGGAAATTATTCCTTTACAAACGGAAGGAATTTATGTAATTCTTTGTTCCTATGGTGATATCTATATTGGAGAAACTGGACTATCCATATCGACTAGCCTTGAGGAACATGAACGATGTATCAAAAAGAAACAAATTGTACAATCTGCTATATCTGAACACCAACATTTCAGTGGACATGTCATTCAGACTACAGCATACGTGGAAACCAATCGTTACACCGGTTCAGGGTTCGGTGAACACAGGTCGACTATAAATAGTCGGCCTAGGTCTCTCCGAGCTCGTTCAGTGTTCAGATCTCGTGAAATCCCTGAGGATTCCTCGTGCAATCGAAGGCGAAACATCGGAAAGTAATTCCATTTTGACAGTCTAATGCCAAGAACCATTATATATCTTAATTTAGCCAAATTTTATTATAGGTTCTGTGCTGACTAAAATTTAACAAAATTCGCGACGTATATTACCTCGATAGTATATTTAAAGGAACTTTTTCTAACAACTACAAATCAACTGATTTGCAGCCTATTTCAAAAGAGGGATCCAAAACCTTCCCTTTTAACTTTAAACCATATTGCTTTCAAACATGAGTGGATGAGAAAAGTGCATCATCAATTCTGGTTTTTTAAATTATTTTAAAAACCAAGTTTTCTCAAAGCCTTCTTTCCCCACTAAATATTTCCGGCATCTTCTTAGTTCTTTTGCTCTTACTCTTCTAAATCAGAGACTTCGCTGCTGAAATTTATTCACAATGCTTTTAACCTGATTTTAATTCTTTTTTAAGGCGTTTTTTAAGAAATAACCAGTTAGGTCAATAATTAACTGAAATTAACCATGGAATAGCAACCAAAAAAAAGGCCAGAACTAAATTATAATATTAATATAATAGGATTGTTGATAATTGAAGGTGTTTTTAAATAAGTTAGCTATCATCTAATTTACAACCTATTGCCAACGTTTTTATTTTATCATTTAAGAAGAGTTTTTAATCGAGGTTGTGCCATTTCATATTTTAGATAAAACGGGGGTTGTACCTTGTTATGTCTAAATGACCACGCACATTTGTTATGAAAAATGGCTTTCAGTAAATTTTTCTAAAAAGCTTTCATGGCCGCAACTAAAACCCCAGGCTAGTTTTTGATATACAGGGTGACGAAGTTCGAATTTTGCAATTTCCATATTTTAGGCAAAATTGTTATTTTTTTTTATTTTAAATACGTAATATGTAGTCAAATAAGTCTGTACCTAGAATACTAAAATTCCAATTTTAAATAAAAGCTTCATTACACTAAAACAAACAGTGAGATTTTGCTGGATTTGTGATATGTTTATCAAACTTAAATGTAAATTAAAGAATTTTATCGGACATTTTTGTAAATTACTGACATTACAGTGGCGATGAATTTTAATATACAAGTTTTATAACCTATTGCTTTATCTGAAAATCTAGATCTAATCTGTTTATAGCTAGGATATTTAAATAGCCATATGAATTGATATTGAATAAATTGATACATTTTATAATTAACATATTGCATATTGTTAATAGATACAAATTTAATAAACATATAGAAAATGCAAAATTCCAACTTTGACTCCATGCATATAAAAAATTTGAGGCAGGATTAAGTTATGGCCATGAGAGCTTTTGATCAGGAAGTCGAGAACTATAACATTATATTTTCATAGAGAAATTGACTGAAAGCCATTCTCAATAAGAAATGTGAGGGGTTCTTTCATCTACTTTTCATCATTCCTTGCTTTAATAAGCTTTTTACCACTAATTATTATTTGTGTTTTAACAAAAAACTATAATATAAAAACAAATTTTCGCGGTGCTATTTGCCATATTTGCGGGTACCGAGGAGAATATAAAAATAATGTTTACCAAGTTTTAACGAAAACGTGCTTAAATTAAGAATGGCAAAAAGTCGTTTAATTTTAGAAAGAACAAACGGCTACAATATCCTAAATGGCAAATTTGGAACTGAATACGACTCTTAATTACATCTTAATAGTATTTTATCAGTATATATAACAAGTAATAATGTCGATTTTAGCATTTAAATTAGGGTAATTTGTTTTAAAATAAAGTTTTTGGGTCCTATTACTTTTAGGAAAAAAATATCTTGCCTTTTTAGGCCAAAAAAAAATGAAATTTGGTGTATTTGCATAATGGGATAAAGCTTCAGATATTTTTGTCCGCATAATAAAAACATTTTTGAAGGAGCGTAAATGAAAGGACAGATAAGTGGCTTTCTTTTATGGACAAAGTTTGGCTAGTATAGTTGTGTAAGCTCTCTTTGGAAAATAATGTAACAGCGAAAGCAACTGAGAAGATTTCTTCTAAAATGAGTTTGTGGCTAAATAAAATGTAGAGGAAGTTTTTTGTAATTCTTGTATGTTTGTTAATTTATTTATTTACTTATTTATTTATTTTTGGACAAAAGGGACACAAACAGATACATACTGTATCTAATGAAGTATCCACATATTACAATAAAAAAAAATATCATTAAAAGTTTAAAATTCTTATACTAACTGTAAGGCAATGACCTATTTACCATGAAAAAAATACAATTAGAAACATGAAAGTTAAGAATTATACACCAGCTACAATTTACATAAAGAAACCAAAAGTTATTTTACGCTCATAATATTACAAAAGTTAAATGTGCCGATCATTGTCTTTAAAATATTTTTCACATTTCTAAGAGTCATAAAGAAAAAGGTCAATGTTGACACAGTGCACTTTACTATGTGTTACTATTCGACAAAGGAGCGAGTTCTGAGCTGAGCATGAGTGCCTAAAAGGCATGTGAAATAGTTATCTCGTCCTTAAAGACCTTTGGGGAACATTATTATTAATTTGTTCCAAAATATTGGAAAAATCTATAAAATTATTTAAAAATTTAAATAAAAAAAATACAAAAATTCTTCCACCTACTCTCTAGTGACATCAAGCGAAAGTTATTACGTGCCAAAGAGATATCGTTATTGGGTATAACAAATTTTTGTTTATAAGACAAATAAACATTTAATAAATCTATTTTGAAGATTCCCCAACCTGTTACTGAAGGTAATTTGCTGTGGACTCCAAATAATGCTGGCAAAGCACAATTTGCTCAACACAAAGGAGTTAAACAAACACATGATGGATTTAACGTTATTGAAGGGTCTACATTTTCGTATGACGTAACCTAACATTTCTGCAGCTGAATTAGCGACCGATTCGACTTGCAAGTCGAAAACTAGTTTAGAGTCAAATATGACACCTAAATGTTTGGTAGTATTGACTGTGTTTAATAGAGTATTTTTTAAATGGCAGGGCTAAGTTACTTGGTTTTGATTTTGTGAGAACGTAATTGTTGTACATTTTGATACATTCAGAAAAAGACTATTATCATCGCAATATTTCCCTAACCAATCCAGATCACTCTAGATGTTGCTAAAAATGGTTGTGATAGAAAACCCTGAAGAGAAACAAACAACAAACACATTGTGACTTATCTTGTCAAAGTCGGTGTACACGGCATCCACCTGAATTCGTTGGTCCATGTTACCATGTAAGTAGTCAATATAAACAAATTTGTCTCCAGAGATCGACCACAAATAAAGCCATGTTGTTCCCAAATTATCACGTTTTTTACAAGAATAAAAATATATTCATAAATAATTTTTTCTGAGAGTTTTGGTATGACTGAGATCTTGCTTATAGGCCGATAATTGGTTACGTCACTCTTTTGACCACTTTTTAAAATCGCTACTACCATAGCAGTTTTCCACCTCTCCGGGAATTCAGCCACTCTAAGAGAGTAGTTGAAAAGCATTGTTAAAGGTATACATAAAGAATTAGCACATGTTTTAATAAAAATTGCGAACAACTTATCCAGCACCAGTCAAGTGCGTGCAATGCCTCTAAAACTTTATTTTCTGTTAAAACAACAGTCTACAAATTTAAATTATTTAAATTATTAGGGATTTGACACTCTCAAAGTATGTCCCGAATAAATCGGCTATATCGGAGCCACCTCTAACATACTTGCTACCCCAATGCATCTCGCTGGGTATCTTACTAACAAACTGTTTTTTAGAAAAAGCATAGTTCCAAAATCTTTTTGGATTATTAATGAAATCATCTTCTAGTGATCTGGTATATTTATTAAAGTCGATTTTAATTAAAGTTTTGCACCTTGCCCTTAACGTCTTAAATAAATTATAATCATTAACATTTTTGAATTTACGCCACTTTTTATAAATTTTATTTTTTTCCTTCACAGCTCTTATTGTAGCCTGGGAATAAAAAAATTGGAAAATATTTATTTTTTGAATACGTTGGTACATATTTTCTTAAAAAAGATTCCATTTTATTGTAAAAAATATCCAAACAATCATTAAGACATTTGTTGTTAAAAGCCCAGATCCGGTCAAAATTCATGATCTTTGATTTATTAATTGTTCGTTCGCTCGTTGAAAATTAAAATATGTATTACAATTAAATTCCAAAGGTTTATGCAATTCTACATCGAAAAGAAATTCTATACATGGGCGATATACATCCTCCTCCACAAAAGGACACGAACAATTACACAAAAACAAAACAAAACCACTATTAAATTGAAGCATATTATGGAAAGAGAGAGTGTCAAATAACGAGGAGTATTTAGGTTCAATGTTAAAAGGTTCAAAATACTGATTATTATCAACTTGTATCTATTGCGCAGATGGGACGTTAAAGTCACCACAAATCAGTATTATGTGATTTTCTTGTATTGATAAAACTACTCAATTTGGTTAAAAACTTACATATGCAGCAGAATTATTTGGAGGTAGGTAAACACAGCAGACAAACAAAATATTATTACCACCCAGATTTATACTAATCCATAAGTCCACAGCATCGCTTTGATATTCTGGAACTAGGACCGCACCATAGCCACTTTTCACTGCGATAAAAACTCCGCCACCTCAGATTTTGTACCAATGATAGATTCACGATCTCATCGAAAAACATTAAACATACTTAAATCAGCCAAGTCATGATCAAAAATTGAGCTATTCAGCCAGGATTCTGTACACTATATCAAGGTTACTTGTATAGATATTTTGTTTAAATTCATTTAATTAATGAATTTTAATGAAAATTGAATAATATAAAAAAAAGATTCAGTCATCTGTTTACTCTTTCAAATAATAGAAATTGTAGATGTTGGTATATATGGCACCTGTGTGTTTGTCTGATTTAAATATTTGCAACAGATTTTTCACCCGCTTCCACATATTCGAACTACGATGTTGTATTTTGTGCAGATTAGACTGAAAATCGGTATCTGGGGGTATTTAAGGGAGCAAGTTATGAATAAAGTCATCATTTTAAAATTCCAAATATCGGCGCTAACACAGCGGATGAACTTGTCATTTATGCCGATTTTTAGGTTTTCAGGACTAAAAAGTTTAAAATATATAACTATTCAAAAACCAGAGTAATTAAAAAGTAAAAGGTGAACGCAGATTTTAAACTCTGAAATCAGACTTCAAATTCTGGATTTAAACTTTATAAACTAAGAACTAAAACTTAAAAATCTGTATATAGACTTTAAATTCTGAATTCAGACTTCAAATTCTAAACTCTTTACTTTAAACTGTGATAAAAAATTTTAAACTCTAAATTTAAGTCTGATTTCAAAGATTGAAGTCCGAAATCTAATTTTTCCAATTGAAATTGTATTCAGACAGGTATAAAAACTCGATTGCTTCGTTTCAGGTTGGCAATTTGTGAATAAATTGGTTAAAAGTGCAAATCTTAATACGTACAAACATTATTTAAGTTTATTTAATGTCTTTGAATAGTTGTTTTAAATAAAAAGCTTATTTTGGTCAACAATGTTTTTAACTAAAGTATATAACATTTGGACCATTCTATATACCTTAGTGGGGTAACTGCTTCAACAATAATATTTTTAAAGGTAGATTGATTGTTGCTATTACTTAAATTTAAAATTATCTCGTTCTCGATGCACGTCTGGTAGTAACCTAACCCAGAACAATTAAACTACCAAGTTGATTAAAGAGAAGTTCTACCGGCTCAAGGAACATTATTTAAGAAAAAACTGTTTTAGAGTTCAAGTGTAACAGTAATAACAAGAACAGCAATAAAAAAAAACAACAATAACAAAACAACAACAAACAATAACAACAGTGGATAACAGTAATTAATTAGAAGATTGGAATGACAATAACTGTAATGACATAGCAGCGCGAAGATTTTGTTCTCGGCGTTCCAATGCGCGATGGTTAAATATCTATGGCCGCCTACGTAAAAAAATTGTAAATGCATTTTGCGGCGTTATTTATAAAAATAAATATAGACTATTATATATATTTTTAAAGTGTTCAGTAAGACTGATATCAGAGGAGAAAAATATATAGGGTGTCCCATTTAAAAGAAGGCAAGTTATGTCAATATCTTAAAAAGTATGACCTTTGGAAAAAATCTGAGTACGCTACTGGATTCTACGGAAAAAGTTCTATAAAGACCCGTTTTCACATTTACAATAACTTGGGAAAATGGGACACCCTGTACACTTTTTATAGCCATTAATACTGCCACGGTAGTTATTAAATTTACTACCTCTTGTTGGCAGCATGGCAGTCCTTCGATGACAGTGCATGATCATAGCAGGCAGTTACCCATCAAAGTATTGGCAACGCTCGAGAATGCTTAGCTTTGACTATTGTCTGTGTTGAGACCAAAACAAGGCAACGCAGGTCCGCATTCTACATAAACGAAGCGATCCAATTTTTAATATTCAATTACAATTTTCAATAGCGTCTTCAAATGTACATTTCAAGTTCAAAGCCTGAATTATAAAAAAAGACTATGATGTCTCTTCTATGCTTTTTTACAAACGTAAGGACATGTAAAACATAATGATAAACTAAGTTCTAATAAAAATAATATTCTTTTAAAGTTCGACGCGCTGACAAAGCTTCCAATTTTGAAAATACTAATATCACTATTACGAGTCTGCAAATAGTTAAGAGTAAATCAAAATATTTTTTCTTTTGTTCAAAACATTTTTTCAGGTGATGTGTGTCTAAAGTAAAGAAGCGTAGAAGTGCTACAAAAATTAAAAAAATACTTTTGTTAAATTCCTAATTTCCCGGAATTTAATAAAATCTAACTTAGATCTCGGAATGTATTAAATTCCGACTTAGATCTCGTAATTCATTGAATAAGGACTTAAAATCTCAGAATTTATTAAATTTTGGCTTCTAACTCGGCATTTAATAAATTTCCCAATTTAAATAGAAATTAAATAAATTTCGATTAGAAGTTGGTATTTATTAAATTCGGAGTTGAAATTTAATAAATTCCTAGTTAGATTAACTTAGGTCAGATTTAACTAAATTCCGAGATCTAAGTCAGAATTTAATAAATTCCGAGTTAAATTTTCAAAAATACGAGTCACAAGTCGGCATTTAATAAATTCCGAGTTAGAAGCCGGAATTTGAAAAATTATATTTTGAAATTTTGTAGTCCTTATATGCTTTCGCACTAAAACAATCCTAGGAAGATTAGTCTACCTAGTAAAACATGCAATTTCAAAAACTACTTCTAATTTAAGCTACATTTTTATAATTTTTTTACACTGCGAAAAAGTGAACAGGTGTCTTTAAAATAGTTATAATCAAAAGCAGTGTTATCGTGCGGGTCATACGATTTATCAACGACAAACTTTTTAAGTTTGTTTTTCTTTTATAACGTGTAATCATATCCTCCGCATAAAATCCGGAAGATGAATTAGATAGACCTATGATATTTTCATATGAAAAAAGAGGATAAGGATATAAACACCAGCAGTTGCAAAACCTTTGAGCCATGTCACTTCAAAGTCAGATTGACAAGTCAGTGACAAAATGAGTAATAAAAAACAATTTTCGGGTTTTCTGCATCCACAAGCGAAAAAAAATGGTATTAAATCTAATAAAATATTACGACAATGAAAATTCACCGGCCAATAACCAGGAGACAGTAGCAAAAGCTCTGGAAATCGGTATAAAGACTGTACAGAAAATTGTGCATGAAAAAAAGCATAATTTACTACCGAAGAAGACAGACAGACAGAAGACTTAAGTGACAATGTAAAAATGGATGTTCGTAATGCAATTTACGATTTATACACATCAAAAACTAATATAACCCTTGTGCGAGTTGCCACACATAGCAATTCAAAATTTAAAAAAGTGGTATTTTTAGACGAGACTTGGATATTTTCTAATGGAAGTGGTTCGAAATCTTGGCAGGACGAGTCTGCAAAAAGTGTCAAGAGAAAAAAGGAATGTGGGACGGGAAAACGGTTCATCATTTTGCAAGCAGGTTCTTCAACAGGATTTCTCCCAGGTGCAAGTTTACTGTTTTCTTCAACATTCAAAAGTATGGACTACCATGATAATATGAACTGTGAATTATTTGAAAAGTGGTTAAAAGAACAACTGATTCCAAATTTAGATGCTCCACCTTTGATCGTTCTGGACAATGCATCTTATCATTCAAGAATCTTAAATAAACAACCTACCTTCCTGGAAGAAAAGTGATATTTATGACTGGCTAATAAAACAAAAACAAAATCCTTTACCCAATATGCTGAAACTAGAACTTCTTTTAATGCAAAATCTATTAAAAAACCAACAATATATACCGTAGGTGATATATTACGGGAAAATGGACATGAGGTTTTACGACTGCCGCCATACCATTGCCAGTTTAACGCAATAGAATTAATATGGGCTGGGGCAAAATCATATTACGAAAAACACGTGAAAGATGGTCTTACATCAGATGAAGTGCAAATTGTTTGGCAAGATTCATTAAATTATATTACGCCGGAGTACTGGAAGAAATCTGTGGAACATACGGAGAAATTAATATGGGATTGGTGGAATCGAGAACGAGTTTTAGATGTCAAAATAGCACCAATGATCATTGCGCCATTTGAGGACGACTCAGAAGATGAGGACTTTTTAAGTGATGATGATATTTTTTAGTTTTATTATATTTTATTTTTTAATATTAAAAAGTTTCTGACGGATTATATTAGACTTTGACGTGTATAAATCATAAATTGCATTATGAATATCCATTTTTGCGTCGTACCTTAAGTCTTTTGTCTTTGGATTTTTTTCGTGTACATTTCTTACTCTTCTTCTGAAGTATATTATGTTTTTTTTCATGAGCAAGTTTCTGTACATTTCTTATACCGATTCTCAGAGCTTTTGCCACTGGCTCCTGGATATTAGCCAGTGAATTTTTATTAGATTTGACACCATTTTTTTTGTTTACTTTTTTAGTACATTTGTACTTTTGTAGGCAATAAATAAATAATTATAGAATACTTGTTCCAATTTTAAAGCGTGTTTAAAATAAGTAATTTTTTTTATTAATTATAAGACAAAATTTGAAACTCGGGACTAACGAAAAACACAAGATATATATATATATATATATATATATATATATATATATATATATATATATATATATATATATATATATATATATATATATATATATATATATATATATATATATATATATCCTACTATATTCCGAGCGCCCGTACATTGACGATTTACTATATTCCAAGCGTCCGGCTCCAACCGGGCGCCCGTATATGGACGCTCGGTTGTTTCGCCATGGATATCGTGTCTACGTGACTATAAAAGTCCACAGACCGAATTTCAAAAATTTTTTTTTGGACGCCCGGAAAATAGTAAAGCTGTTTTTCTTGCATATTACAGCATATTTTTAGTACAGCGAGGTGACCGACAGAGGCGGCATAAGCGTCACTTAAATATGCTCTTACCGCATATTCTACAGGCAGACTGACGATTTCCAAGCGTCCTTTACCGACTATCCACATGACAACGCTGGAAAGTAGATTTGCATACATGCGCTTTTTATTTATTCTTTAGTTGTAGTAGGTACGAGACGATCGATTTTCAGTAGCACTTTAGCGAGCGGCCAGGACGGCCGCATTTTAAAATCTTGCTTTTTAAAGGATGCCGATGCTAGTAGCGCCAAAGCCAAACGACAATTAGGAGATTGCATTGTAATATAAAATTAAGTTGTTTTGTTCCTTATTCAATTCGGCGGCTAATTTTACGATATTCAATAGAAAGACAGATGATAAATTATTGTATGTAAATTAGGGGATAGGAATTAGGATTAGAATTAATTGTCTTTTTAACTGAAAAAGGAGGTTCTCAATCGTCTGCAATGTATTTTTTATGTATGTTCGCGGATTTCGCCGGAACGCCTTGACCGATTTTAACGTTCTAGGGCTCATTTTGTGCGGAAATTCTCCAAGTTGGTCCCATTTTTTGTTGTACTACGAAATTGTTAAAGGGTGAGGGTAAAAAGGGGGTTAATTAGTTCAAAGCGTGTCATCTTTGGAAAATAATTGGAAAAATGTGTGATTTTAAAGATGTTTAGTTTGCGCAATTTTTGAGTTTAATAATTTGACTTTTTAATCGAGGGAATGAAAGGGGTGATAGGGGGTAAAAGAGGCGAAAGGGTGCAAAAAATTGGAAATGTTTGGAAAACATTCAGTAAAATACAGTTTAATTATATCATCAAGGCCTTAGGTCAATCCGTATTTATTTTGTCACATGGGAGGGTTGCATCCCCCTTAAGTGTTGCATGTCATTGAGGTCAAATAATCCATTTTTCTGTATACAGGGTGATTATGATAGGGGGTAAAAAGGGCGATAGGGGATAAAAAATTGGAAATGTTCGAAAAATATGTAGTAAAATATAGTTTCTATATATTATCAAAATTTTAGGTCAATTGGTATATATTTTGTCACATGCAACCCTCACACTTAAGGGTAGCGAGAGGGCGGAGTAAAATATAATGTTGCATGTGATTTTATCACTTTTTGAGGTCAAATAATTCATTTTCGGCGATACAATGTGCGTATGTACCTTTGCTAGCTTTCTGTATACAGGGTGATAAAAAAATATGATAGGGGGTAAAAAGGGCGATAGGGGGTAAAAAATTGGAATTGTTTGGAATATATGTAGTAAAATACAGTTTCATTACATCATCAAGATTTTCGGTCAATCCGTATTTATTTCACATGCAACCCTTCGCATTAAGGGTAGCGGAAGGGGAAGGGGGTAGTAAAATATAAAATATAATGTTGCATTTTAAAAGTTTTTGAGGTCAAATAATTCATTTTCGGAGATACAATATACGTATATACCTTTGTTAGTTTTCTGTATACAGGGTGATTAAAAAATATTCACCCATTACAATATATTTATATACATACATTAAGCTCCCCAAAAAACACGTTCTGTACAAAGTTAGCGATATTCTGTCAAAGATATTTCTGGTTTTTATATCACAAAATTTACTATACTGGGTGATAGTAAAAAACAAAAAATCACTAAAAAGTTCAAAATAATTTTTTAATAAAAAATTAACCGCCTTAAAAAATAGATCTCAAAATAGATAAACTAAAAAGTAAAAAAAATAAATTAAACAAAAAATGTTATTTAGTGTGTTTCTATTAGGTATACCTAGTTATTGATGGAATTGGCGCCGACCTCAAAAATCGCATCAGGCGGCGGCCTGGCGGCGATGTATATAACCTACTGGTAATAAATATTGCATCAAGAATTTTTTTTTATCAAAGTTTAAAGACAGATATTTCAGTTTCAAAACGCAACATCGAGATGTGGTTTTCGGTATTCGTTTTATCGATCCGTTGGGTTTGCGCTTTTAGTATTGTACGGTCGCATATGCCCACCTCAAATAATACATACAGGGCGTAAAATAAAACACTTGTATGTTCTCAAAAGTTTGTTACCTCCTAAAATTCTCAAAAAGAAATTTAAATATTTTTGCTTCTCATCAAGGTAATCTCTGATAAAATAGAAAAAAAATATTTTTGGCATTTTTTTGACATTTTCGTTTCTTTGCTATATACAGGGTTTTTACGAAAATTTGGACAATTTTATACAAATGGAGCTTTATCTTAACAACCTGTACACAAAACAAAATTTTATTACCTGAGTTATGATCAGTAGTTATACCGTTAACGTTACCAATAATAGGTTTAGATACAGGGCGTATCAAAACTAGAACTAGCTAGAATTTACCTAACACTGATTTAATGTATTCTATAGATTTTTTTATTATTCGATTTTCAAATTATGTCAGACGGAAAACGATTACAATATACCTGTTATGCAACTTTTGTGACCTATAACCCTTTTTGCCGAAACGGTTTTTTCATATTTGCTCGAGCCATTTTATTAGTCTAGCTACAGGGGTATTGGCGTTTAGTTGAAAAAGAGATATATCAATTCACCCTGAAAACCCAAAAATTCATTTAAGAAATGCAAGAAAAGACAATTTTATTTATTCGTAGTACCAGGAATTGATATAAAAAATCTTTAAGAAGAAATTGAATTTTACTGACTCTACAGGGTGTTACAAATTTGAGTGTATGCAATATGCATGGAGATCTGAAAAACCGTAAAAAATACAAAGTAGGTGAAAAGGTAAGCGAAGATGTGCAATATGGTGTTTAAAAATGTTCCGTTTACAGATTGATACAATTACTAACCACTTCGGAGATATTCGTATAAATACGATTTTTCCTGATTTCGTATTTATTTTTTTCCTGACTTTATTTCAATAGGCATTTAAAAATAAATTTTAATTATTGTAGCCACTTTATCTTCTCTACAAGACGGCATTAGCAAATTTTAAATGCGACGTTTCTTTTTCGGACCACCATCATCAAATTATTTTTTTAAAATACGGACCTGGAGTTTTTACTTAATTTTGTAGGATCTTTCAAGGGTTATTGATTATTAATCCGTATTTAAAAATAAATTTTGCCAATTTATGGCAAATTTTAACTCTACAAGATGGAATTATAACATTTTAAGACCGAAGTTTCGTATTCAGGCCACCCTCATCAACTTATTTTTTTTAACAGACTTGGATTTTCGATTAAATTTTTTTGAATAATATATCTATCTCACTATAGGTCCTTGTTATAAAAAAATGAAGTACAAATCCAGATGCGTATTTAAGAAAAATAATTTGCTGATGCTGGGTCGAAAAGGAATTTAAAATTTGATAATGCCGTCTTTTAGAGAAGATAAAGTGGCTACAATAATCTAAAATTTATTTTTAAATACCTATGGAAATACTGCCAGGAAAAAATAAATACGCAATCGGGAAAAATCGTATTTATCAGAATATCTCCGAAGTGGTTGGGAATTTTATCAATTTGTAAACAGATTGCGCATCTTCGCCTACCTTTTAACCTACCTTGTATCGCTTACGGTTTTCCAGATCTCCATGCATATTGCATACCCTCAAATTCGTAACACCCTGTATAGTCAATACAATGCAATTTCTTTTAAAGTTTTTTTGCACCAATTCCTGCTACAACCAATAAAAAAATTGTCTTTTCTTGATTTTCTTAACTGAAATTGTCAGTTTGGGATTTCAGGGTCCATTGATATATCCGTTTTTTCAACTAAAACGAATACCCCTGTATCTAGACTAATAAAATAGCTAGAGTAAAAATGAAAAAACCGTTTCGACGAAAAGGTCCATAGATAACAAAAGTTGTATAACAACAGGAATATTGCAATCGTCTTACGTCTGACATAATTTCAAAATCGAATAATAAAAAAAATCTATAGAATACATCAAATCAGTGTTAGGTAAATTTTAAAGTTTTGATACGCCGTGTATCTAAATCTGCTATTGGTAATGTTAACGGTATAACTACTGATCATAACTCAGGTAATACAATTTTGTTTTGTCTACAGGTTGTTAAGATAAAGCTCCATTTGTTTGAAGATGTCCTAATTTTCGTAAAAACCCTGTATATTGCAGAGAAACAAAAATATCAAAAAATGCCAAAAATATTTTTTTTTGTATTTTATCAGAGATCATCTTGGTCAGTAATCGGTAACAAACTTTTGGGAAAATGCAAGAGTTTTATTTTACGCCCTGTATGTACTATTTGAGGTGCGCATATGCAGTCGTGCTATTAGAAGCGCAAACCCAACAGATCAACCAAACGAACACCGAAAACCGCATCTCGATATTGCGTTTTGAAACTGAAATATCTATCTTTAAACTTTTTGATAAAAAAATTCTTGATGCAATACTTATGACCAGCAGTTTAGGTGAAATTTTGCAACAGCAAATATTTTTTGATTAATTTTTTTTCGACTTTCTAGTTTATCTATTTTTTTAAAGGCGTTTAATTTTTTATTAAAAAAATATTTAGATGTAAAACGAGATGTAAAATAAGGGCCAATTTTATATTGTCATTTTATTTTGACATTTGCTTCAGATTATTGATAGCGGAAAACTTTTCAAATTAGCAATATTTCAATGTTTATTATTAAAACTAGTCAGTCTTAATACCATTAATCAGATCAGATCAAAATTTCAAATATATGAAAATTTAATATCTTCCTTTGAGTAAAGTAAAGTTTATATGAACTTAAGTATTGAAAGAAATAATAGCTATATAAAGAAATAAAAAAATAAAATATTTAGAGTGATGATGAGATATTACATTTTCAAAATTGTAATTGATTTGATGCAGTGGTCCTGTGGGGGTTAGAGCTCCACCCGGAATTTGTAGCAAAACAGATAAAACCATACCTCGGTTCTCCCAGAAGACCCAATTTTGTAGTTTATACAATCAGAACGACCGTACAAAATCTAATTTAACGCCCCCGAATTTTTTTTCAGGGGATCACCTCTGATTTGAAAAAAATAGCTAGTCCTCTAAAATTACAACATATTCAATAAAAGTCTGAAATGGTCAATTTTAGTTTTTGCTATATTCTCTTCATTTACAATATGTGGTTTGTTTTTCATCTCACGTATTTGAATTGCTAGAATATATCGCATGAATGTTGTTGTGAACATTTCCTTAAAAAATAAACTTCACATATATTAGAGCCAAACAAGACGACCCCCCTCTATTAAAAATATAGACTAGACAAAAGTGAGGATCTTTTTCTTCATCGTCAAGAAAAATGATAATTACCCCTCCACTAAAAAATAAGTATCGACGCCCTGTGCCACTTATCGCCCTAGATTTAATTTTTTGAAAAATATAATCAAAGTATTTCCAAATTTAATGCTCATGATAAGTTAACTAGATAGAAAATTGCAATAATACATTATTGCAATTACTTTGAAGCAGCAGATATACCTAAGTGAAAACATTTCTGAATTGGGACTGCTCCTGTAAGCTAACGACTTTTAATTTTATTAGTTTTAATTAATAATCTGATTATCTTGTATCATCGCATATTACACGGGGTTCATGATAAAACGAGTTAAGTAAGAAATAACTGTTTTCTTGAACTTTGACATTTTTTCTTACTTCTCAGGATATTTTTAGCTATTCCTATATTTTTAATTAGTATTTTTAATGACTTTTTGAGCAAAAATTTTACTATTCATATGCTTGTATTCACCGAAGGTATAAAAATAAATTATGCTCATCAATAGGCGAAAATAAATTAGTGGCGTTTGCTCCTTCAAATAAAACGTTTTAAAGAAACGTAGACTTTGAGGAAATTATAAAGAAATTTGATTAAATCAAACAGGGAAAAATTACTTTTAAAATGGTTTAGGTTATACTAACAATAATTTTTATAGCGTACAATCCTACAAAATTTTTGTATTGCTATTTGCTGGCAATGATTACCGAGAACCCAGAAGAAAGTTATTTGTCAGCTCAACCAAAACTTATTCATATTTTGGTTTTCGAAACATTCCATATTTGCGTCCCTATGTTGGTGTAGAATATGAAGTATATTAACGAAACCCGAGATGAAACCTCATTCATTAATAAGCGCCATCCGTTTAGTCAAAATATTGCAAAGGAATTAAGCCTCCAAATATGAGATATGTAAATAGGAATTACATTTTTTAATAAACACAAACCAATTTTATTTGTATTAAAAAATACTGTTAAGATGCTTAGACGTAGAATGAAAATATATATTGTAGTAGTCCAATAGTGGTTTAATTAGATATTAGGTAGTTTTACTTTATAATTTATATGTGGGTATTATAGTTGTACTGGTAGCACAACAGAAGTAATGTAAAAGAGACGATATTTTATTTAGACTCGGGTTAAATTGTTTATATCAAGTGAATTAGAATGTTAATAATTAATCCCTAAAAAATCTCTCATTTAATATAGTTTAGGTATTTTAATAATTTTTGTATGAAAAGATTTTGTAAAATAAAAAATACCTGACTGTAAAGAAATGGCAAGCCGCTTTCATGCTCTATAGTGCAACTATCCACTAAACAATATGCAAAACGCATTTCAACTAAAAGTAGTCTTTTCTAATCCACTCAGTACAATTCGCGGACAACTCTTTGCAGCGCCAGTAAAAGCCACTGGGTACACCCTAAAAACCGATTGGCTGTCTCCAAGTCACGATATCCAAATCGATGTGAGAGGCAAGGGGAAGGTGATTCCGCTCGCGCTGGCGCCCGCCGTTTTTAGCTTCCTTTATTAACATAGCAGGCGTGCCGTATCGTTCTTGGTTCATGCGTGCGTTAACTTTACACCTAATTAGTGTTTTGTGATTTGTGAGTAGTTCAGTGTAAGTTATTGAGATCAGGTAAGTCATATACTTAATAAGAATTCACTTTGGTACTATTTCTGGGTTGTTTTCAAAGATAGATTTAACAATACCTACTCAATAAATTAAACAAAAGTAGGGTACCAGGTTTCTCGCGGCAAAAAAGAGCACAAGAAAGGAATGTCTGAGGGAGTTATTTAGAGACATATTCGAAAAAAAATCTTTTGTAAATCGGGTAAACAACTAGGTGAACTAGGTAAAATATCATCATCTATAACCAGATGCGAAAAAAAGTCATACCTATTTGTGATATCCTGGGATTTTTTTTTAAATCACAGATACCTAAAAAATACGATAACTTTTTACTATGATTGTTTAAAATTTGCTGGTTGAGGAGGCAGTTCAATTAAATTGTAAAATATATAGATATACCCGATGTTCGAATACATGCTTGAAAAGAGGACATGCCTGTTAAAAAGTGGGTGTGGTAACCCCACATTCAGAAAAACAGCATTATCCTTAACGTTCTTTTTAGGTAGGTACTACCTAGTAGGTAGGTTTAATAAAAATTTTGATCTTGCCTGTTTTATATTTCTTTCTATGTAAATTTTTAGCTTTTTATGGTTAAAAACTAGATATTCGGAAAGGTACTGGCGGTATTTCATGAGAAATAAGAGCAAGAGTTATTACAAACTACAAACATACGTTCTAAAATCGTTTGTTTCTATAAAAAGTTGTCAGTTAATGATATGAGTTTGCTTATACAGGGTGTCCCACTTAAGATAGACACAACTCAATATATCTCCGTCGTGTCTTTGAGGATTTTTTTCATTTTTGATACACGAGTGTAGGACTATGGCGTGCGCAGTTTTCTTAGGCTACGGGACTTCATAGGCGTACGTTTTAACGGGGGCTTGAATTTTCTTCTTTCAAGAGTACCTAATCTACTTTTAGAACCTGATTTAAATCAAATCTAATGCAACCTATCGAATAGTCATTATCTAAAATACTTACGTTCCAATTTTTATAAGTATTGATACAGGGTGTCATTAAAAATAACTTTGTTTCAATATTTTAAAAAACATAATGAAACCTACGACGAGATTATAACAAGCTTGTCAGCGGACATGTCATTTGAAAGGGTATTAAATAGACAAGTTTTTAAAGTAATTTAAATACTTGCAGTGCAACTTATGCACTCTGTCTAATAAAAAGGACTCACCAAGTTCTTACTTGAGTTCAATTTTGTTTCAGATTAAAATTCCTGATGATGTTTTAACCGAAAATACTAAATTAGCTGCACATCCCGAACTTTCACCCTGGGTCGTCAAAGCAAAGGTTACAAGAGTAGAGAACGCTCTTAACAATAATTATGGAATTTACCAACAAGAAGGCAAAGTTTGCTCAGATTCGTTGTCGAATGGAAATGAGCCTGCAAAAGAACATGAAACTAAACTCCTAAGCATCAAAAGAAATATATTTGGGAAATCCTCGAAAGAATCTTTACATCAGAATAAAAATTTAAAAGATCTGGTGTCATCTGAACTACCAGCTTTTAATAAAGACCCTTATGATTTCGATGAAAACGTCGATTCCTCTAAGAGTAGTAATTCAAATTTTGAAAATGATACGTCCGACAGTTTTTCTACTAAACGGGTAAGTATCAAAACTTAGGGTGATAATTACGACGTCATTCTTTTATCACAGAAAAGGGGAAAAAATATGTAAAGTGCTAATTATTTCCTACAAATACTTTCAGAGAAAAGTTGAAAATGAAATGTTCGTTTTTTTTCTCTGATATGCTAAAGAGTAAATTCCGCGATTATACCCCATTCTTTTATAATACCGAAATCCAAATTAAGTTTAAAAACTGATACTCTGCATACGATTCCAGAATTAGTAGATTTCTTGGTAAAAATTATTAAAACATTTATGTATTTGAATTTATTATTTAATAGGCACTTATTTTAATTTACTTTAAATACTTTTCTTAAGATTCGACTTGTTCAAATTTTAGCTAGAAGAAATTTCTATTTGGGTAAAGAGGTTTCAAATTAATAAGTAAGGTGGTGTTTAACGCAACATCAGCCTTTTTATTACTAAAATGATGTTTGTAATAAAATCAATATTTTCAAATTTCAACAAAATTTTGCCTTGATAGTTCATTTTAATTTTTACTTTTCCAAAATGTTTTCATGGTTTTGTATTATTATGAAACAACATTTTGTGTTAAATAATGTATGTTTCAAAACTTCCATTTTCTTAATTGAAAGAAAAAAAATAGCTGTCCTCACTTTTATATCACTTCTAAAAATCAGTAACCTATTACAGATAATATCTATTTATTTTTAAAATAAGTGATTTTTTATTCGGACATGTCATTTGAAAGGGTATTAAATAGATAAGTTTTTAAAGTAATTTGAATACCTGTAGTGAAACTTATGCATTTGTAGTAGTGGAAGAGAGGTAAAATAAATTAATAAAACACTTTTATTCATTGTATTTATAATGGCCTAGTGTCTGTGACGAACAATACAGGTACCTGGTAATGAACTTATAAAAAAGTGGAAAATACAATACAAATAATCATTTTTTTGGATGCAAATAACTGTAAAAAACTTTAACATATCTGAATTCAGATAACAATATTAATGTCATCCCTAAAGATCCTACGACTAAATACAAAACTGAAATTAACAAAACAATAGAAAGCACTAATTGTATATTAACTCAGTCTGGGAAGTTTTCCTTAAAAGTTATGAACCCACAGCCTCCTAAATTATATTCACTTATAAAACTTCATAAACCAGATAACCCCATTAGACCGGTTGTATCCTTTGTTTCTGCCCCGTCAATGAAAATATTAAATAAACTTATAGATATACTTCACAGATATTGCAACTTTATACCAAAATTTCGTACAAAAAAAATCCTATACGTTAATTAACAAAATTAAAGACTTAAATATACCTAATAATGCCTAATCTCATTTGACGTTAAAAATTTATTTCCTAGCATCCCACCCTTAGAAACAATAGCGGTAATAGAGGACTTACTAATATAATAATATAATATGTCTAAAACAAAATTATTTTCAATTTAACAATACAATTTACACCTCAACGGAAGGCTTAATTATGGGTAACCCTTTATTTAAGTCCCTTATTAGCGAAGTTTTTTTATGGATAATTTAGAAAAGAATTCTATTCATACTCACACGTTAGCAAATCTTTGTCAATTTTGGCAGACGATATTCTCGTTTTATTTACAGGTACTGATAGACAACTTAATACCTTTTTCAATCTTATTAATTCCATTCACCCAAAAATTAAATTTACAATCGAAACTGAAATCAATAATTCAATTAATTTTCTTGACTTAACTATTAAACGTTTTAATAATAAACTTAATTTTTCAATTTATCGTAAACCCTCATATACAGATAGTACAATACATAATTCTTCACACCACCCAATCCAACACAAATTAGCAGCATATAACAGTATGGTATATCGTTTACTCAACGTACCTATGTCAAAATAAAATTTCGACATAGAACTTAATATTATTAAACAAATTACTGTTAACAATATCCTATCAGTAAACCAAAAAATAATTTCTCTATCCTCACTTAAATTGGCAAACCTAGTACTAGCATAGCACGTTTTTTAAATAGTCAGCAAATTAAAGTAGCGTACAAAACGAATAATGATTTAGGTTCAATTATTAATAATAACAAAGATAAAAGACTCTTATCTAAAATAAAACAAATACTCCACTTACGCTGAACATTTAAAAACAAAGAATCACATTTTTGATGACAATTTCAAAATTTTACATGTAGAACAAAAAAGTCAAACATTAAATTTGTTAGAAGCTTTAGAAATTAATAAATTTAAACGTTCTGAATGTATTTTTAATGACCAGTCAGATAAGAATAATTCCCCTCTTTTAAATTTGCTTAGTCTTAATAAAATTACTAATAATAATTCACATTTGTTATCAAAACACAGTAGTACGTCTAGGACAATTTATGTAAATCGTATATGTATATTATTACGTTCTGTATTTTCCCCTTTTTTATATTGTTCAACAGTTAGGGGTAAATAAGTTCATTACCAACCTGTATTGTTCGTCACAGACACTAGGCCATTATAAATACAATGTTATTTTTTTAAATCCTTACATTAATTTGAAAAAGTTGCTGTGTCAACGAAACATGTGTCATGTTTGACAATATACAAGTGAAAATCAAAAACGATTGTTCTTATTATAAACTATTTTAATGGATTTCCATCAAGTAAGAGCCGAAACCATCAAGACTTTTATTTAGTTTTTTTTACAGTCAAATTTCTGTACCATTTTTCGAGACTTTTTGATTTTGATTTGATGGTTTTAATTTGTTTTTATGTCCTAATAAGATTTAAATTAGCAGCGTAAGTTTTATTAAAATCAGCGAGAGGATGTATAAATATGAATGAAAAACCAATAAACAATAATACCAGTATTTTTTTAAAAAGCAACTTATGACCTTCAATAATTTCGTGGCCGAGGTCGTGGCATTTAAGATCACCCTACATATTAAAAAATCTCACACATTTTTTACATGAGTTCTTCTTTTTTAGATCAAAATTCCTGATATTTCATTTGAATCTACCAAATTAGCTGCACATCCCAAATCTTCAGCGTCTGTAGTTGAATTAGGACTTACAGAAGTAAAAAATGATCCTGACAAATTTGGAATTTACAAACAAAATGGCCAAATCCGCAGAGGAAAAAAGAAGATGGACTTCTGTTTTTACTGCGAGACGGCTGTTTTGAATTTTGCTAGACATGTGGCACGGAATCATTCATATGAAATCGACGTTCAGAGAATATTATCCAACCCTCCTCGTAGTGAAGAACGAAAAGGTCTATTGGACATTTTACGAAAAAAAGGAAACTTTATAAATAGTAACGTTGCCTGTAAACCTGTTCAAAGTTTGCGTTCAAGAAAAACTATTTTGGCTTGTGACAATTGCCTTGGTTTTTTTTCTTCAAAATTTTTATGGAAGCATAGAATTAAATGTACGAAGATAAAAAGCAAAGATCACAAAGCAACTGCTCAAAATATATTATTAGCTAATTTGAAAATAGACCCAATGCTTAAAGATGCCGTTTTCCCTAGGATGAGGCCGGACGAAATTTCTCTAGTCGCAAAAAAAGACCCAATCATTTGTGCATTTGGGGCCAGGTATATTAAAATTCATAGAGATAAACATTTTGTTAACGTTGCTTCTAGAAAAATGAGGGAAATTTCTCGATTGCTAATGGAACTTAAAAAAATAGACCCTACTATTACTTGCCTATTTGATGCTTTGAAACCTAAACATTTTGACAATCTAGTAGTGGCCACAAAGATAGTTGCAAAATATAACGCAAAAAGGGATAAGTTTGACTCTCCAACCTACGCAATGAACATGGGAACCTATCTAAAGCAATGTGCTGAAATAGCCATTGTGTTTGCTCTAAAAAGAAAAGCAATCGCCGACACAATTGTATCTGCTGAAGCAGAGGCAGATTTAAGAACACTAATTAACGTTATAGAGTCACAATGGCAATATGAAATCTCAAGCCAGGCTGCCAATGACCTCAATTTAAAAAAATGGAACAAGGTTACGCTAGTGCCCCTTGCTAGTGACCTAAAATTATTTAAAGATTTTTTAATTTTAAATGCAAATTTAGCCGTTACAGCTCTTAAAAAGAATGATAATATAAACGACTATCAAAAGCTTTTGGAGACCATTTTTTGCCGTGTTATTTTATTAAACCGCAGACGCCCAGGTGAACTCCAAAGATTAAAACTGGACACCTATGAAATTTCAGAAAACAGCAGTTCTTCGTTAAATTATGAAGAATTCTCGGAAGTGGTGTCACCAACCGAAAAGATTCTTCTTAAAAGGTTCAAAAGGATTGTCATAAGGGGCAAAAGAGGACGTGGCGTTCCGGTCCTTTTTAGCCCCGATATTCAAGAGCACATAAAAATTTTATTAAGTTACCGAAAAAAATTTGTCAGTGAAAAAAACTTATTCCTATTTGGAAATCCACGATCAACTGAACCTATATGTGGTTACAAAATTTTACAAAAATATTCAAAATCATGTGGAGCAAAAAACCCGTTAGCAATCACGGCAACCAGACTAAGAAAGCACTTGGCCACTCTTACACAAATAATTGATATGTCTGAAAATGATTTAGAGCAGTTGGCTAACTTCATGGGACACACCATTGGGGTGCACAGGGAAAGCTACCGTTTACCGAATGATATATATCAAACCGCTAAAATATCCAAGCTCCTACTGCTTATGGAGAAGGGACAAGCTGGTCAGTTCAAGGGAAAAACGCTTAACGATATTAACCTCAATCTCGAAGAAGATTTGTTAATAGACAATGTTCCAGAAGTACGTAATAAATCGCCATTACCGGAAATATTAGAACCTTCAACTTCTGAAACTCCCAAGAAGAAAGAAAAATATCTTTTAAGCAAGCCAAAAAGAGTGCTTATTAAGTGGACCAATGAACAAAGAAATATTGTTACTGAATTTTTCTCGCAGCATATAAGAGACAAAAAGGCTCCAAAGAGATACGAGTGCGAAGAACTTAAACGTCTTCATCCCGAAGCGCTTCAAAATAAAGACTGGCTTAAAATTAAAGTTTTTGTTCAAAACGAAGGTAAAAAAAGCAAATGTTCGGAATTTAAAAATTAAATATATTTTATTCAAGAAAATTTAATAGGTGTTAGAACTTGCAAAATTGCAACTAAATGTTGGCATTACTATGTTCTAAATCTTTGTTTTGGGAACATTATGTTAATTTTAAATATTGCATTAAAACATTCTGCTTACAGTGCTTACTGCTCTAAATCGACGAGCCAATTTTAAAAAACAATTGTTTCTAAAAAACTTATTTTTTAAAATTTAAACTCCATATATCCCCAAAAACGAACCTTGAAATATATAAATTTATTTTGTAAGGGGTTGAAAGTTCCCATATAAATTAGGCCAATATATTTTTTGCAACTTTTCGGTGGTTAAACAACCTAAAAGAACACAAACTTAGTTTAGATGGATGTGTAAAATAGGGAGAGTAAATCAGTCAGTTTGGTGGGTAACCAAGAGATAAAATTTCGTATTCCTTTGAATAAATAAAAAACATTTGTTTTTTTTATAGTTCATAAAAAGCTAATTAGCAAACAGACCACAAAACTATTAGATATTATTAATGTAAACATTTTTATTGCTAATCTTGTGTAAGCAAGATTATAGATTAGTGTTTATCGGTAATAAGAACACATATTCGAGTTTTAAACCAGCTATGAACATTTTCCCAACATGCTGTGCTGTGCATATCTGGATTAAAATTCTTGCAAAGTTATTATCTAAATTAATGATGTATTATTAAAGTAGTGCACACCTCACAATCTGTGTAAATGTACGGGTGGTGCTCGTAAGATAACTAACTAACTTATCTGGAAAATTATAGAAGTTAGGAAAAATATATGTACAGTGTGTCCCAGGATATATTTTTGAAAAGTCAAGTATGCCTTGATAGGAGCGATTTTTTTATTTTATGTGCAGGTAAAGTATATTTTTTGTAAAAGGTATAGACATATTTTTAGAAAAAGTGGTTTGAGAATGAAATATTAGGCCTACATGTCGAATTTTAAAGATATCCCACGACTTTAATAATTTCGCATTATGGATTAAACAGCGAAATTGTAATATTATTAAAGTCGTCCGATATCTTAAAAATTCGACATATAGGTCTAATATTCCATTCCAAAAAAAGTTTTCCTAATGTGTTTTTTTTATATCTTGTTCAAAAAATGTACTTCATCTACACAGAAAATAAAAAAAAATGTTTCTATCAAGTCATACTTGACTTTTCAAAAATAAAAGTATGACTGAAAATAATCGCTAATCAAGCAGGCAAAATATTTGGTTATTTACACCTCTTTATTCACCTATCCTGGGATACACTGTCTATAAAAGTTTATTGATGTAAAGCGAAGTTCTATTATAATATTTTTGTTTGTATAGTATACTCGTATATAGAGTGAATCGTTTCCCGTGGATCACTATCAGCTTCATCATATTAAATAGTACACGCTATATATCTTAACATTTTTAAATTCAATACAATGAATTCTAATAATTACATTGCCATGTCATGTACTATTCCTAAATTCATTTGTTTTCGTCATATTAATATTTCAAATTTGCTATTTTGGACATAGAATATAAATGGTTTGATTCATAATAAACCGGTTAACACTTTCCTGTTTTTCTTTCTTAATCTCCTTAAACTGGCATCAACTTTCGTTTAAAATGGGAAGCTAAAATTTATGTCCGGAAGTTGATATAAATTTATAGATATGTATAACTAAGATAGAACGTGCAAATCGTTTTATTATATGAAACCATTTTAGAGCTAGTTAAAGTGTCCAAAATGTCAGATTTTATGTCAAGAAAAAAAAAATAGAATTTGGGTTAGGCATAGGACAGGTTACATGAAATGTAATTAAAATTCATTCTAGAATTTAAAAATGTAAAAATATAGATGATGTCCCATTTAAAATATCGAAATTAATAGTAACCCAACTAAAACGATTCACTTTGTCTATATAAAAATATAAAATAACTATAAACTTTTATATTAGTTTATAATAAAACCACTCGTTTTCGATTTTCTTTTGTATATTGTCAAACATGACATATGTTTCGTTGACACAGCAACTTTTTCAAATGTAAGGATTTTAAAAAATAACATTGTATTTATAATGGTCTAGTGTCTGTGACGAACAATACAGGTACCTGGTAATGAACTTATTTACCCCTAACTGTTGAGGAATATAAAAAAAGTGTGAAATACAGAACGTAATAAATATAAATATGGGAATTTTGCGGGTAATAGAAAAAAGATGTGAACTTAATAGTCTATACAATTTACATATATTATCCTAGGCATACTACTGTGTTTTGATAACAAAAGTGAATTATTATTAGTAATTTTATTAAGACTAAACAGAATTATACAAATTTAAAAGAGGGGAATTATTAATATCTAACTGGTCATTTAAAATACATTCAGAACGTTTAAATTTATTAATTTCTAAAGCTTCTAACAAATTTAATTTTTGACTTTTTTGTTCTACATGTAAAATTTGGAAATTGTCGTCAAAAATGTGATTCTCTGTTTTTAAAATGTTCAGCGTAAGTGGAGTATTTGTTTTGTTCGTCACAGACACTAGACCATTATAACTTCAATGTTATTTTTTAAAATCCTTCCATTTGAAAAAGTTGCTGTGTCAACATGTCATGTTTGACAATATACAAGTGAAAATCGAAAACGAGTGTTTTTATTATAAACTATTATAATGGATTTTCATCAAGTAAGAGCCGAAACCATCAAGATAAACTTTTATATATTATTTAACTTTTTCCGTAATTTCTAGTTTTCCAGAGAAGGTATAGTGGGTTATCTTACGTGCATCACACTGTTGACTGTATATGTAAAATTTCAATAATTTTGAATTAAGTTTTTTATAACCGACGCCTATCAAAGATGTCAGCTTTTGTATGTTTTTAATAAAAAAAAATTATTGATAAGGGAGATTGTTTTATTGTTGCCGTTTTTAAATAGTTCTGAATACACATTAAAACTGTTACGTCTGGCCTGGGGCATTGAAATGGCTTCGAAACAAATCATTTTGTCTAACATAATATGGTAATCTCTGCAAAAAGTCAAGTCGCTCAGTTCAAGTTTAACCTCAAATGGTGGAATATACATAGCGCAATTATATACTGGACGTTTCGCCAAATATGTGTATCATCTGCAGTTAATGGAAATTGGGTGTAACTCTGATTCATTTACAATGGAAATGTGTTCTGGAGATTTCAAGAATTTTCGCTAGATTTACAAAGACTGACCCAAAAGTAAAACTTTTATTCAAATCGAACACCAAAAAAACTAAATACATGAAATACAAAAATAAAATTAAATACATAGGTTTTTTTTTTAATTTTAATCAGGAAAATTTAATAGGGTCAAACTGGAAAAAATATATCTAAATATTCATATTATGTTTTAAGGCTTTATTTTGCAGGTATTCGGTTAAATTTAACTATTAATATAAACTATGCTCTTACTATACAAGACAGAGTTTAGGAAAAAATCGTTTTTAAAAAAGTTGAAAACTATTTTTTTACCTAAATACTGTTTCCCCAAAAACGAAGCTTCACATACGTTTTTTAAAAATAATATTTTTGCAAGTTCGATTGTCTTGTTATTAATAATTAAAAATCGAAACACCTTTATCGATTTATACATTAAAAATCAAGCATTTTTAATTAAATTTCTATTCATTTGCGGTGATATTAACATTTTCAATAGGCAGGACGCCAATAAGCATGGGGGGTAATAGGGATATTTACCCCTACCAAGATTGCGGCCTGTCTGTTTATATCTTCAAAAAAACAAATAGAATGAAAGTGAAGAACTTTTTTCTAGTCAAGAACAAAAATTAGGAACAGACTTTGCCAACGCCCGCGGTGCATTCAATTTTCGCATAGTCCGTGTGATACGAGCGCGAGAGATATATATTCTTGGGGCTGAAATTAATTTTTTACAATGTTTATTCCTAAATGTACCTATGATGTTTAAGTAGTGGTTCATTAAGGTGATTATTAAACAATAATGAATATTCGGATAAGTGCAGATGAAGGGCATATGGTAAACCTGACACCAAAAATCATGTTCGCGATATTACTGCTAATTTTAGGTATGGTCCTGTTCTATAAAAAGGTGGCATACTCTTAATCTAGATGGACATACCTATAACTTTGCTATTTTTATTTTGGGAGAAAAAGTCATTAGTTATAAAAAAATTTCGTCGCTTAAAATTATAAAAACCTAATCCCATTTTTATAGCGTTAAAAATATAAAAAAGGTGATTTAGAGGACTAGGTTTTTTTTATATACCTTTTGTTTAGACCAGCGTGTATTAAATCGTGATAGTCAAAAAAAATCCTCCCAAGAAACTTGCCTAGCTTGAAAAATATCAAAATTTCATAAGTTAACCTAAATTATTTATATAGACCTAGTATTAGAACTCTCTATTTCTTTTGAAATGATCTTTATAAAATGTTTCAAAAACTCTATCAGGGCAACCAAGAAGACAACCTGTAAAACTAATTTACATTCCAATATATATATTGCCTTTAAGTTTCTAGGCAGCAAAACATTTGATGTAAAATATGCGTTTCTCTTAAAATGAAATATATAACGTTTACAGGCATAATACGTGCATCCAGGGACTCTGTATATTTACCTCTTTTAGACAAAACGAGAATCTCTTAAGAAAACTTATGTCAGTAGACATCGCCATTGAAAATGAATTAATTAATTTCAAAAACTTATAAAATGGCATGCAACTTTATATTTTACTCCCACCCTCCACTAATCTTAAGGCGGAGGGTTGCATCTGAGGGATTGACATAAAATCTTGAAGTAATGAAACTATTTTACTACATACATACATATTTTCCAAACATTTACAATTTTTACCCCCTATCGCCCATTTTTCCATCTATCATATTTTTTAATCACCCTGTATACAGAAAGCTAACAAAGGTATGAACGCATATTGTATCACCGAAAATACAATATTTGACCTCAAAAACTTATGACATGACATGCAACATTACTTCCCCCCCCCCCCCCCGCCCGCTATGCTTTTGGGGGAGGGTTGCATGTGACAATAAATACGAATTGACCTAAAATCTTAATGATATAATGAAACTGTATTTTCCTCCATATTTTCCAAACATTTCGGATTTTTTACCCCTTTTCACCCTTTTTACCCCTATCATCCTTTTCATCCCCTCAATTTTCTTTTATTAAAACATCGTCATTGAAAATGAATTAATTGACCTCAAAAACTTATAAAATGACATGCAACTTTATATTTTACTCCCACCCTCCACTACCCTTAAGGCAGAGGGTTGCATGTGACAAAATAAATAGGGATTGACCTAAAATCTTGAAGTAATGAAACTATTTTACTTCATACATATTTTCCAAATATTTACAATTTTTACCCCCTATCGCCCTTTTTTCCTTCTATCATATTTTTTAATCACCCTGTATACAGAAAGCTAACAAAGGTATGAACGCATATTGTATCACCGAAAATGCAATATTTGACCTCAAAACCTTATAACATGACATGCAACATTACATTTAATATCCCCCCTCCCCCCCTCACGCTACGCTTAAGGGGGTGGGTTACATGTGACAATAAATACGAATTGACCTAAAATCTTAATGATATAATGAAACTGTATTTTCCTCCATATTTTCCAAACATTTCGAATTTTTTACCCCTTTTCGTCCTTTTTACCCCTATCATCCTTTTCATCCCCCCAAATTTTTTTATTAAAACATCGTCATTAAAAATGAATTAATTGACCTCAAAAACTTATAAAATGGCATGCAACTTTATATTTTACTCCCACCCTCCACTACCCTTAAGGCGGACGGTTGCATGTGACAAAATGAATAGGGATTGACCTAAAATCTTGAAGTAATGAAACTATTTTACTACATACATATTTTCCAAACATTTACAATTTTTACCCCCTATCATATTTTTTTGATCACCCTGTATACAGAAAGCTAACAAAGGTATGAACGCATATTGTATCACCGAAAATGCAATATTTGACCTCAAAAACTTACAACATGACATGCAACATTACATTTAATTCCCCGAATTGAGAACTTCCTTTTTTTGAAGTGTCATTGTATTAAAAAAACGGTCCTCAAAAATCGCAAAATATTAACAAACTGATAAATCAATTTTGTAGATTAGAAAAAGTATACCCTTTCCGATGCCTCATTGATGTGGCTGGAATCTGAAACGCTCTATGTTCGATTACGAAACCTATAGGTAGGCCTATTACTTTCAGATATGCAGCGGGAAAGGAAAAAAGGAAAACCGTAACAAACATATAATATAATAAATTTGGCTACACTGCGGGCGCTCAGTATTCACCTTACTAAAAGCAAAATATTCGAATCGGGCGCTAGGTATCCAGAATGTCTGCATATTTTGGACGCCCGGAAGTAATTTTATAAAAGGACGCCGCGAATTTAGTATAATAAAAATTCTAAAAAAATATCGTAGCGTAATTAATTCTACAAGCTATTAGGGTCATCTAATATTAAAAGATAAAAAATATTCACTTGATAAAGTAGGGATTTCTTGGAAAATATTGATGGACGCTCGGTATAAGGAATCGTGAATGGACGCTCTGAATATAGCGGGTATATATATATATAGATATATATATATATATATATATATATATATATATATATATATATATATATATATATATATATATATATATATATATATATATATATATATATATATATATATATATATATATATATATATATATATATATATATATATATATATATATATATATATATATATATATATATATATATATATATATATATATATATATATATATATATATATATATATATATATATATATATATATATATATATATATATATATATATATATATATATATATATATACATATATATAGTCGAATTATTTCGGATATGCAGTGACGACAGCACATAAAGAACGTAATTTTTAGCTGTAACGGTTAATATACCAAGTTATTTAAAGAATGCACACATTAAAGAGTGGCGATCCTATGCTGTCATTTGGCCGCCACGGTGGCAGGGATCGCGTCTAAGATCGTGTTGGTGTGTGGCTGCCTTAAGAAGGATAAATGCTAATTATAATAACTTTACATTTCACCAAGCTATGCGGACACTTAACAAAAACTATATATAATTAAATAAAAAAAATAAAAACAGCATGAAATGTGATTTATTTACATAAAAACGTACAAAATATGTTTTTATTCTAAAATTTTATATTAAGCTATTTTACAATAACAAAGCCAAAACTTTTCTGAGTTAAAAAAGGTAACAAATGCCTTTTTAACAACATTTTAAAACGCACAGAGCGTATTATTCTAAATATCATTTTTTTAGCTACAAAAACAACAAAAAGCTGCATGAATTCTTGGACATTGAAAATGCGTTCTAAAAAAAAGCTTTCACAACGAAAGTAAGTTCAAGATGCGTATCTAATTTAAGTAAAAATTGACTAAAACCGGACAAAAGATTCAATGAAGTATTATTAACATTCTACATTCCAAAATATTTTAAATGCAATATAAACTAATTTTAGAAAGAAAACTTAGTGTAACAATAGAGAACTTAATGCGCAGCAAAGTTATTAAAACTAATAACTAAAAACTATAAAAATATTTTTAAATAAAATATAATAAACGATATAAATCAAAGATCGTTAAAGTCAGAAAACAGATCGTCGCTCTCATCTTCGTCATCCGAATCGGTCACTATAACGAGGTTTATATCTGAAATGTCGCATACTCTGACTACTTCCCAAGCTTCTAGAATCCCTTTTTGGGTGTGTTGAATGTAGTTCTACCAATGATCAGCGTTTACTTCCCACGTTGCCAAAAGTTCAGAGGATATTCCTTCTAAGGCAAAAATATATTGGTCATATTTTCTTTTCCACTCTGACTAAACCATTTCGATGGGGTTATATTGACAATAGTATGGTGGGAGAGGTGATGAACTATATGACCAACAGGTTTTACATTTCGTCAAGAAAATATTTTTTTTCTGTACTTCGATTTTTTTCTACCAAATCGCAGATGTGGTCCTTCATTGCTGCCTCTGAAAAGGCAATATTTTTTTCCGAAAAGCCATAAAATTAATCTTTTTTTGGTCCAGGATTTTCGGGGCATGTCTTCTACTAGCCCAGAGTGATAGCTTGCGTTGTCCACGATAATTAATGATTTAGGCGGTAAATTAGGAACAAGTGAATATTTAAACCATTTTTCGAAATTTTGACGGTTCATACTATCGTGGTAGTCCCCATTTTTTTTCCCGCTTTTAAAAACCAAACTAGCTTCCTTAATAAACCCGTTCTCATTGTCGGCATTGACGACGATGTATTTATAATCTAAAAAAATCAACAGTTTTAACACTGGAGTAAAAGAAAAGAATCTCTTTTTTTATATATAATTTAGAAGTCTAGTATATTTACGAACATGGATTCATTTCACCACATTTCATCACACGAATTCAGTTTTTCTTTTGATCAAAATTACAAAAAAACTAAGTTTAATATTAACAATTCCTCAACAGTATTTAAAAGATAAATAATATAGGATATTATTTTAGGATAATATTATTTTTGTTAAATATCAGAAAATAAATATTTTAATTTTTTCGCGGCCAAAAACGGTTGGCTTTTAATTCAAATCCTGGTCGTGTTTATCAATTAAATTACTGATTTTTAGCCATTGTCGACAGCTTGTAACATTTCCATTTTTGATCTTTAGTAAAGATAATAACTTTCCCACCTTCTCATATTATATATCATTGACATACCGGTAAAAAGTTATCTATAATAAACTTAGTTTTTTTATGAATTGTGTTAAAAGAACAATTTAAATTAGCAAACATTTTAAGCCGACCGATGCTCTTAATGTAAAAGCAAAGGAAACTGAATTAAAAATTTCCTTTACCTGGAACTTCCCTCGTTATGAATCTTTTCTTTTATTATGAATAGTGAACCTAATTTAGTTCAGTACATAGTCATTTAGTAATACATATATACTTTCTTTGTAAACAATTTTGTTGGGCGCCATTTTGTTCCATCATATTGGATTCACACCAATATTTCACCAGTTTCTACCTATGCCACACTTGATTTTTGGACATAATTTAAAATAAATTCAATAAGTAGTTTTTACTTTGACACACATTAACATTGTGTTTCGTCATGTTAAATTCCTACCAGTTTATCCCTATATCACATTTAATATTTCTGCAAAATGTAAAGTCAATTGAATAAGATTTTTTTACGTTGATGTTTTAAAAATTTCATTTGGCTGCCATTTTGTTTAGCCATCTTGATTTCGTAACACAACTTTACCAGTTTTTCTCAATATCCCACTTAATGCTTGCCCAAAATGTGAAATTAATCTCATAAGTAATTTTTTCAGACGACTTTTTAAATATTTTATTAGGGCGCCATTATGTTTTGGTTCATACTAAACTGTTACCAGTTCATTCCTATGTAACACTCGATTTTTGTGCAAAATTTGAGGTAAATTGAATAATTATTTTTTTAGTAATAATTTTTTTAACGTTTCACTAGGCTACCATTTTGTTGCGGCATATTGGATTTTTACTAAAATATTAACAGATCAGCCCCATCTGACCCCTAATTTTTGACTAAAATTTTAAGATAACCTGGTAAGTAGTTTTTAAGCTATGCCACGAACTGACAGACATACAGAAAAACCGACGTCCGTCTGTCGGTCGACAGAATTGATAAAACGTGAGAGAGATATGTAAAACCTCAGAGGGTAATTTTTTTACGATTACAAACATTTTATTTGGCCGCTATCTTGAATTAGTACCGCAATTTTACTAGTTCATCTCTATACCACAATTAGTTATGACACATAGTTTGAAATCAATCCACTTAGTAGTTCTAATCAGAGTGCATTTTTAATAATTTTAATCTTCGATTCGTACCAGTTATATCCTACGTAATACTTGATTTTGGTGCAAAACTAAAGATAAATTGGATAAGTAGTTTTTTATTAATAAACTTTTTTAACGTTCCATCCCTATATAACCCTTAATTTTTGACCAAAATTTGAAGCCAATCTGGTAAGAGATTTTTTAGCTAATACACAGACAGACAGACAGACATACAGACAGACAGGTAGAACAGAATTGAGAAAACATGTTTTTGTAAAAGATCCTAACAGGATGCATTGCAAATCGTATCTGTCAGTCATAACCTATTAGCCGAGGAACAGAAGGGATGTATTCGAGACCATCAAGGATGCAAAAAACAACTTATCGTCGACTCTGTGGTACTTAAGCAGGCACAGAAAAAACAACGCAACATACACACTGCTTTTATAGACTATAAAAAGGCGTTTGACAGTGTACCACATTCCTGGCTCGTAGACGTATTAGGAATATACAAAATTCACCCTACGATCAATTTCGTGGTAACTATCAAGCACCAGTGGAGAACGAACTTGAGGATCTATAATGGCGATCAATCTCTTATCACTGATGAAATACACATCAATAGGGGAATTTACCAAGGAGACTCCTTAAGTCTACTTTGGTTCTGCTTAGCGATGTTTATGTCTTGTTGGTGAAGAAATCTCTCAATTTTTGCAGCTTTCGGGAGTGCGAATTGGTCAAGTCAACAAGGGATCTTCCACCTTCTCTTCGTGGTAAGGTCATTCGGAGAGTTGATTACCTTAGGTGGTGTGACTTGTACTTGGTCATCATTAGGCGAGTAGTTCGCTGTAGTCCCTCTAGCTCCATGTTAGTCAATTTCAAGATTCCGAAACTGTAAGTCAGCACGGGCACAATATCGGTGTTAATAGCTGTAATGAGATTTGCGGCGTCTAGTTCTGTATTCAGAAGAGCTCGCACTCTTTGAACGTACTGATATTTCATCTTGTTCTTTCCTTGCTTATCCTGGAGCAGTCTAGCTTGTTGGAATCCTAGGTATTTGTAGGTCTCTTCTTGGTTCATCCCTTGAACTATTTCTCCATTGGGTAGGGCTACATCACCCTTAATGACTTTGCCTTTTTCGATGTTTAAGGCTTTACATTTTTGCGTTCCAAATTCCATATGGATGTCTTTTGAGAAGGTATATGTCACGTCAGTAAGCTTTTTTAGTTGGTTATGGTTTTTACCATATAGCTTAATGTAATCCATGTACTGAAGGCAGGATATGGTTCGGGAATCGTCTCTATTGGCTTTAATGTTGAAGCCATGCCCTGTATTATTGAGCAACGTGGAAACTTAGCAAACACGAACTACCTCCAGCGACATAACCAGGTATGTAACATCATACACCAGAAGCTTGCCAATAAATACGGGCTCTTTAGCACCTTTGTGCCCTACTATAAATACCAACCATGTTCAGTGCTTGAAAATAATGCCTTCTAACTGTACTACGACCAGGCCATTATCACCGACAGAGAGGTGACGAATAATCGGCCTGATGTGATACTGTTAGATAAGAAAACAAAAACTGCTTATTTGGTAGATGTCGCTGTACCCAACAATAACAACGTGTTTGATAAATATCAAGAGAAAAAGGCCAAATATGCGGAGCTGGCCATCGAGATACAGCAGATGTGGCGACTGAATAAGGTTCATGTGATACCGGGTATCATATCATCAACTGGCCTAGTTCCAAAAACACTAGAACAGAACCTAAAAATCATAGGACTACATACTAACACCTTCATCGATATTCAGAAGGCAGTCCTGCTCGGTACTTGCCACATAATGAGAAAATTCTTACAGGACAACACATAGAACTAACACACTCCTTTTGATGCATGCATCTGAGATGGGTCTTGGAACCCAACATTTGTTGAGAAATTGATTGTCAATTTCGATAATAATAATGTGTACTTAAGCTCAGTGTTGCTAATTAGACCAACCAGAGTAATAGCTTCTAACGGACATTGTTCTGCACTTGGAGTTGAACGGAATTTATACATACCCAGGATTCGAACAAAACCGTATGATTTACACGAACAACGTCAGAGCTACTCTCCGTTTGATGTATAGACCGCGTTTTCCTAAATTATAGAACTCGGAACAATCCGGAGCGAATAAGTTCGCTGCCATGAATATGCTTGCCTTGCAGATTAGAGCTCTTGATATCGTTAAAATTTGCCTGTAAAGTTGGCAGTAACGCAGATCGAATGTTACAGTTGCCTCTTGGTCACGAGAGGTATAAAGGCATTTCTTAAGAACCCAGGCAGAGCTGTGGATGGACAAAGACAAAATTTCGTACAATTCACGCCTCTTTGTCTTTTACAGTAAACCCTAATTACCATGTTGCCAGTCACCTGAAGTCTGAAGAAAACACTGCTAATTAAATTATGTGAATGTGAAAGACGCTACATAGAACTCTTGTGACTCAAAAATTGTTTTGGCAATTATTTATTACAACAAAATCATATCAAGAACTAAGTCAGGACCCAATAAAATTGATACTTAGTACATGAGAAACCAACTTCAAAGGAACAAAAGCAATATTCACTTAACACACAAACACGGTGTATATCACAAATTTTCTGGGAAAATTGTGTTTACTTTAAACTTTTGTTTAATTTGAATTTAACAAGTAAAATAACAAATAATAAGAGATTAAATTATGGCATTGTAAAAGCAAGATGCCTCAAAAATTTTATAATTTCAAATTAATTTGGTGCCAAAATAGTTTAAGATAAGTGTGTTACTAGGTTGTATTAGAACATCATCAGAAGAAGTAAAAAATACTTTTTCTAAGGTACTGAAAGAACAGTAAGTAAATATTATCTAATAATTTATAATCGAGCAATTTTCTAAAATCTTATCGACATCGAGAACAACAGTAAACTTCATAATCAAATTAATACAAGCATGTTCGTTTGAAATCTTGCTTACTAGTTTAAAACCATTAAAAAATAGAAAAATATATTGAATCCGGCTAAAGAAGATTTTCCTTTGGTTATGTCATGTTTATCCAGGGTAGCTGAAACCTTTCCATCTAGGTTTCCTGGATGCTGCGGGTGGTTTCAGCCAGGAATTGTTTAAGGTTGTTGGGGGTGTTAAGAAGACAAATAATTAGAAGTTTTATGGTATAAAATTGATATTTTTTTAATAGGGAAGACATAGTTTAATAAACTTATAACATAAGTTTATTGGGCGATTCTAGGAGTACTACCGTGCTATTGTGACTGCTAATAAATATTTATTGACTTATTGTTAAAAGACTGATTGAAGATAGTTATACTAGATTATGTAAGCAGGTAAATGCAAAAACAATTATAGATCATGTCCTTATCAATATGGGTGATGTGACATTTCATTATGAGCTTGAGGATACTTCACTGTTTGATAAGTATATAATTTTGTGGGTTAAAAATATAAAAATGAAACAAAAAAACATTAACTAAGGAAAATCACTGATTTTTGAAAGCAAAAAACTGATTTAAATAATAATTCACATAATCTGGGTTTTAAATTTTTAATTTACTACAGAAATATATATCTATAAAACAGTAAGGTGACTGACTGACCGACTGACTGGCGGATAATGCACAGACTAAATCGGTGGATGTAGAGATTTGTTAAGGGGTGGTAAAGTTTGTATGGGGAAACATGAATTATTTTAAACTCTGCAAGCGTATGTAATTTGAATAACAATACAATAATTTAATATCATCGAGTTGGTTCGATCATGACATTGACCGACTTCAAAAAAGAGAAGGTTATCAATTGGTCTTTATGTATTTTTTATGTATGTGCAAGGTATCCCATTTTCGGCACTTTTGCATGGAATTTCCTTTATTTTTAAAGATAAAGTGTTGCAGCTTTTGCTTGTGCTACTTTTTGGTGAAATTAAAGATGGTGTCAGCAGAATTTTCATGGCCCTTTTGGTTTGTGAGATACAAAGCGCTTTTGCAAATGTTGCGTTTTCAGGTACCTCTCGTATTCCTGCTATCTGATTCTGAACTTTTCAAAAATGCGAAAACTATTCCTTATATAAATTTTTCCGTAAAATACTTTATTTTTTTAAATGGGAAACCCTGTATAGTATTCCTTATATTTATTAGGAATAATGTGGGCTTTTCAAAATTATATACAGGTTTGCAGTTATTTTGAAAAAACTAGCTCAGAATACGAGATTTTCTAAAATTTTCTTCCGTGTCCAGTTTTTGATTATTAATGAAATATTTTTGTTGTTTTGGTGTGTTTATTTAACTATATACTATATTTAATTTACTTTTTTTTTACAATAATAGCGGCCTAAGAAAATTATGAAAAGTATATTATGTTGGTTTGTTTCATACAATCTAATGAAAATCCCTAAGAAGCTTCGGAATTATATTTACAAAGGTAAAGTACTTTGAGCGTTACGGTTAGGATAATATCTTAGAAGTCCTTTAAGTTCATATTAGATATCCAGAAGAAGGCAACCTCTCAGATACATATTTGTCCATCTTAAATCCAATTTAGTAGTGCACAGATCATTGATCCAGCCCCGTCCTAAAGCATACACCAAACAAGAAAGAGTGAGAAAAGAAATAAACGTACTGGGTTATGCAGAAGCGACGCCTTCATCTTCTTGCCCGCAAATAGATGAAGCATCTGGTATATCCAAGTCTGATGCTGATAAATTGCACATAGTTCAACACTTACACGGCGATGCCGAGCGCCGAATGTTGTTTGGCCAGTGGTATTTTACAAACAAATCCCTACTGATGGATCTTTTGGTAGACTCGTTATCTGGTCCGATGAATCTTATTTTTCAAGTGCGGGAATTTTCAATCGCAATAATACAAGAAACTGGTCCGCAGAAAATCCCCATTTAATTTTTAAGAGGACACAAATTTGCTTTGTGGTTGGGGTCTAGTCTTTCATCTTTATAAAAAGAATAAAACTGTCGTTAAAAAATGCACAAAAAAGTAAAAAATAATACTTTATTCCATCTTGAAATTTTTAGTTCGTGAAGTCGGCACCAAACTACCTTAATTCATCTTGATTACTTAATCAGTATTTATATTTCCTCATAATCTATACCTACGAAGTCGCAGGCAAAAGGTAGTTCTAAAGAAAATTAAACAAATGGATAAATTATTAAAGCAACATAAAAATATATCCTGATAACTTATTTATTGAAACTGAACTGCATAGAAAAGAGAAAAAAAAAATGACCTATTTAAATAAAAAACTCTATTTTGAAATTAAATTTAAGAATTTAAAAAGCTCATCAAAAAAAATCATGGAACCTATTAAATGAACTTATGGGTCGTAATAGTCCTAATGAGTGACCAAAAAAATTAAGGATGCTCTACTTTCACTAGTGATGTGAGTAATATTTGTAACATTTTAGTTAAACATTTTGCTACTGGACCAACAAACTGCTTAAACACGCGCCCACCGCGTTAGAAATCATCATCTTACAATAAGTAGGGTATAAGCTATATAAAAGTGAGGACTTTTTTTTTCATGACACTTTTTCCCACGAGCTTGGGACCCATAAATATGATTGGGTCTAAAGCTCAAAAAATGATTAATTTAGTGCTGGCATCGGGGCCCGGAGGGGGCCCTGTAAAATACAAATATGTTACATTACATATTATATATTATGGTAAAAAATTAGTCCCCATCCTCCCCCGGACAAAATCTAAGCTTCTTTATATACCCAGATTATGGATGACCTTTATTTCATTATTTTTTTTAATTCTCTTGCCCTCTCCTGAAAGCGGTTCTACGAGCGCCAATGGGCGCTTGCTGCAATGCTTCTAGGGGATAAGGCCGCCGATAGGGGACCGTACACTTTTTATATGAACAGAACAGCAGAGTGTGTAGTGATACAAATCATTAATTCATTAAAGAATAATGGTTCTGCTGTTATAATCAGATCGGCGTTAAAACAATAAAAATATTTATATTTATTTTATCACCATCACAGCACAGGTAATAAACAAAAACATCAAACTGAGAGTCTTTACCTTTAACTAAAAATTGCAAAAATGAGCCCAATAACTATCAGCCAGTCCCTCTTTTGACGGCATTTTCAAAAGTTTATGAAAAAAATTAATATTTACATAGTTAGGAAACTTGACGAGAATGAAAATGTGGTAGGTTTATACTTTCATCTCTCCAAGGCCTTTGATACCATAGAGCATGATATTTTGCTGGAATGTCTATATGGGTGTGCCAACAGGGTTGCATGTTTGGAACTCATAAAATCGTATCTGACAGATCGAGAACAGGTAGTATGTATTTCCCACCAAGACAATAAATATTACCCCACAACAACTAATATAAAGAAGTGTGTCCCCCAAGCGTCCATACTAGGACCAATTTTATTTTTATTATATGTCAATGGACTTGCCAACCATGTAAATGCAAACATAATTTGTCAACATGCAGATGATATTTCCATCATACTATCGTGGGCTGCTATTGATGACCTATCACTGAGAAGTTCTGGGGCTGCAGAATGCCCTACGTAAAACTGGGAGGTAAATTAATTGCAACGGTCGATAGTATATAGTTTCTTGGGGTACAGCTTCACTCAACTTTAAATTGAGAGAAAGAAACCACGGTAATACGTAGACTACGAGATTAACTATACCTTGACACAATCAAAATGTTCTATATGGCAAACATTCAATCAATAATAGGCTATGGTTTTTTATTTTGGGGATCTTCCAACAATGCCAGTAACATATTCAAGGCACAGAAGAGAATTATACGTGGCATGTTTGGGTTAAAACCCACTATCTCATGCAGATCTTTCTTTGCACGGCTGGGTATTCTCACTATTCATTCGCGGCAATCGCCAAACATAAAGCAATTTAAAGTCCTTTTAAAAGCCTATCTGATGGAGAAACTATACTACTTTTTTAACTTTAATTTTTAACTGTACCAAATTTTTGTGAGATGTGCCCCAGGCACGCTGTATGTATTACGTATTGTTTTTTTTTATTATATATTATTTATAAGAAAAAAAATATTTTATCTATTTATTTATTTACTTATTTGTGTGTTTGTTCTACATACATGTTACAATAATTAATGCTATCATGACTTGTTCATGAATTTGTTTATATTTTTCCAAAAGTGTAATTGGCACCTAGGTGTAAATTGTTACCATTGTTGACGTTTCTTTTCTTTCTTTTTGAACTGCAGTTTTTAAATGTAAACACCAAAATGATCGCTTCTTATCTTTACACGTTTACTGTAATCGTTTAAACAGAACAAAAATGCAATCGAGTATATTTTTTGAATTCCATTAATCTTGACAAATCGTAACATAACAAAGCAAAATGAAGAAATGTTTGCTTGTGCATGTTGCAGAACATTTATATACTTATTGTTGCCAGAGTTTCATATTTATTTAAAATTTTTAAAACCTTGTGGAAAATTTGATTTTATGCTTATACACCAAGGATTTTATGCTTGTACAGAAATGAAATTCTTTAAATTAGATAAAAATAAAATTATTTCTCTTTTGATTCATTTGCGGCGCATCTAAATCTTATAGTACTGTACAGAGATATCCTAATAAAAGTGAACCATCCTTATACATTATTTTGAATTTTTATGGATTCTTCAAAAATATCACCAGAGAAACAACTGAGCATATAATAAAAAATATATTGTATAAAAGATTCATTTTCTAAGGGAGTGTACAGTCGTTTTTGAAATATTTCAATTTAAAATTTATTTTTCATTTAGATATCTGCTTTTTAATTGTTTCAGGTACCTACTTATGTCAAATATAATGCAAAAATTGACAATAATACTTTAGACGTCCTGAACGTATAATTATATTTCTATGCAAAATAAGTTTTCCCATTAAACTGCAAAATTTGATTTTTATTAAGTAATTAGTAATATTTAGAAGCAATAACAAGTGATGTTAACCAATAGCAAATGATTTTGAACACGAACGGATAGAATGTTGATATTGCCAAATAAATTTCAAAAGAAATTTTCAACATGCTTTTCTTTTCCTTCCCTTTCTTTCTTTTCTTTAATTTATCTTCTCTTCCTTATTTTACACAAGCCGAATAATGTCATATGAAAAAATTATGATGGCTGTTCCTTAAGTAAAATATTCCGGAGTCAAAATACTTCTCCGTTCGGACCTCTACTATCGAAATATTATCTCATTCACCAAAATATGTGGCTCTACTATCAACAACCTCATATTCTCTTCCTCAGCGAAAACAAAATAAGCCATAAAATTGCAACCAATCACGTTTGATTTCCTGGTTATGAACTTCTTCCATCCTGACTTCTTAATCTTGAATGGAACATATCCTGTGGCTCAAACTAGTCTTTAGAACTTCGAATAAATTTATTTGTTGTATGTATGTATCTACCGCTCTCCCTCAGATAATTCCTCCACTGAGCTCTTCAACTTTTTTCTGCTAAAGTGGACTTCCTAAACTCCGGGTTTCCTTCCTCTAAAATGAGTATCCCTTGAAACTTAAATATTCTAATAAAGAATGGCTAGGGTCTACTAAAACCGATCCCCAAGATAGAGCATCAGAGGCCTTAGCAATCACCTTGGTTTTCAAAAGCTTGTGATTATGTCAGAGAAAATCTAGAAGAACTCTTCTTCAGAAAATCAGCAAGCTAAAAACCAACCACAAAATCATTAGAATAGCATCATTTTCGATGCTAAAGATGCCTTTTTTCAAAATTTGCTGTAAAATGCTACCCTTATTCCCGTCCTTTTTTCCCCTTTCAATCAGTACCAGCTTTGCCAACACGAAATTACCTCCAGGATTAAAAAGCGAAGTATTCTCAAAACACTTAATACCAAAAAGTCCGCCGGCCTTGATAATATTCCAGTCATAGTCCTAAAAGTGTGCTTCTGAACTGGCCCTATCATTGCCAAGTTATTGCAACGGCGTTTCTCCAAGAGCTAGAAATCTGTTCGTGTACAGCCTGTTCTCAAAAAGGGACCCAACACTCTTCCTTCTAACTACAGACTCAGATCCCACTTCCAATTATAAGTAATTGAACTTTTAAATTATCTTAAAAGGTATACTTGTCCATGAAAGGCGAGTTATCTATCGAAAAGATGTATTTCTTTAGTGGATTACAAAATTAACGTAAGCGTTCCTCAGGATTCTACTACCAACAATCTTGGCTATGCTGGCGATTGTACACTCCACACCTACACACAATTTCCCAAACCTGTTTCCAAGACTAAAATTGATGATATGCGTAGTGTAATGACTTTATCTCTAACCTCCATAAATTCGTATAATGGGTAGCAAAGAATAGAAAGCTCAATATTTAGTTAGCTTAGTTGGTATTACTTATCAGAAATATCTTTGCTGGAATCATCACGTTGCCTCAATTGTCACAGCAGTTTTCTTTTCTGGGCTCGACTTTCCTTCTAACAACTTTACACTTCGCAATTAGACCTAGCTTTGACCATTGCTCGCATATATTGGGATCGGCCTCTATTTTAATCTTTAACATCCTTGATTATGTCCTAAAAGGAGCTATTCGCCTGATGAATGATCCAAAAATTTACCTCACTAGAGCATCGTCGAACTGTAGACGATCTGTCTCTGTTTACCAAATACTACCACAGATTCTGTTTTGATGAATTATCATCCATTATCCCTTCACAATCCAATTGCCAGACCAAGAACCTCCCACTTTGTTCGCTCCTTTATTCTCAGAGTGTATATGGAATGTGTCACTAGCAAATGTCTGTCCATTATCTCCTAATCTGCAAGTTTTTAAATCCCGCATCAATAAACTTTCCCTGCCTTCACCTAAAAAAAACATGGTGTCTAGTATTTAGGCTTTCGGCCTTCGTGATCTGCTCAAAGATAAAAAAAATCGAAATATATAGCAAACCCTAATCGAAAAAAAAAATTAAATGAGCTTTCAAACCCTTTTCCCATTTAGTACATTAAAAGTAGACCTTGCCCTCGCTAGGAGGTTGAACGCAGGCGTATGGAAATGGTTGATAAAAATGTCTCCCTCCATAATAAAATTGACCTTTCTAGCCGAACTTCAATATTATTACAAAGGCGTAATGGGAACTTTTAGAATTGACACCCTGTATATGAAACTGAATAAAGCTGTTTTATTGTTATTATTATCGAAATTGACAGTCAATTTCTCAACAAATGTTGGGTTCCAAGCCCATCCCGGATGCATGCATCAAAAAAAGTGGGCTGGTTTATATTAGTTCTATGTGTTGTCCTGTAAGAATTTTTTCACTATGTAGAAAGTACTATGTCGATAAAGGTGTTAATATGTAGTCCTATGATTTTCAGGTTCTGTTATACTGTTTTTGGAACTAGTCCAGTTGATGATACAATGATCGGTATCAGATCAACCTTATTCAGTCTCCACATCTGCTGTATCTCGATGGCCAGCTCCGCATATTTGGAATTTTTCTCTTAATATTTATTCAACACGTTGTTATTGTTGGGTACAGTGACATCTACCAAATAAACTATCTTGGTTTTCTTATTTAACAGTACCACATCAGGCCGATTATTCCCCCGTCTGTCGGTGATAATTGCCCGGTCGTAGTACAGTTTGAAGGGATTATTTGTAAGCACTGAACTTGGTTGGCATCTATAATAGGACACAAAAGTATTCAGGAGCCCGTATTTACCGGCAAGCTTCTGGTGTTTGATGTTACACACCTGGTTATGTCGCTGGAGGTAGTCCGTGTTTGCTAGGTAAGTGCAGCCAGATGTTATATGCTGTACTTGGCGTGTTAATAATTTGATCCTATATTGCGATCACAAATCCTTTTGTCTCTGGGAATAGTTATCCATCCTTCAGCCATCTATTGGATGTTTCCTTATCTATGTGTGGCTGATTTAAGTCATTTTGATGTCGGAGGTGCAGTGTCATTCGAGCCCACTGTTCTTCTTTGTCAGGGTTCTAAAAGTTACTTTAGGATAATGTTGTCACTTGGGTGATTGAGTGGAGAGTACGAGTTGTCACTTAAGGTCACTATGCTGTGGAGGCTTGATATTTGTGCCTTGTTGGTGAAGAAATCTGTGAATTTTTGCAGCTGTCGGGAGTGCGAATTGGTCAAGCCAACAAGGGATCTTCCACCTTCTCTCATGGTAAAGTCATTCGTAAACAAGTTTAGTTGGTTTTCGTTTTAACCATAGAGCTTCATATCATTCATAAACAGAAGGTGGGATATGGTTCGGGAATTGTCTCTATTGGCTTTGATGTTGAAGCCATGTCCTGTATTATTGAACAACCCCCTGATCGCTAAGCAGAACTTGTGGACTTAACGAGCCTCCTCTGTAAATTTCCATACTGATGTGTATCTCATGGGGGTAGAAGATTGAGCGCCATTATAGATCCTCAGGTCCGTTCTCAACTGGTGCTTGATAGTTGCCAGGAAATTGATGATCCTAGGGTGAATTTTGTATATTTCTAGTATTATTATATCTATTTCTATTATTATTATTATTATTATTATTATATACTCTGGCTTAAATAATGCAATATTCTAAATAATCCAGTCGATTTACTTTTTCGATACCAGGCTTATTCAGTTTGGAATATAATAGCAATGATCAACAGTTCATATACACCCAAGTGCTTTTACTTTTTATTATAGGACTTAATGACTTTATGGGTAATTACATATTATATTTAATTTCGTACTGTTTTCTGGGTATTGGGAATACGGCAGCACCAGTTCAAAGTATTATTTGCTAATAAAAATAACGAATTACCATGGCCTTTTGTTGTACATTTTTTGGCAAATACGACTATGCATAATCCGCGCGAATAAAATAGGAAAAGGATGGAGGTGGACCTATTTCGTTTTATAAACACTTTCGAAATCTTATCGCCGTACAACCGTGCATTTGTGTTTACATAATGAATTCTCTCCTGTTTCGATTTTATTGTCAAGGATTTACAGTTTGAAAATTTGTTTACTTACACACGGATCCTTAAACTTATATCTACATAATTATTTACAAGCCTATAAGCTTGAACAAACTTGATTGTAAATTTTAAATATTTGCATGGGTTTTATTTATTACAATACCGTACGTAGCATGTCAAAACGTGATTCTTGAGGATTTTTTACAATCTCTATAAAACAATAGTATTTTGGAAAATATGCTCCAATTGCTGAATTTACATACCAAAAGCACACCACCTATCTGAACATTGTAGTCCCCCCTGGAAATTATGCTGCAGGTGCCCTTGTGGTCACTTCTTATTCTTATTACCAGATTTTTACATTACATTTTTTATTTTTAGGGGACTGTTTCGCACCTTACAG